>VFSX01000144.1:315000-362500 GCA_016618255.1 Chlamydomonas sp. UWO 241 | reverse complement strand
CGGGCTTGTCCGACTAACAATCCACTGGATGGGTTGAGCTGTGTGCAAGGTCAAAGTACAGCCGGCATACAGCAAAATGGCTGTGTAGAGCCGAAAAGGAATTCACTGCCCCAACCCCACACACAGGTTCCCCGAGGCTCGTCGCGTCGGCAGCGTCGTCCCGTCTGTGCGCAGCCGCAAGGGCGGGCAACGAAACCACAAATCGCAATCACGCACGCACCCACCCCCCACCCCCACCCCGCCCCACCCCCAAACCCCACGCACTGGATCCCCGAGGCGGGTCGCGTCGGCAGCCTCGTCGCGTCTGTGCGCAGCCGCAAAGGTGGGCAATTATCCCCTTCCCCCCCTCCCCCCCTCCCCCCACAGACGCCATGATCGAAACTGCCTCATCCTGTGGTAAATATTCTTAATCTAACAACCCCATTGCAGGTTCTCGGACGTGCGGCGTGTCGGCAGCGTCGTCTCGTCTGTGTGCAGCCGCAACGGCGGGTAACCACTCACGCGCACATGCATGCACACACACACACACGCACATTCTCTCACACTGATTCTCGGAGGCGCGGCGCGTGGACAGCGTTGTCGCGTCTGTGCGGAGCCGCAAGCGCGGACAACGAAACCACACACACACACACACACACACGCATACACACGCACTCTCTTCCCCTCTCTTCCTCTCTCACAGATTTTCCGAGGCGCGTCGAGTCGACAGCGTCGTCGCGTCTGTGCGCAGCCGCAAGGGCGGCCAACCACTCACTCACACGCATGCATGCATGCACGCATGCATGCAGGTGTGTGTGTGTGTGCACACACATACATGCATGCACACACACGCGCACACACACACTCTCTGGCACAGATTTTCGGAGGCGCGGCGCGTCGACAGCGTCGTCGCGTCTGTGCGCAGCCGCAAGGGCGACCAACCACTCACACGCATGCATGCATGCACGCATGCCTGTGTGTGCACACACACATACATGCATGCACACACATGCATGCACACACACACACACACTCTCTCACACAGATTCTCGGAGGCGCGTCGCGTGGACAGCGTCGTCGCGTCTGTGCGCAGCCGCAAGGGCGGCAGTGCGAGGGACGCAGGGGGGCCGGATGTTCGCATCGTGGATGTGACGCTTCAGGAGCTGCTGCGGCTGTGCCAGCTGGCAGAGGTGTGTGTGTGTGTCTGTGTGCGTGCGTGTGTGTGTGTCTGTGTCTGTGTGTGTGTGAATGTGAATGTTTGGGGGGGGGGCAAGAGGGCTGGATGTGATGCTGCAATAGCTGCTGCGGCTGTGCCAGCTGGCAGAGGTGTGTGTGTGTGTCTGTGTGTGTGTGTGTGAATGTTTGGGGGGGGGCAAGAGGGGTGGATGTGATGCTGCAATAGCTGCTGCAGCTGTGCCAGCTGTCAGAGGTGTGTGTGCGTGGGTGTGTTTGTGTGTGTGTGTGTGTGTGTGTCACACCCTGCTATGTGTGTGTGTGTGTGTTGGGGGAGGGAAAGCGGGCTGGATGTGATGCTGCAATAGCTGCTGCGGCTGTGCCAGCTGGCAGGTGTGTGTGTGTGTGTGTGTGTGTGTTGGGGGGGCGAGAGGGGTGGATGTGATGCTGCAATAGCTGCTGTGGCTCTGCCAGGTGGTAGAGGTGTGTGTGCACGTGTGTGTTGGGGGGGGGGGCAAGGAAGAGAGGGAGTAACTCTGTGGCACGGGGTATTGTGTTTCGAGGGGGGGGAGATGTGGTAGTGTGGGTGTGTGGGAGGGGGGGGGCAGTCTCCCACACACCCGCATGTTGCCACAGGAGTGCCGGCGCATGCTGTCCAGGATGCGCTCAGAGGTGGCGTGCACATTCACACGCACCCGCGCACACATACTCACACTTTCTCACAAACACACACGCACACACACTCACACTCACTCACACACACACACACATGAGTACAACCAGCTCATATACTCTCCAAGATGCGCCCAGAGGCAGTGCCCCCACTTCCACACACACACACACGCACACACGCACACACGCGCACACGCACACACACACACACACACACACACGCGCACACACACGCACACACACAGGAGTACAACCGGTTCATACCGTCCAAGATAAGCTCAGAGGCGGCCGGCAGGCAGCTCGCCGATGCACACACACACGCACACACACACACACTGACACACGCACACACTCCCTGCATGGTCCCCGCACACGCGTAAAACCAGGTGATGCTTTCTAAGATGCGCTCAGAGGCGACGCACGCACACACACGCACCCACGCACCCAAACCCTCCCGCCTGTTGCAGCATCTACACATTTTGGGGGGGCCTCGGGCCTGCTAAGAGGTGCTTTGGAACTGAACGTGTGACCATCTGCTGAAACATCTGCAGGAGTACAATCAGTTCATGCTTTCCAAGATGCGCTGAGCGGCAGCGTCCCCGCTTTCACACACACACACACACGCACACACACACACGCACACGCACACAGGATTACAACCAGTTCATACTCTCCAAGATGCGCCCAGAGACAGCGCCCCCCCACTTCCACACACCCACCCACACACGCACACACACGCACACACGCACACACACACACACACACACACACACACACACACAGGAGTACAACCAGCTTATATACTCTCCAAGATGCGCCCAGTGGCAGCGCCCCCACTTCCACACCCACACACACACACGCACGCACGCACACACACACACACGCACACACACACACACACACACACACACACACACACACACACACACGCACACAGGAGTACAACCAGTTCATGCTCTCCAAGATGCGCTCAGAGGCGGCCGGCGGGCAGCTCACCGCCGCGCGGGAGGCTGCGTTCAGGTCTGCGCCCTTCAACGTGTCACTAAAAGAGCTGCTTGCGGCGTACCAGGCCCTGGAGGAGTTCTACATGGATGAGACGGGTGCGGTGCAGACGTGCCAGGGTCTTCTGTACGTCGCCTCGCATTCATAAGCAGCTGACACCCACCACGTCTCAGTATTTTTCCGTCCTTCTCTCTCCCTCTCTCTGTGTCGCCCCCCCCCCTCCCTCCCTCCCTCCCTCCCTTCTTCTCTCTCCCTCTCTAGGTGTCTCTCTCTCTCTCCCTCCTCCCCTCCTCGCTCCCCTCCCCTCCTCGCTCCTCCCCTCCCTCCCTCCCTCCCTCCTTCCCTATTCCTCCCTCCCATCCCTCCCTCCTGCCTCCCCTCCTCCCTCCCTCCCTCTCCTCCCTCCCTCCCTCCCCTCCCCTCCCTCCCTCCCTCCCTCCCTCTCCCTCTCCTCCCTCACCCTTCCTCTCTCTGTCTCTCCCTCTCCTCCGTCCTCCCTCCCTCCTTCTCTCCTTCTCCTTCCCTGCCTCCTCCTCTCCCTCCTCCCTCCCTCCCTCCCTCCCTCCCTCCCTCCCTCACTCCTCCTCCCTCCCTCCCTCCTTCTCTCTCTCCCTCCTCCCTCCTTCTCTCTCCCCTCTGTGTCCTCTCCCTCTCTCTGTGTCTCCCTCCCTCCGTCCCTCCCCCCTCCTCTCGTCTTCTCTCCTTCCTCCTCCCCTCCCTCCTCCCTCCCTCCTCCCTCCCTCCCCCCCCCTCCTCCCTCCCTCCCTCCCTCCCTCCTCCTCCCTCCCTCCCTCCCGCCTCCCCCCTCCCCTCCCTCCTCCTCCTTCTCTCCTTCTCTCCCTCTCCTTCCCTCCTTCCCCTCCCTCCCTCCCTCCCTCCCTCCTCTCCTCCTCCCCTCCCTCCCTCCCTCCTCCCTCCCTCCTCCCTCCTTTCTCTCTCTCCCTCCCTCCCTTCCTTCTCTCTCTCCCTCTGTGTCTCTTCTCCCTCTCTCTGTGTCTCCCTCCCTCTCGTATACCTCCTCCTCCCTCCCTCCCTCCCTCCTCCCTCCCTCCTACCCTCCCTCCCTCCCTCCCCTCCTCCTCCCCTCCCATCCCCCCCCTCCCTCACACCCAGAGACACTCCGAACTCATCTCTCTCTGTCTCTCTCTCTGTCTTCCCCCCCCCCTCCCCCTCTCCCTCTTCCTCTCTCTCTCTCTCTCCTTCTCTCCCTTTCAGACAGAACACAGGGTGTCCCCGCAGTCGCCATGTCCCCTCTCTCTCTCTCTCTCTCTCTGTCTGTCTTTCTTCCTCTCTCTGTCTCTGTCTCACTATTTCCTCTCCCTTCTCACCCCCCCACACCCCCCCACACGCACGCACAGTCGCCATGTCCCTCCGCATTGACGAAGTCAGCCCCGGGCAGCTCACCTCATCGCTCGTCGACGACGTCTTCTTCATCCTCCGAAAGTGTGGCATGCGGGCGCTTGCGAGCGGGTCGCCTTCGGCCGCGGCGCCGCTGCTCGCTGAGCTGGACAACCTCATTGGGAATGTACTGAGGTGGGTGCTACAACTGACGTAACTATCATTCTGGTATGTGTGGAGGGGAGAAAGTGTGTGTGTGTGTGCGGGTGCGGGTGTGTGTGTGTATGGGTGTGTCAGTGTGGATGGGTGGCGTCGATGGACAACCTCATTGGGAATGTGCTGAGGCGGGTGCCACAACTGACGTTGCTAACATTCTGGTGTGTGTGTGGGGGAGAGAGTGTGTGTGTGCGTGCGCGTGAGTGTATGGGTGTGTCGGTGTGACAACCTCGTTGGGAATGTGCTGAGGTATGGTGCTGGTGCTAGTGCTACAACTGACGTGACATCTGGTTTGTGTGTGAATGTGTGCGCGCGCGTGTGTGCGTTGATGTGTGTTGATGTGTGTGTGTGTGTGTGTGTGTGTGTGGAGGGGCGGCGCCGCTGCTCGCTGGACAACCTCTTTGGGAATGTGCTCAGGTGGGCTGTTGCGATGATGCCTTTGCGCGTGTGCGTGTGTGTCTCAAGGAGCGGGAGGCGCCCGGTGACCCCTGGGGTGGATTTTGGTAATTAGTTGTTTGTTTCCGACTCGAGTTACTTTTGACCGCTCATACCAGGCGCAATACACAGCGGCTGCCCACGCATCGCATGTCGCTGTGCTGCTCTCAACGAGGGCTTTCCGACGCACCCCGCCACGCCCTCTCCCATTAAGTGTGCGGTGGTTTTCTGGGAAATGGGAAATCCGGCCCCAAGCGGTTTGCAGCTTCAAGGGGGATCACTGGAGGCGCCGCCCCCTATCGAATGATCGCCTGCTTTTGCAGGGGCACCAGGGATTGACCTCTTTTGTTACCGCAACCAACCTCACAACCACCCCTCACAACCACCCAGTTTAACCACCCTAGAAGTTTAGGTTTAACCACCCTAAACCCTTAAACCATTTCAACCACTTCACAACCAACCACTACCCCACAACCTCTAAAACAACCAACAACTACCCCGCACAACCACACCCCACGGCCACTCACAGCCTCGCGCCTGCTGGCCGCCGCCCCTCAACCGCCCCACAACCACCTCACAACCAATCACTACCACACAACCACCCCACAACCTCCAAAAGAAGCAACAACCACCCTGCACAACCACACCCCACGGCCACTCACAGCCTCGCGCATGCTGGCCGCCGCCCCACAACCGCCCCACAACCACCTCAACAACCAACAACCACCCCACCACCACCCACCCACCACCCACGCTCCCTCCGCGCGCCTCGCGCCCGGCCCCGCGCTCGTGCTGGCCGCTGCCCCTCAACAGCCCTTCACCACCACCTCACCACCACCCCATCCAGCCAACCACCACCCTCCACAACCACCCCATAACCACCCACAGACTCGCACCAGGACCCGCGCGGCTGCTGGCCGCCGCCACACAATCGCCCCACAACCACCTCACAGCCACCTCAACAACCAACAACCACCCCACAACCACCCATCCACCACCCACGCTCCCTCCGCGAGCCTCGCGCCCGGCCCTGCGCGCCTGCTGGTCGCCGCCCCTCAACATCCCCACACCACCGGCTAACAACCAATCACTACCCCACAACCACCCCACAACCTCCAAACCAACCAACAACCACCCTGCACAACCACACCCCACGGCCATTCACAGCCTCGCGCCTGCTGGCCGCCGCCCCACAACCGCCACACAACCACCTCAACAACCACCCCAAATAGGCAACAACCACCCTCCACAACCACCCCATAACCATCCACAGCCTCGCGCCCGGCCCCGCGCGCCTCCTGGTCGCTGCTCCGCAGCCACCTTGCAACCACCTAACAACCAAACAGCCACCTCAACAACCAACAACCACCCCACAGCCACCTCAACAGCCAACAACCACCCTCCACAACCACCCTCCACAAACACCCAGGGACGCGCTCTCCGCGCGCCTCGCGCCCGGCCCCGCGCGCCTCCTGGTCGCTGCCCCTGAGCCCGGCGCTGCGTCGGGCGGGGGCTCTGATGCTCTGATGGACTCTGGGGATCGGCCGGCGGAGCACTGTGTCGCGCTCAACAACGCTGACGTGTGCGCGGAGTATGTGGGGAAGGTGGGTGGGTAGAGGACTTCAAAGCGAGAGAAAGAGAGAGAGAGAGAAGGTGAGAGATTCAAGGGAGAGAGGGCTCTCCACGCGCCCCTTCGCTCCCTCGCTCCTCTCCCCCCCTCCGCCCCCTCCCCCCTCCCCCCCTCCCCCCTCGCCTCCCTCCCTCCTCCCTTCCTCCCCCCCCCTTCTCCCCTCCTCCCTCCCCCTCTTGCTCCCATCCCTCCCTCCCTCCCTACCCTAGCCCTACCCTAACCCTACCCTAACCCTCTACCTACCCCTACCCTACCCTACCCTACCCTACCCTACCTACCCCCCACTCCCCTACCCTATAACCCTCCCTACCCTTACACCTACCCTACCTACCTACCCCCTACCTACCCTACCCCTACCCTGCCCTACCTTCCCTTCCTCCCTCCGCCCCTCCTCCCTCCCTCCCTCCCTCCCTCCCTCCTCTCCCCCCCCCCTCCCTCCCTCCCTCCTTCCTCTTCCCTCCATCCCCTCCCCCCTCCCCCCTCCCCTCCTCCCTCCCTCCCTGACCCACCCACTCAACCGCTCAACTGCATGCAGCTCCGCACCGAACTAGACGGCTACCTTGCATCAGCCGTGCTCACGTCGGGCGAGCGAGAGCGCGTGCGCTCGTCACTGGGCGACCTCGCCAAGTCTGCGAGCGTCCTCAAGCAGGTGCGTGTGTGTGTGTGTGAGTGTGTTTGTTGGGGGGGGGGGGCTGGTTGCATCGCCCGGTCTGCGAGCATGGTCAAGGCAGTTGGTGGGGGTCGGGGGGGAGCAGCGCTCATAGGTGGTACGGCCTGGTTGTGTGCTGGAGCATGCTCCGCGCCGCGCCTTGTCCCCCCTATTTCTTGTGGTAGCACACAAAACGCAAGGCGTCTCCTCCCCGCACACCTCCCCTCTCAACCTACCTTAACGCACCCCCCTCTCCCTTGCGTTTGCACACCGTTTGCACACCGCACGCAGATGCACACCAAGGCTCTGGAGCAGGTCGCAGAGGCAGCGATACCGAAGCTGCGGCCGCTGCTAGATGAGGTCGCTGCGGCGAGCTACCAGGTGTGTGTGCGTGTGTGAGTGGGTGAGTGGGTGTGGGTGCGTGTGGATGTGTATGTATGTATGTGTGTGTGTGTGTGTGTGTGTGTCAATTTTACAGTCTGCTGGATAAGGTCGTTGTGGCGAGCTACCAGGTGTGTGTGTGCGTGCGTGTTTGTGTGCGTGCATGCGTGCGTGCGTGAGTGTGTGTGTGTGTTTGAGTGTGTGCGTTTGTGTTTGTGTGCGCGTGAATGTGTGTGTGTGTGTGTGTGTGCGCGTGTTTTGCATGTGTGTGTGTGCGCGTGTGTGCATGTGTGTGTGAGTGTCAGTGATGCACAGAGTTGTTTGGCGTGATGGCGATCGTGCGACAAAAGTCTGGAGATCGCCGATGTTTACACTCTTCACAACAACAAAACGCGTCGTGCTCCACACCCTCTCCTTTTTGCTCTTGGACTACACGTTGGCCGGCAGCCGGCTGGTGGCTACCGCCCCTCACAAGTAAATGTTGGGGCCAGAACTGGACTTGGGTACAGGCGGTGGTACTCGGACTAGAAGGTAGTCTTTGCTGGAAAGCCGATGTAACTGTAACTGCTCCACACCCCTGTCCACACATGTCCACACCTCCCACACCTGTCCACACCTGCCCACACTTCCCGCACCTATCCACACCTCCCACACCCGCCCACACAGCTCACCGACGCCGGCTACTCTGCACGGGAGGTCGAGGACGGATGGGCGCAGCGGCTGCTAGGAGCGGTCGGCTCGCTCATGATGTGGCTGCAGCCGCAGCTCACGACGACAAGCTACGAGGTGCGTGTGGCTGGCCGGCTGCTGCTGCATGGCATGCTGGTCATGATGGCAGATGGCAACTCCTCGCTAGCTAGGGTTGAAGCTTTTGACAGGCGGCGGCCTTGTTGCTAGGGGTGGCTGATGTGGTGCTGTGGCTGCAGCGGCAACTCACGACGACCAGCTACGAGGTGCGTGTGGCTGGCTGGCTGCTGCTGCATGGCATGCTGGCGGGTGATTGCAGGTTGCAGCGCCTAGGGGCCTCGTTTCTAGGGGTGGCTGATGTGGCTGCAGCCGCAGCTCACGACGGGCAGCTACGAGGTGCGTGGGCGTGGCTGGCTGCTGCTGCCTGGCGCGCTGACTAGGGGGGCTCCCAGTAGGTTTGACCCCCGCACGATGCGCACACGTGTTTTTTTGCGGTCGGCTCGCTCATGATGTGGCTGGCCGGCTGCTGCTGCCTGACACTGGCGGGTGAAGGCAGATTGCAGCGCCCAGGGGCCTCGTTTCTAGGGGCAGCCGCAGCTCACGACAACCAGCTACGAGGTGCGTGTGGCTGGCTGCTGCTGCATGGCACGCTGTGGTGATGGCAGATAGCAGCTCCTCGCTAGCTAGGGTTGAAGCTTTGGCAGGCGCCGGCCTCGTTGCTAGGGGTGGCTCATGCTGATGTGGCTGCAGCCGCAACTCACGACGGGCAGCAACGCGATGTGTGTACGTAGGTGGGTAGGTGGGTGTGTACGTGGGTGGGGGTGGGTGGGTCATTGTGCAGATTGGGTTTGAGGGGAGCCGGTTATGTTTGTGCAACGAGGAGAGAGCGTCCCCGCACAGGTTGCGGCCTGGGTGGGTGGTGGGTGGGGGATGGGTGGGGGGGGGGTGCACAAACACCAGCGGCTCTCCACGGTCAATGGTGATGTGTGGACGCGCGCACACGCACACACACAGACACACACACAGACACACACAGACACACACACAGACACAGACACACACACACAAACACACACAGACGAACACACAGACACACACACCTCCCCCCAGACTCTTCCACACGCTGCTCGACAAGCTGCTCACGCGGTCTCATATGCCGTTGATCTTACTTGACGACCGCCACCCACCCACCAACCCCGTATTAGAGGTGTCCCTGACTGTAACATTCATCATCATCACTGCACAACCACCACCCCGTTACCATGCACACAACACAGTTGTCACCGTACACACACACACACACACACACGTCAACTCACCCACACCCTCCTGGCTGCGCATCCCCCCAGGTCCTCTTTCACACGCTGCTTGACAAGCTGCTCACGCGGCTCGAGGCGCTCCTGGGTCGCAAGCAGTTCTCGCAGCTGGTGGGTGATGCAGGCTCGCTCGATAGAACCAGTGGTTCGGCGTAGGGTCTTGGGGCAACGATGGCTCAACCCGAGCCGCACGGCTCACTTCCTCAACCTCAATCTATCAACTGTTAGGCTGGCGCGCCGCGTGGCCTTGCAGGCTCTCTAAGTAGAGCTCCCCTAGACGTGTATTCTAGGCCTTTAAACGCTCGCCGGGGTCCTCCAGGCACATACGTGCAAAACCTATAAAACCTCAACCTCAACCCGCCGGAGGGGAATTTTGCGGGAAGTGTGAATTGTATGTTTTCACACTTTGTGGGGTCGAAATTCTTTCAATTTCACCCCGCAGCGCCAGCCTGAGTCGGTCAATCTCAACCCGGTGTTGCGAGGTCTGCCGGTTGCGGGTTGGCTCGCGGAAACACTGGATGATATGTAACCCTGGAATGTAGAGCCTCGCTGCCCGACCTTGCGTCTTGCTTGGGAGGGATGGCGCTGCAGTGTGTTGCTGCATTGTGTCCAAAACAAGGCATGTACGGGGAGTGTGCATGTGTTCGTTCGCGCGAGAGAGGGGGGGGGTGGGTGGGGGGTGGGGGGGGCGAGCCGCAGTGATTCCCCTGCAAGCCGTATACATACGGCTCCGGGCCAGATTTCCCATTTCCCAGAAAACCACCCCACACTTGGTGGGAGAGGGCGTGGAAGAATGCGCTGGAAAGGTATCGCCGCAAGCAGCACAACGGCACGGGTTGCGTGGACATCCGCTATGAACTGTGCCTGGTATGAGCGGCCAAAGTTGCTCGAGCCGGGGAAAAACTAACCACTTAAATTCTTCCCAGGGGTCGCTGGCGAGCATGGGCGCTCCTGGGTCGCAAGCAGTTCTCGCAGCTGGTGGTTGATGCAGGCTCTCTCAGCTTGTGCGCCGAGGGGTCAAGGTAGCGAAGACTTGTTGCTATGTCTATGCGCCGGAGATGGGGGCGACGGTGGCGAACCGAGGGACCGCCCCCGTCTGACAGACCCTTCACGCACACTACACGGCAGCTGGTGCCCCAATGCGCCGGAGATCGGGGCGACGGTGGCGAACCGAGGGACCGCCCCCGTCTGACAGACCCTTCACGCACACTACACGGCAGCTGGTGCCCCAATGCGCCGGAGATCGGGGCGACGGTGGCGCACCGAGGGACCGCCCCCGTCTGACAGACCCTTCACGCACACTACACGGCAGCTGGTGCCCCAATGGGCGCTGCGCAGCAGGGATGTGTTGCAGGGCTGTGTATGGCCGGCGACGGCGATGATGGCGAAATGAGAAAGTACCTGCAACACCTGCTTCTAGCTACCTCCGAGCTACCTCCTCCCTAAGCTGTATCACATGGACACCTGCATAATCTCTATACGGTTTAAATTGCATAAAATCGTATTGCGTAAACAAAACAAAGCATGTCGGATGTGCATGTGCGTGCGCCAGGGGTTCCGCTCAAGACGTTGAGGGGATGATGGCTCAACCCGGCCCTCACGGCTCCCCCCCCCCCCAAATCTCGGCCCGGCGGAGACATTTTTGTTTGCGGAAAGGGTGTGAAAGTGTCGTTTTTTACTTTTGGGGTCGAAATTCGCGCAATCTCAACCCGGTGTTGCAGGTTTGCGGGGTATGGGTTGCCTCACGGAAACACTAGCGTGCGCATATGGGGGGTGGGTGGGTGCAGGAGCGCTCTTGGGTCGCAAGCAGGTCTCGACACGCCAACACAGACGACCGACAGACTGTGGAATCAACCACACACACACACGCATGCACGCATGCACGCAGGGAGGCCTGCAGCTCGAGCGCGACGCCCGGCAGCTGCTCGCTGGCTTCCAGGAGCTGTCGTCGCGCACGGTGCGCGACAAGGTGTCGCGGCTCTCTCAGATGGCGCTGCTGCTGGGGCTGGAGACGGTCGATGAGGTGAGCAGTGCTTCTTGTGTGACTGATGGTGATCAAGTGTGACTCATGATGATGAGGTGTGACTCATGATGAGGAGGAGGAGGAGGAGGATGGCGCTGCTGCTGGGGCTAGAGTCGGTCGATGAGGTGAGCAGTACTTTTTCTGTGACTGATGATAATCAAGTGTGACTCATGATGATGTGTGACTCATGATGAGGAGGAGGAGGAGGATGGCGCTGCTGCTGGGGCTGAAGTCGGTCGATGAGGTGAGGGGGGAGTGGCACATCGTTAGGGCTTGCAGGTATGCCACCTAGGATGTTTGATTATGCAGATTGCTTGCATGGTTGGAACTCTGTAGCTCGTTGTGGTGCTGATGTGGCAGGGTGAGTCAGGCCAGACACAACAGCAGGCAGCAGCAGCCCTACCACATTCTCAACGCCTGAGGCGGCGCCTCAGGCGGCGCGCTTACTTGCGCGGATCGGGCGGCGCCTCAGGCGCGCCGACTGCTTTGGGCGTTGCCTGAGGCGCACCCGTGATCGCCTAAGGCGCCGCCTTAGGCCTCATCCCGACCGCCTCAGGCGCGACACCGGCCGCCTTAGGCGCCCACCACCGCCTGAGGCGCACCCCCGACCGCCTCGGACGTTATGGCCGCATCCACGTGCGCGGATCAGACGATGGGGATGTGGTAGGGCAGCAGCAGCGACGGCAAGCACAACAGCAGCAGCAGCAGCAGCTGTGACAGCAGCAGCACACACACACACACACACACACACACACACTCACTCCCAGGTGCTTGACTACTGGAGTGTGCCCGTTCCGAGCCACACACACACACGCACACACACACACACACACACACGCCCTCCCAGGTGCTCGCCTACTGAAGTGTGCCCGTTCTGTGCCACACACAAACACACGCACACACACACACACACACACACACACTCCCAGGTGCTCGACTACTGGAGTGCGCCCGTTCCGAGCAACACACCTACGCACACACGCACACACACACACACACACACACACACACACTCACACGCGCACACTCTCCCAGGTGCTCGACTACTGGAGTGCGCCCGGGAGCGGCGGCGGAGGAGGAGGAGAGGGCGGCAGCAGCGGGGGCATCACGTGGCGGCTGTCAGGCGGCGAGGTCCGCGCGGCGCTGCTGCAGCGGTCGGACTTCAGCCGCGACGCGGTCATGGCGCTGCCGCTGTGACTCGTGGTTCTGTGGTTGTTGTCACGGCGAGAGGCAGGTGGGGCTGGCTGGCAGGTGGAGCTGGGTCAGCCGCGCTGCTGCAGCGGGCGGACTTCAGCCGCGACGCGGTCATGGCGCTGCCGCTGTGACTCGTGGTTCTGTGGTTGTTGTCACGGCGAGAGGCAGGTGGGGCTGGCTGGCAGGTGGAGCTGGGTCAGCCGCGCTGCTGCAGCGGGCGGACTTCAGCCGCGACACAGTCATGGCGCTGCCGCTGTGACTCGTGGTTCTGTGATCATCGTCACGGCAGGAGGCAGGTGGGGCTGGCTGGCATGTGGAGCCATCCTCGGCGCTGGCATCTGTCGGGCAGTGTGCTTTTGCGGTACGGTCGTGGCGCTGCCGCTGTGGTTCATGGGCTCGTGGTCTCCGTCGCGGCAGGGGGCGGCTGCCGCGACGCGGTCATGGCGCTGCCGCTGTGATTCGCCACGGCAGGGGCGGGCGGAACTGGCTGGCTGGCAGAGCTGGCTGGCGGAGCTGGCTGGCTGGCGGGCGGTGCTTTTGCGCGTCATGGTTATCACGGCACTGCCGCCGTGAGGGCGTCGGGAGCGGCCGAGGCAGGCGGCGGCGAGGCGGGGTGATGTGCTCGTCCTTCAGTAGGTCACCATCGAGCCCTGTTGCCCTGCTGTTTGTGGCTAGCTGGCACTAGGTTGAGAGTAGTGTTATACATCCACTGCCGGCGGTCACAATCAGTTCCAAAGTTCCAGCGGGACTATCAGACAGCAGGCACAAGGCCCACCACAAGGTCAAGCTGCAAAAGTAGCCCACAGTAGCGTCACCCATACTAGGTGGCAGGGAACCCCAACTTGGTAAAGAGCGTGGGCGCACCCCTAGGTCCCCCACCGCAGCGGCAGCAAACGTTTTTTGAAGTAGGTGAGCGCATGTGGGGAAACAGAAACGCGAGGCAGGTTCATCGCCAATCGCCAAAACAGAGATTCCACCGTGGGGAGAACGGCCAAGACGTGGCCGGAAAGGATGTCAAGCCGGGCCGCTAACCCTTACGTACCAGGGCCCTCCCTGTGTCTCCATGCGCGCATGAAACCAACGCTGCGTGTAACTCTCGGGCGCCTTGTTACAAGTGAGCAGTGAGGGTTTCGCAAGTGTGACGTCGTCGTCCTGAGAACCATTGGGGCATGGATACATCAAAGAAGTCTAGGGGGCTCTACTTTGGGGGCCCACGAGGCACGCAAGCGCCACCCTACCAATGGAGTTGGTCGCTCAGAGATCCGCACCAGATCTGCACCATCGACGGGAATGAGAGCAAAGCATTGGAGCGATCATGGGACGACACGCGCACTTGAACCAGGGGTTGTGCTTGTGGAGGAAGACCGCAACGTGGTCCGGGACTGCCGCAAGCTTGTGTGTGTGTCATCACCAACAGCAGCATCGTCCTCGTCAACCAAACCTACCTAACTGGGGCCTCACTGAGCCCCACAAGAGGGGGGACGGATCACCTTCTAATCCACCCTGACCGCAAACGGCAAGCACAGCTCGTCGGTGCGCGAGTAGCAAATCCAATCGCCATTAAACAAAACGAATGCACATGTAACGCAGCCTAGCTCAGTGAGCCTCTCTCAGCCCCACTAAGAGAGCAGTTTTAGAGACAGCTCATTGGGCACACTCAGCTCGTCGGTGCGCGAGTAGCCACGTGCTGCGGCGCGCCTTCTTGCTGGCAAGTTTTGTGGTTTACACTTTTGGATCACACCTTACGTTTCCAGCAGCTAGTGCCTCTCCGTGTTTGTATGAATTCCAAATACACAGGTGCACTTTTTGTTGAATGGGATCGAGTAAATTGGATTGGAGTGAATAGGCTGGAATAATAAAAGCACTAAAATACATTGACGAAAACAAAAACTCAACTAGGGATCACCAGAAAGCTGGTGCGTTTGTGTGTGGGCTGTGCAGGTTAGTGCACGCATAGAGCATTGTTAATTTCAGGAGCATAGGGGGGGGGGGCTCCGATTGCAGAAGCTGCCCACAAGAACGTATTTCAGCTCGCGACCACTGGATCATGATGATTTATGCAACTGTTGTGTGTGTGTGGTGGAGTAATCTGCTCTTTATAAAAAAAAACGTCTGTGGCAATGGCGCATTGGTGCCAAACACCAGCATGTGTGCACGAAACACATGGCCCATTGGCAGGCAGGGTTGCATGGCACGTGAGTTCGTGTACGTACGTTTTTCCGTACGTACATACGTACATGGCGTGTATACGTACGCCAATGGTAGGTCACATGGCCATCTTTCTTCCAGTGCCCCTGCCGTTTCCCCTGGGCACGGACCTGGGCAAGGGCGTAGGCGCGGGCACGGGCACGGGCGTGGGCACGGGCACGGGCGTGGGCACAGGCACGGGCATGGGCACGGGCACGGATGTGGGCACGGGCGTGGGCGTGGGCGTGGGCACGGACTCTGAGGCCACAGACTGTAGCAGCTTGAGCAGGTTGAGGCGGCCGCCGCTGACGCACGAGGTTGAGAGGCCGGGCACCAGGTCGACGGTCGACATCAGCTTGGCCTTAACGTCTGCGGCGCTCAGCTGCGGCGCGAGCGACCACAGCAGGGCGGCGGCACCCGCGACGTGCGGCGTCGCCATGCTTGTGCCCGACATCCATGCGTAGCCGCCGTTCTTGTACGTGCTGTAGATGCTCACGCCTGGGGCAAACAGGTCGACGCTGGTGGCGCCGTAGTTGGAGAAGCTGGCCCTGTTGTCGTTGCTGTCGCTAGCGCCCACCGTGATGATGTTTGCCTGGTCGTAGTTTGCGGGGTAGGTGGGCGTGACGTCGTTGTTTGTGTTTTCGTTGCCGGCGGCTGCAATGAAGAGGTGGCCGGCGGCGTTGGAAATTCCGATCTCGGTGTTGAGGGCGTTGCTGGAGCCGCCGCCTCCCCAGGAGTTGGACGTGATCTTGGCGCCCTTGGACCTGCACCACTTGATGCAGTCGGTTGCGTCCGAGGTGTAACCGGAGCCGTCACTGTCCATGAACTTGCAGGCGATGAGCTGCGGGAAGAAGGGGGTTGAGGATGGGTTGAGGAGTGCGACAGGCATACACACACACACACACAACACATGCCCGGAGGTTGGGTTGTAGAGGGAAGAGAAGGAGAGGGTGCGTGTGTGGGTGGAGAGTGAGACGCCCCTTGGGGTCTAGAGGGAGGAGCTCCAACCACGACTCTCCCCTTTTGCAGCACAACGCCCCCACGCACCTTGACGCCCCATGACACGCCCGCGACGCCCACGCCGTTGTTGCCCACACCGCCGATGGTGCCAGCACAGTGGGAGCTGCGAGGGTGGGTGGGTGGGTGGTGTGTGTGTGTGTGTGTGTGTGTGCAGACGACACCGCGCAGGCATTGGGACGCACCCCACGGTGGGTAGCAGCTGCGTAGGGATGCTGAGTCATGAGCGCGGACAACGCTTACACATGCACACACACAATAACTGCTGGCATCTCTGACTAGCACCAGCACCGCCACTCACCCGTGCCCATTGTCATCGTCGGCTGTCAGACCGACCGTTCCAGTGATGGTTGTGCCGGAGATAGTGGACCCTCCGATGGCATTGAGATGGTTGTCGGTGACGTCCAGGTTGCCAACGAGGTCTGGGTGGCTGAGGTCGATGCCGGTGTCGATGACGCACACGGTGACGGTGCTGCTGCCCGTGTGGATGTCCCACGCCAGCGGGGCCTGGATCTTGTTCATCGTGGCGGAGATGCTCGACCACGCTGGGTCGTTGGGCGTCACAGAGATCTGAAGCTTCCAGTCGGGCTCCACCTCAAAGCCTTGACTCTGCAGATCGGCCGCCTTTGGGGGGAGGGTGCATGCACATGCATCACACGATGGTCAGCCACAGCCAGCACACGAGAGGCACGCACTCCCTCAGTTCCACACACACGTAACGAGCTCTTTCGCTCACCGCGTGACACATGACAAGGGGAGCCCTGTATCACCGCACCACTACTGCTCCACCCACCTTTGCCTCCCAGTTCTTGTTGTCCTTGATCTTCATCTTGCGCCAGCCGCCGCTCCCGACCTCGCCCTCGTCGTCTGCCCCAGGCACGCTGCGGCCGTTCGTCTTCACGAGGACGTAGCCCTCCCGCGCCTGGTGCTTCTGCGGGCGGGCGGGGAGTTTCAGCGGAGAGAGGGAGGTGTCATTGTTTGCAAGAGTAGCACAGGCTGCGGATGGGTGAGAGGCATACCCTCCACCCCTTCCCAGCTGTCATGGTGTCACAGCGGCGCAGAACATCCAGCCACCCCCTCCGCATGCGTGCGTTGTGGATATCGTGGCAGAGATGAGGGCGAGATCCGTGTCACAGTGCACGGCGGCGTACGCGTGGTGGGGTCTCTCATCGATACGTTTGTGCAGTCTGTGGCGAGGGCACACGCATGCGTGCATGCGCGCGTGCATGCGCGCCGTGCTCACCGCATCCACAGCGGCTGCCAGAGCCAGAGCGACCAGAAGTAGTGCCGATACCGACAGGTGTCCTTGCGGAAGCATGGTGGGAACTGTTGCCCGAGAACTGTTGCTGTGTGGGCAGGTGTTGTTCGCTGTTGCTGGTAGGTGTGCGTGTTGGAGCTGAGCGTGCCTCGCAGGTGCAACGGGATTGTTGTTATGAGAATGGTGCGAGCGGGGGCTTTTGTAGGCGTGGACCTTGCGGGGTAAATAAATGGCTGGCTCCATCGGGCACCTTCCGACGCCCCGCCGGAATTGGGCCCAATAGTGGGCCTAATATTGAACGGGCCGCCTACGCTTCGTGCAAGCCTTGCATCTCCCGCGAGCAGGGATCAGCGAGCATCTCCCTAGGAGCAGGCCCAGGGGGAGTGACCTAACCGACACGCCCCCCCCCCTCTTCTCCCCCATTTCCGCCTCCGCCCCCCCCCCCCTGCCCCCCCCTCTTAGGAACTGTGAGAGGACCTGAACGTGTGTGTAGATGTATGCTGTGCACCCCAGGCGACTGTGGATGGCTGCACACACACACACACACACACACATACTCACACACCACACACACACGCATTCACGCGCACACACACATACACACACATACACACAAACACACACACACAAACACACACACACAAACACACACACACAAACATACACACACGCCCGTACGTACGTAACGCGTCCGCCGCGGCACACCACCGTCACGCAGCAGCTGACGGCCGTGAGCCGTGGCACACAATGGCTGCAGCTGCACTGCTGCAGCCATTATGTGCCACATGTGCTGGGTGTTCTGAGATCTTCACAGGTGTTGAGTATTGAGTGACTTTGAGGTGGGTGCTGAGCAGTGGTTCCGTTAAGGATCTTGAGGAAACTATGGCTCAACCCGGGCCTCACGGCACTGGAAAGCAGCAGCAGCAGAAGCTTTGGGTCGCAAGTCTACTCTGTGCTCATCATGCGACGACGGCGCCACGCCAAGCTGAAGGCCGAACCGATTATCTCCACCTGTTGCGCAGTCATAGTCTAGCACAATTACCTTTGAAGTAAGGACTCCGATGTCGCGTCCAATTTTGCTCAGTTCAGTTTGCTTTGGCTGCTGGCTGCTGGCTGCTGGTGCACGCCCGCACGCCCGCCCGCACACACGTACACACACACACACATGCGTGCGTGCACGCGCGCATGCATTCATGCACGTACACAGACACATGAGGACGTGCCCGCTGCTCGAGGCCGTCGACACATACGCGCTTCTGAACGCACACATGGCCATCCTAACCCTCAACCCTGACTAGCTCTGCACCCGAGTCCCCCCCCCCCCCCCCCCCCCACACACACGCACACACAGTGGACGGGGTGTGCGCCTAAGGGTGGAGAGATGGCCAGTTGCTACTAGGCTCAGCGGCGGAGTTTGGCGAGGTCGGGAGCCCGTCGCCAGAATCAACCCACACAGGGAGGGGGCAGGGGGTGGTGGCAAAGCAGCTGTGCACCCACTGATACCGAAAGATATTCCAAAGCTTTACAGCCAGTTACGCCGATAGGGGCGTATAAGACCGTGCTCTGCGCATAGTGCCGAGCACCTAACTGGGATGGCTGGCTAGGGCGCCCACTGCCAACCCACAACCCCTACTGCAGCGGCAAATGAGTGCTGACGTAGGTGTGCGCATATGGACAGGAAGAGGCATCGACTATCACCCAGCCGAGAGGATTCGCGAATGCCTTGAAAGTAGGGAAGTCCTCGCAACTGATAAGGTTAAGGGCACAAAAAAAACATCAGCAGGCGGGCAAGAGACGCCACCTGAAAGGATGATGACCAGTCTGGCAGGGCCCGCTGGTTCCTAACAGCTCAAGTTAAGTGAGTTTCTGTCACCAATAAGAAGGGTACAAAAGTAGATCAAAGTAGATGGTCAGAAATAAAACACCGCGACCGTTTTACGGTACCGCACAGGCAGGGAGCTTCGCGAAAAGCATATTTATAGCCCCCTACCCCCCGGGGCAGTTCGAAAACTAACAGAAGTCTCTGAAAAACGCGGTATGGGGCATCAAAGACCGGAAACAACTAAAAACGACCCCTGCGGTCATACTTAACGAGCCCCCCCCCCCACGCAAAGGCTCCCCGCCCGTACGATTTATGGTGAGTCCCTGCCTACACCATGCTCCGTTGTCCTACGGGGTCGCACACACAGCTGGGGCTCGGTTGCATGAGCCAGCGTGCTACTCTCACTGCCTCATCACATATGTGCTGGCGTGGGTGCTCAAGTCGACGGCGGTTTTGTTTAACTGTCAAGGCCTTATTATATTACAGTTACATACAGTTACAGTTACATCGGCTTTCCAGCAAAGACTACCTTATTATATTATTGTATGATTATTGGCCCGCTTGGCGCCTGGTGCCGGCGCAGTTTCGGCAACATTAAATCCGACGACGGGGTCGGTTGTGACTGGCCTGGCTCGGTGGTGGCAGCATTGGTCCGTGGTCCGCACAGCTATCGGTCAAAGTGCACACCTCCACCCCCTGTGCGTGTGGCCGACAGCATGTGGCCGACGGCTTGCGTGGCCGACTGCGTGTGGCCGACTGCGTGTGGCCGACAGCATGTGGCCGACGGCTTGTGCGACTTACGCGTTTGGTCGACTGCGTGTGGGCATCTGCGTGTTGCCAACGGCTTGCGATGCACTTGAGCTCGGCAGTCAAAGCGTCGCGCTTGTCGGGCATAGCTCAACGGGCTTGTTGTCCGGCCCCGATGACCCGCTCTTGTTGTGCCGGTCGAGCTCGCCGCTGAGCTGAGCCCGCATTAGCAGGCCGCTGACACCAGCAGCAATTGACACAGTGTGGCCCGACCGTGAGCGTGGAAGCTCTTGCACAAGGGTTGTGAGTGCCCCGGTTGGCCTCGAGGTCTTCTCGATGAACCCCACCGGAGTCTGGCTGTGAAGCGGCAGCGAGCGCGCCATTGTCGTCGCAACGAGGACGTCTGCAACGTCATCACCGTGGCGCCACGAGCACTGCGATCGTCCAAGGGGAGGGCAATGTCGGATGGCAGGGTTAGCGTATGGATGGCAAAGCGCCATGGTGGGCTGGCGCCGACCCTAGGAATTTCTTGATCCAAGCCCCGCACCGGGAGCGCACGTGTGAGACGGTTGAACTGGCAGGGCGCCGGTGCATCATCAGTACCATGCGCCCGTGTCGCCCCCACAATGGCATCAGTCCCAACAACCGCGCCCGCAACGCCTGCCTCCATGCCGCCCGCAACACGTGGCATGCGCAAGCCCACCTCGACAAGCTTGACGGTCCCGGTGACACCCTGTAGCGTGAATGCTCCAAGTTGCGTGCCGCGGATGCCGGCTGTGAGTAGGTGTGCGCCAAACCGCCCCTTGGCCTGCTCCCACACTTCGGTGCTGCACCACTGCATACCGGATGAGGCCTGCGGACGCGTTGGTGACGGCGGGTGGGGTGATGTGCGCGGGCATGCGCGGCGCATGCGTGAGATGTGGCAGCATGCGCGCCTCCCCCTCTTGCCCACTCCCCCCCTCTGGTGCCTCACCTTGCTCGAGATGCGTGCCGCACGGTTCATGACCTTTCCGTGGTATGACATGCGCCCGGTTAACAGTTCCACGTCCGCCTGGACATTTCCCACGTCGATTCCAATCTTGATTCGCGGTCCGCGGAAGAGCACACGGCCATGCGTCGGCGTCAGGTCGTCTGTACTCTCACCCGCCGGCTCGTGCAAAAGCACCTCCTCAAACAGCTCATGGCTGAGCAGGTCCTGTGGGAGAGAGAGAGAGAGAGGGGCGAGCGTGCGATGAGTGCGCGGCACCGTAAGATACTTGCGGGTCATAACGATAGCCGTGCCATTTCAGCGCCTCTGCCCGCAACCACATCATCGCTGCCCTCAGCCGCCGCTCTGCCCCTCGCTTTGCCCCTCCCTCCCACCCCCCCAACGCCGCTCCCACATGCGCACCTCGTCCCACTGGCGGTGCTTCATGACCCTGATGAGACCCGCCCCCCATGCGACGGCATCCACCGGGTGTTGGAGTGCAGCAATGCTTAGCCCGGACGAGGTCAGGTCGACGAGGTAGCCGCCCGCATCGTGGAGCAGCTGCTTTAACACGGCCGCGTACGCATCGAGCGCCACGTCCGCCTGGTCCTTGTTCCAAGCCTGCAGCAGGTAGACCAAGACCAAGCGTTCTGGTACTCTCACAGACGCAAGGGCAGGCACGACACGACACGCAGCAAGAGGTACAGCAGAGAGAAAAAATAGAGATAGGAGGACAGGCAGGAAGACAGGCAGGCAGACAGGCAGAGCATCCCTGGACCATGCATCCTCGCGCACCCACACACCTGCAGCGTTGCCAGCCCGACCATGCTGGCGAACGCGATGGTCACCTGTGCACAGGAAGTTGTCGGATTGGTGATCCCACATGTACAGCTGCGCCGAGGCTAGAAAAGCGTAAGTCGATGGGGATTTTGCACGACGCGACTTGACACGCACGCACCGTGCCGATATGCGCGTCCATGGCGCCTGCCTGCAGCTCACACAGCCCACGCAGCGGCTCAAACGCAGCAAGCCTTGGCACTAGCGTCCGCTCAATCGCCTGGTACAAGCACACCGAGCCGAGGGTGTCGTCCTTCATGCTATGTTTACCCATTGCGAGCAGGAGAACGCCCTTCATCGCGTGGTCTGGCTGCAGGCGCTGGACGGTTTCCCTTGTCAGAAGGGTCATACCCCCGGCGCCTGTGCATTGGGGCAGCGGGCGGGCATGGGCGGGAGAGGGGGGGGGGGGCAGGGAGTACGAGGGCGTCCTCTGCACATACTTGCAAGCAGGCACGGAGGGCTGTAGTGCGCAGGAGTTTGTGGTGGCCCCAGGAGGGTTGCACCCTGGCGCACACCCACCGCGTCTGCGACAGCCTTAGTTAGAGCCAACGGCACGCCTGTGAAGTACACACGCCCTGCGTTGATGGTGTGCATGCGGCGCGTGGCACGTGGTAAGCGGCCAGGTGCGAGAATCTGTGCTCTGGCCCTACACAATAGAGGTGCGCAACCCACATAAAAAGGGGAAGGAGGGCGAGCAAAGGCTAGTGCAGGTCGGCCGGCTAGAGATCGTTGGTGGGACTCTGCGACAGGCTCACCTGAAGTGGCGTTGCGCTCCACATCCCCCTTTTGCACGCCAGAGTGCATGCCGATGCGCACTCGGAGGCCCTGTGGAAGGTGGGGAGTCGATCAGGGTGGGTAGGGAAGGGTGGGGTGGGGCAGGGGGCACATGCAATGCATCGCCTGCCGGCAGTGCGGCACTGTATCGTACTGTAGTAGTTGCGGCGATCTAATATACGCTGAGCGAGTTCCCCACCGAGTGTCGGCCCTCACCTGGAACACCGTGACCTGGCCCTTCACCGCCGCCGTGCCTGCGGGTCTGCCCTCTGAAGTCCATGCAACCCGCATAAACACGGCCATCGTGATGGCCATTGGTGTGCCGCCACTCGAGTCCAACGATGCAGCGCTGGTATACCAGCTCGCTGGCTCGACGTGCAGCGACTGCAGCAGCTCGCGTGCTTGGCCCAAATGACGCGCGCTCGCTGTGTCAGCCTTCACGTCTTTTGCCGCCCGCTTGAAAAATTGGTAGTGGCGAAGCGAGTCGCGCCCATCACGCCCATCGAGGGAGGAGGCGTTGCGGGCATGGGCGCGATGGTTGACACCCGCACGGTGTGCTCCCGAGTGGGACTCTGCGGACCTGGCACCGGCCAGCGTCGAGTGCGAGCCAGCGGGCACAAGCATTGCCTGCGTGTCGTCCCACAAGCCGGCTGGTGGGAGGATGCTTGACGGCCCAGTAGCAATGGAGCACAGGCGATTAAAGGATGTTTGCTCGCCCTGGGCCAGCAGCAAGGCAGCTCGGAGCAGCGCGAAGCGTCCGTCGCTGCCGCCCGCTCCCTGCAGCGCTGCGCTGGGCCCCATCTCAGTGGGTGCACACAGTGGGTGTTGCAGGAGCTCCGGCTCCCATGCTGCCTCCAGCAGACTCGTCTGCAGCTGCAGCGCGAATCCCAGTGCGTTGCCCGGAGTGTGGAACGCGAGCAGGAACGAGTCGCCCTCTGTCGCCTGCTCGTACCCGCTCCATTTACCCAGAGCCTTGCGTACGACTGCGTTGTGAGTTGCAAGCGCGCACTCCATCACGCCCGGCCCCAGGGTCTCCCAGAGCGGCGTAGAACCCATGATGTCCGTGACGACGAGCGTGGTGTCCTCGCCAGGCAACGGCACCAAGAGCCTGCCAAACAGCGACCGCCTCCTGTGGCGCATCACGGGGAGCAAGGCAAGCAGGCGTTTGTTAGGTAGTGTTGCGGCTTTCAAACACTCAAAGCAACCCTCTATGCCCCCACCACCCGTAGCCAGCCACTTGCTCAACGTGCTCGGGCGCTATCTATACTCCAGGCAAGGTCGAAAACGCTGCCTGTTAAAGGTGCGCCACACACGACCGTAAAATCCATGATGATGCTGTTGCTGCTGCTGCTGCTGCTGCTGATGATGATGATGACGAGTTGGTGCTCAAAGGGCCATAATGTATCATGCGATGATGACAACCAGAGGCCGGCACACCTGTGGCGCACGACGAACAGAACGACGAGCACGGCCGAGAGCACGATGGCGACAGGGATGGTGACGCCGAGGATGATGGCCAGGTGCGTGTTGCCCGTGTCCAGGGTGATGGGTGGTGTGTGGGGGGGCGAACCCACGATGGCCAGGATGCCCAGGCCAGCTCGCAATGACTGCTGCACCACGTCGAGCGAGCCGCTGCTAGCCAGGATGGCGGCGTGCTCCGCCTGCACGTTTGCGGCGATCTGGGCGGGCTCCATCCCGATCGACGCGTTGACGAGCGCGGTGTACAACGTGTCCAGGTAGCGGAAGCCGCCCAATATGCGCAGGTCGGGGACGAAGTTGGGGTGCTGAAAACCGGGCAGGGGGGAGGGATGTGAGTGGGTGTGTGTGGGTGTGTGCGTGTGTGTGTGTGTGTGTGTTGATAAGAGTTGCTGATTTGGGGAAATCAGGAGGGAGGTGCGAGGGGCGGGTCAGTTGGCAGGTAAAGGGGCAGGGCCCAGATGAGGTGGCTGTCACGGCATGGTATCACGCCAAGGAGGACGGGGTAAGTTACATACAGCATAGGTTTGGAGGCCCACAAGTTGCCCACAGCTCCCTCCATACTCCCTGAAAAACGAGGGAAGCACCCCCCAACTCGATTCCAGAATGGCGTGGAAACAGGCCGAGAAGTGCAGCTGCAGCTGGAGATAATAATGAAGATCCCCGAAATGACGATCCTTTTACATATGCCTACGTCGCTGCCGCAAATTTGTCCCACCTCGAGGGCCACGGCGAGAGTCGTCAAGTACTTTTTGACAGCAGGCATGTCGTAACCAAGGGCGCCCCAGGCGTCGAGGCTCTGCGCGCTCGTGTCCAGGTGGGACTTGCGGTACGGCCCGACGACCGACGTTGTCATGACCAACTCCTTGCTGTAGATGGGCTCGGACATGAAGGACCAGAAGGAATAAACTGCCGCCTGGTTGGCCGCGTCATCATACGCGTTGACAAACCCAGAGAAGCCCCCCAAACCAAAGTGCGGCGCACGGTTGACCAGTACCTTGCTGCCATCGTAGGTGCGCTCGCGCACAGCGTGTGGGCACAGCGATGGCGTGCACTCCTCCAGACGGCCAGTCTGCCTGTTCAGCACCCGCATCGCGCCGAGCACCATGGCGGTGCCGATCACGCCCTTCCAAGGCGTGGAAAAAACGCCCTTGAAGAAAGACAGCGGCGCGATGGTGATCGCGCACCGGCCCTCCTGTGTGCGTGTGTGTGCATGTGTGCGTGTGTGCGTGTGTGTGTGTGTGTGTGTGTGTGTTGTATCTTGATTTAAGGGTCTCTGTCAGGTGGATCTACACTTGCCGGCGTTGGTGTGTGCGCACGTGTGTGTGTGTGTATGTGTGTGCACACGTGTGTGCGTGTGTAGGGTTGCGAGGACCCGTATATTCGTTTGGCCACCCCCACCGAAGTCGGTCACACAATCCCGCCACTGTCGAAAACTGGAAAACGCCCCAAACGCCCCTTCCACGCCGCCCCGCCGCTACCCGCGGCACTCAAGACGTGTATTAGGGTGGCATAAGGCGCGTAGGGCCGTCGCGGGGTCTGGGGTCTGGGGAGAGGCGGGCAATTAAGGGCTGTCCGGCCCTTGAAATGTGTGCCATTTATTTTTTGTTTGAAGGGCGTCGCGAGTGCTTGCATGTGCGCATGTCCAACGCCGAAATGTACCAAACCAACGCCATGCACCACGGGGGGGCAGAAAACAAGAAAAATGCAGATACGCCTAAAATCCATCTTCTTGCAGTGCACGTTCTAAATCAATCAAAAATTTGGAATTTGGACACCTACGGGCCGAGATATGAGGGTCCAAAGTTGGGGTGGGTGGGTGGGTGGGTCGGGGGGGCGGCAAACTAAATATGGGGGGTCCAGAACTTTCTTTCCAGTGGACAGATTTCAACGGGAAGACCACCATTGGAACCGCCTTAATGAGAGGAGCAGGAATCCACTGTCAGCAGGGACCTGTGGTAATAGGGTGGGGGTCCCCACCTTCTCAATGCCCTACTCCTCCGCGTGCTCCCTACAATGCACCAAGTGCCCACCTGGGGGTTTGAGCAACCTTCACGGATTGAGATGGGACCAATGCCATCTCAATCTCCTTGGAGATAACAGCAAAATATCTCAGGAGAGTCAACCCGGTATCTGCCTGGAAAGTGTGAACTGGAGGGTCAAACACTCCTTGGTGCCCGCCGACTGAGCCATGGTATGGTTAGATTTTGGGGGTGATTTTGGCCATCTGCCGGCGAGTTAGACATTGCGATAGATAGCCTTTACTGTAAGGAAGCCATGCCCATTGGTCCCGGCTCCATGCATGGCGTATTCAGTGAGATAGGGTGGGTGGGTGGGTCAGATCCCCACAAAAAACTGTATACCGTGCCTGCACAAATTATCTTTCTTGACCCCCCCCGTGCCATGCACCATGTTTTGCCTCGGTACATTTCAGCGCCTGGACGCGTGTGCACGCAACAACACGCGACGCCCTTTGAGCACAATTTAAATTGTACACATTTCAAGCTCTGGGCGCTGGAGTGACGTCCGGGCAAGCCCCAAGGGCCACGAAAAACGCCCCCAAGGTTTTGATTTCCATGTGATGTCCGACTTTGTGACACTTATGTGGCCGATTTGGGTGGGGGTGATGGTTTTTACAGTCGTGTGTGACGCACCTACAGGCAGCGGGGTAGCCATTAACAGATACACGAGGCCGTCGACATACGGGCTCCTGCAACCGTATGAGTGTGTGCATGCACCGTACCATGAAGTGCGGGTTGGGATGACTGCAGCTGTCGAAGGAGTACGGCAGCAGCTCCTGAATGAGCTCCATCGTGTGCGTCATCGCCGAGGAACCGCCGAGCTCCTGCGCACGATTGGTCTCCCGCTTTCAAACTGATCCTTTCAACTGACGACCAGGAGCAGCCTCTGCGCCCGCTCTACGCAATACTGTTCATAGTCATATGTAACGATCTGTGTGTGCGTTTGTGTGCGTGCGCGTGTGAGATGCTCAGAGCTCGTCCCAGTCTGCGCCCTCGCCCCACACCTGCATGGTCTCTGGGTCCCACAGGAATCCCGTCAGGGGGCCTCCCGTCTGCGTCATGGTTGCGAGCAGCGCGGCCACCAAGATCTGTCCATCTGCGGCACACGCGACCAGCTGTAAGCACAGCGAGTGGTCGTCGATGCCGTCGCCGTCAAAGTCGGTCGAGTTCAGGATCTGCGCGGCCAGCACCATGTCCTCCCTGCAAGTGGTGGCAAAAAAACAATGCTCTGGATCAAGAAGAGGGGCATAACAGACGGCCCAATTCTGTGACCCAACACCCGAGGGACCCGCGACGGACCCGCTGGATCCACGCTCTCTCACCCACACCCTTTCTTCCCCACAAGCAAACGCCCAGGGGAGACGGCGCACACCCGGGCATGGGCTGTGACTGTGACTGCAGCTGGCCAGCTAGCCGAGCCGAACGACTGCGCATCTCACCAGGTGGCCCAATCCGTCCGCACCCCCCAAGGGACGCGCTGGACCCCACGCTCTTTCACCCCCCCCCCTTCTTCCCCATAAGCAAACGACTGGGAGAGAAGGTGCACATGCCTGGGCTGCTTATCTCACCAGGTGTTTGGTGCGCTGAGGTTCGCCGCGGCAAACACGTCCGTCCTGTAGTGGAGCATAAGCGGCCTGCCACCGATGGTCACTCCGATGGTCACTCCGCCATACGTGCTGCTGATCTCACGCACGTACCTGTGTGTGCATGGGAAGGTCGTGGGAGTTTTGCATTGGCAGGGGGCGCAAGAGACGCGCAAAAGACGCGCAAAAGACGCGGTATGCGCTCGCAAATATGGATGCACGCATGCACACACACACACACACACACACACACGCACAAACACACACACGCGCGCACACGCTCACAAACGTGCGCAGGTGCACACAAACAAAAGCACAAGCACATACTCACTCAGTGACGTCGGACCATTGGATGATGCTGTCGTGTTCGATGAATGAGTCGACTAGAGCGACCAGTTTAGTGCTGGTGACGAGTTCGACGTCAGCAGATCCCGGCACGAGCCACCCGTCGTAGGTGAGCGGGGAGGTCTTATCGATGAAGAGGAGTTCACGTACCATGTCGAGGTGATCAATCAGCTCGATCACAACCCGTAGAGTGATTGATGGTCTTGAGGTTATACCCGCCTGATGAAGGTTGGCCTGGACTGCGAAGTGGCCGCCTTTAGGCCATGCACTGCCGCTCGGTCACTCATATGCCGACGGACCAGCAGCGATGGCCGTGGCGATGCATCGTTAGTGTGTCATCGCATGTGCCAATGAGCCAGCATGCACGCGTCATGCGTGTTTGGCTTCAAAAAAGGATGCCACAGCCGCACCGCCCAAAAGGGTGCCACAGCCGCACCCCGACACCGCACCTACTTGATATCCTGTGCGCTCCTGAGAATCCAACGCGACCCGCTGTACGTCCGTAGCCGCTTGTTCTGGCGCCAGAATTTGCCGCGGCTGCAGGCATCAGGACAAGCATGGTTATATGTGTGCAGCTACCTCGGCGGGTAGATCAGTGTAAGAAAGCGTGTGCATAGCTGCTGCAGCTCTATTAGCGCGCGTGTGTGTGTGTGTGTGTGTTTTACACCCTATGTGTGTGTGTGTGTGTGTGTGTGTGTGTGTGTGTGTGTGCATGCGTGTGTGCGTTCCCGTGTGTCTGCATGCACGTTGCTTGGGGTGCGTGCATGCGTGCAGGTGCGTGCGTGCGTGCACGTGCTTGGGGTGCGTAGTGTTGCAGATCTGCCGTATCTGTTTGCTTATAAGCATAAAGGTAATTACCCTCAAGCCTGTGTTGCCTTCGAAACCGTCCGTGCAGGTCGACACGAATTCATTGACGACCCTTGCAACTGCGCTATACACGTCGCCCGATCTGCGGGGCGTTTGCATGGGTCATTTAGGAAGTTTATTTAGGATACGGTCGAGTTTCCTCCCTCCCCTTGCTGCTTCTGGTCCCTCAACCGCAGCGTCCGACCCGACAGGGCGTTGGAACGCGGCCCTGGCTTGCCTTGCAATCGCAGACGTCTCATGCAGGTTTTCCCTCTTCTCCTCCCCTCCCTCCCCGTAGCGCGGGCGGCACCACAGCCCCCCTCCTGGATCCGATCCCCAGGGCGTTGAGACATGGCCTTGCCTTGCGGTACCACTTGCAGTCTCATGCAGAATGTCTCTTATCTAAGACGCCACGCAAGCGTGGCTAACCGGCGCCCCATGCACAAGTGTCGCTCCGTGAATGAGAAGCAGCGCCGCGCACACGACGCTCGAAAGCCAGCGTGTGAGTGGGGGGACTGGCATGTGGCGCGCAGTTTTCTACTCGTATCCCCTCATCCGACACGCACGCATATGTGTGGTCTTCTCGGTAGAGGCTTTTTTGGACTTCAAGGACGCTCACAACCAAGGTTCCCAGATCCCGACAAAAGCTCCCACACAATCGGTCACACATTCTATGATTTATTATTATTATTATTACTGTACAGGGCATGAGCCTTCGCGGGCACAGTCCCCATACCTTTCCCGCCTTCACTGGAAAATCTCACTGTTGCACCTCCCCCGCGGCCGAACATCTAGCGCACTCCCTCCTCCACCCCGCGACCTGCCCCCGAGTGCGCTGCGTAGCTGACACCCTTGGCTATCATGGGACTGAGCTAGGGGGCTGGGCGTGGCGCACTGAGCGTGCGGGGGCGTCTGGCGAATGACTGTTGTCAGACCACATTGGGAGATGACCGCCCAGCCCCCCGGGAATAGAAGCAGCCGATCCTAGGAGCTGCGGGGCCCCGGCGCTGCGGATCGCCGCGCTGCGAACTCAGCATCGCGAGTGTTGTGCCCATCGCATGCAGCGGCAGGGAGGCGCGCACGTGCTGCCCAGGCCTTTGGTTGATCATAGTTATGATGTAGGGCGCGATTGGAGGTGGTGAGAGCGCACCAGTGCGTAGCTGGTGACATGGTGCTCCCTCCACACGCAATGGATCTCCGCGTTTAGACGTGCGTTGGAAAGCTGAGATCAAGCGCTTACTAGTGGAGTTTCTAATTGCACCATGCGTGCGATGCATGAGCACACCCAACAGCATGCATGGGCCTTGCATGGCGCATGCAAGCGCACCGCAAACCGCCAAATCCAAGGTCGCCGCTTTATGCATGGCTTCAATATATGTTGAGTAGCATGCCTGCCAGTTTTCTCACTATTTCAGAATGGTTAAGGCCTCCCTGAGTGGCGTGACGTTGAAGCCTGTTTGGGCTCCAGTTCACTCCCAAAGCGTGCCTGGCCGCCTTCCGGCGGCATTTTACACTGCCAGAATGTGTCACACGTCCGTGGGCGCGAGGGGGACGTCGGGGAATGCGTGGAGGGCGCTACAGATGTCGCGGAAATGTCGAAAAAATGTCCACACTTTCAACACCCCCGCAAAATCGCAAACCTCAAAAGTCAAGGTCGCCCGCGTTGCCCATAGCACAATTACACCCCAGGAACATGCGGTTTCAATTTCGTCGATTTTCACGATGGCTGAAAAGGTTCCACTTGGCCTGTGCCTCGCCAGCCGTCGACGGCTGTTCAGAGGCCATTTCACTCCCAACGCGTGCCTGCACGCCCCGTCACCGCCCCCACCCGGAATTATACGATGCCAACATGCATCACACGTCCCTCTGTCCGCGGGGGGAAGTGGGGAATGGTCGCAGCGTTCTGCAAATCGGGAAACAGTCCACACTTTCCACACACCCGCAAAATCGCAAACCTCAAAAGTTAAGGTCGCCCGCGATGCCCGTGGCACATCTATACCTAATGAACATATATTTTCAGTTTCGTCGATTTTCATGATGGCTGGCATGTTCGACGAGGGTTTGGCGCCCCAAGGAAAAGGTATGGGGACTGTGCTTAGCGGGGGGGGGGTCGAAAAAATGATTGTTTATTCGCTCCGCGGAGGTCGTTGTAAGCCGATTTGACGCCCAAAATCGCGTTTTTTCGATTTTAATCAATTTCAGCTCCAAAACAATACTTATTCGCGAAGGCTCAGGCCCTGTACGGCAGTGGTTGTTTTACATCCCACTGCCGGCAGTCACACGTTTGGTTTTAATGCTCCAGCTGACTGTAGGGTGCTCCAGCTGACTGTAGGGTGTGTAGGAGCCCAACCTGGGACAGCGATCACTGCATGGTGGTACTGTCCATGCGCCTCCGCATGCGAGCCTCCCGCCATGCAGGCGGCTCTCAGCGGCGCGCATGGGACTCTTCACAACTGCGGCGCCCGGCTGTCCGTCGTGAGTTCAACCTCCAGCTGTCCGATCGCTTTGGGCTGCTGGAGGCCGTGCCGCCCGAGGGCGCTGATGCCCAGGCGGAGTACGACGCGATGGCTGCTGCCATTCGCGAGGTGGCCACCAACCACCTCGCTCCACGCGGCAGCCGCCGGCGGCGCGGCTGGCAGTTCACTCTGTCGCAGCGCACCCTCCGGCTCATGGACGCCCGGCAGCGCGCGCACTCGGCATGGCTCAGGAGCAAGTCTGCTGCTGCCAAACGAGAGCGCAACCGCGCCAACCGCGCGGCCGACGCAGCTGTGCAGAGAGACAGGGAGAGGTGGATCGGCCAGCAGGTGGCGGAGGCGCAAGACATGCTACGCAAGAAGAATCTGCGCCAGTTTGCGCGCGCGTGCGACAGGCTGGCGGGCCGCAGCCGCAGCCATCAGATCCCACCTGCCATGCGGGACGTCTCGGGCGCGCTGCACAGCGGTCCAGACGGGGTGCTGAAGGCCATGACAGAGTCATTCGACAAGCTATATGGCGGGGAGACCAAGCTCAGCGACGAGACCCTGAACCAGCTGGAGAACGATGTAGCGGCGTTTGAGCTCACACGCGCCACAGAGGTGGACGAAGCGCACGGGCGCCCCCCTGACCTGGCTGAGACGGAGGCGTGTGTGCGAGCGTTGCGCTCGGCCGCCGCTCCGGGCGGTGACCAGCTGGACGCCATGCTGTTGCGGTGCCCACCTGCCATCGCATGGCTCCACCGGGTCATCATCGCCGTATGGCGGTCGGGGAGAGCCCCGAGGGAATGGAAAACTGCTATTATCACACCGTTATATAAGGGGAAGGGTCCGCGTGACTCCCCTGGTAACTACCGCGGTATAAGCCTTCTCTCTATTGCCGGGAAAGTGTACGCTGCCATACTTCTGCACCGCGTCTCCACGCAGGTTGATGGTCAGTTGCATGAGGCTCAGTGTGGTTTCAGAAAAAGCAGAGGCACTGTTGATGCGATTTTTACTCTGCGCTCGCTGAGCGCGGCACATGCCGAGTACAAACAATGCATGGCTGTGGCATTTGTCGACTATTCTAAAGCTTACGATTGCATAAACCGTGCGGCACTGTGGAGAGTCCTTAGATTATATAGTGTTCATCCGCACATTATTGATCTGTTGGAGGATCTTCACACCAACACCGCAGCTGCCGTGCGGCTGGCTGGGAAAATCGGGCACGAATTCCCCGTGTCGTCTGGTGTGCGACAGGGGTGCGTCATTGCTCCTGTGTTGTTCAATGTTTTTATTGACCACATAGTGAAAAAGGCGCTAGACATGATGCCAGAGGGGGCTGGCGTGTCAGTCGCGACCCGAGCCGGCGGCTCTGTGTTGTCGTCGTCGGTTGAGCGCATAGTAATGCTGATGTATGCCGACGATTTATGTTTGTTCTCGCATGACCCAGCTCAGTTGGCGCTTATGCTGAAAATCCTTGACAAAGTGTCCTCTAGCTTTGGCATGCAAATCAACGCCGCCAAGACAGAAGTGATGATTTTGCCAGCAGATTTTGACGCGGATCTGCCCACGTTTGCGCTGACTGGTGGTGAAGTGAAGACCGTCTCTGCATTTAAGTATCTAGGGAGTTGGATAACCCAGAGTGGTGGTGTGGAAAAGGAGATCGGTGTGCGTGTCGGTCGCGCGCTGGGCGTGTTTGCGTCTTTTGATAAGATTTGGGCCAGCAAGAAGATGCAAGTGCAGTCTAAGATGCGGGTTTACAACACTTTCGTGCTGCCCCACTTTCTGTACGGCTGCGAAACATGGGCCCCTACTAAAACACAACTGACTCGATTGGAGGTTGCCCACTCTAACTGCCTTCGTCGCATTCTGGGTGTGCGCCTGGTCGACCGGCACAGATTAACTTATATTCGGCAGGCGTGCGACACTGAGCCAATTGAGAGCCTTGTGGCAAAGCGATCAATGCAGTGGCTAGGCCATGTGATGCGCATGCCGGCTTCTCGTCTTCCTCGTACGACTTTTGACTGCACAATGGATGTGGCTCGGCAGCAAGGCCGGCCTCCAGCCTCCTCCCGACACTATTTTCTTAAGCTACTGATTCAGCAGCTAGGCGAAACTAGTGGCACTCGTTCTGATTGGAAGACTTTTTCGGACACGGCGTTTGAGCGTGCTCAGGATAGGGTCGGGTGGAGAGCCGTGGTGTACGGTCCGGCTGCCCCTCAGGCGCCGGCCCCTCCACCACGGCGGTCAAGTAGATTGGCAAGCGCCACTTGACCCCCTATCCCCTAGAAGCAGTTAGGACCTATTTTGGAGGCGTCGCACAATAGCTCTCCTTTTTGCTCTGGGACTACACGTTGGCAGGCAGCCGGCTGGTGGCTACCGCCCCTCACAAGTAATTGTTAGGGCCAGAACTGGACTTGGGTCTAGGCGGTGGTACTAGGACTAGAGGTAGTCTTTGCTGGAAAGCCGATGTAACTGTAACTGCTCCAGCTGAACGCAAGAGAGCAGTCAAAATGTTAATTACGGTGTGCGCCCTTAGCCTTCGCGGGGGGTGGGGGGGGGGGTCGTAAAGTGATTGCTTTTTAAATAGCTCATCGAGGTCGTTTTTCGTCGATTCCAGTCGATTTGACGCTCCCAAAAGCACTACGTTCGCGTTTTTCGTTTTCAGCTTCGCCTTTGGTGTGTCCTGGGTTTTTCGGAACAATACTTAATCGCAAAGCAAAGGGCGAGTGCGGTTCATATTGCGTCATCATTTTGTTTCCCAGCTACATTTGTGGCCACCTAGTTCCTTGTAAGCGCAAACAACAAGTTAAATCTCCAAGGGACACCTCAGGGCAACCTCAGGGCCTGAAAGAAGCTGAATGGTGATCGACCGTGACAGTGCGATGCACCTGGCCTAGGGGGTGACAGTTTATGCAGGGTTATAATTGGTTATCAGGGAAACTCGCCTCATGGGGGCGCCTGTATCGATTCAACCTGGCGTGTATGACGCCACAGCCGCCCATTTGTTCATCACATAAGGGCAGTGATGTCCTTAGCTCCCCTGGAGCGGCCGCTGCGGGGGCAAACCAGCTTAGTGTGGGGGAAACTGCAGGGGCGAATCGCGGGAATTTTGGTCCGAAACGTGTGAAAATGGGCAATTTCCACACTTTGCCGCAAAACATCGCCTCGCTGCGGGGGGCCTTCGGCGGGGGGAAACACAAAATGATATTTTTCCTTAAGGACACCACTGGTCGGAGGTCCGTTGCGCGGCGAGGTAGGGCAAAGCGGGGTGCCACCGTGGAGGAGACAGCTCTCTTTATAAATGCACGCCCGTGGCCCTTGTGTCACGAGTCAGCTGGCGCTTGTGCAGTGGCGGGGGAGGGGGGAGGAGGGGGGGGCGCTTGGAGCCTCCCGGGCCAGGCGTTCGGCCTGCATGGGCCTTACCTGGCCTTGTGCGGGGGGGGGGTCCCCTCTGTAATTTGCTGCGTGTGTGCACCGACGCTGCCTGCAACTCCCATGCTCCTTCTTACGAGTGGACGCCTTGGAGGTGAGCGGTGAGAAGTGGAGAGGTCCCAGCCGAGCCCCCCCCAAAGAGTCGCTCGATGGTGATGGATATTACAGGCAGGGGCACCTTGAAAACCATGCTCAGCGCATTTATGCTCTTACAATAGCCGAGCACGCAACTGGGATGGCTGGCTACTGGTGGCAGTGGGCCCCCACTGTGTGGGTGTGGCATACCGCTCCCACACACCGAAATCCAACCGTTCCTTGTTGAAGTAGATGTGAAGTAGGTGTGCTCTGTGAAAAGGAGGAAGGTAAGTCACCAGCCGCCTTGCGGGGAGCGGGGACTGAGCTGCCACCATGAGAGAATTGCCAAGACGTCAGTGGCAGGAGTAGCAGTAGCAGCAGTGGCGAAGTCAGGTGTAGTGGACGCGGTGCACGCGTTGCGGCGTGCCACAGACCCACCCACCCTCGGTGGCTGTAAGGGTGATCGATCGAATGCATCGCAAGGACAGAGCGTGCAGCCCTGAGGCGCGGAGAAGGCGGCGGCTGAGGTCATCACATGACTGCACCGCCGCTCGACAGCGCGACTGTAGGAAGACGGGAGCTGCGTCGGAGACACAGACAGAGAGACTGGGTTTAACACATGTCGAGAAGAAGACCGATGGCATCCGGAACTCTGTCTCAAGAGTCCCCTGATCCACACTACGTGTCCACACTACCTGATTCTCTCACACACATGAACTGTGAGAGAATCCAATGCCACGGCATCGTCTTCACGGCTCCTGTGCATCGAACACACGTGCCTGTAACAGTGTTGCACTGTCACAAGTGTGTGCACACACACGTCGCCACACTTGGGCGCTCCAAGTGTGGCGAACAAATATGCCATGTGTGCTAATTTGCCTCGGGGTCTCATATACTTGCAAAACGAACATATATATACGAACATATACGAACATGTAGCCACAGAACATAGCCAGCCTCAAGAAGGCAGCTTCCTCAATCCCACGCCTCAAGGGAGCGCCCTATAAACTGTCAACTGCAAACAACACAAGGAGGACGGAGCTCGTACATGGCTCAGAGCTGGTTGGGACGCCCATTCACTATAGTAGGGGTCCATGAGAGCTCGTCCAATCCAGCAAGGGAGGCGTTGCCCTCCTTGTAACTCAAGTTCAATTGCTCACAGCCCCACGAGTGAGCAGCTTATATTGCTGAATTGCTGACGCATGGAAAATGCGACGCGTCACTGGCTACGCCTGTCGCGTATTCACACATTGATTTAACGTGAAAATCAGATTATTGAGGTGGTGGACCCTAGATTGCACCGGGCTGTGACCACTATTGCAATTCCCCCGTATTGAGCATGGGCCGCGCGCTTGCGTGCACGTGCGCCTCCCTCACTGCCCCTTGAGCTTGGGCTGGCCATCCTTGCGCTTGGTCGAACCCTGGCCCTTCTTCTTGCCTTGCGACGTGAGCACGAAACCGCGCGACCACGCGGCCGAAGCCACGCGCCAACCCACGGCCATGGCGATGATCATCGCGGTGTCCTCAATGCTCTCGACCAGCGGGTTGGTCGAACCAATCGCCTTGAAGACCCCGACCCAGATGGGCAGGCGCACCAGCAGCTGCAGCGGCACGAACAGGCGCATGGGGTATGCCTCGGCGAAGCCGACCAGCGTCTGCACCGCGTTGCCGAAGCGCCCGCGCTTCACCCTTATCACAATGCGGCACCGCGCGAGCGTCTGATCGGCCAGGCACGCGCCCGGAGCTTGCAGCGCCGTGGGCAGGAAGAGCAAGACGCGCGCGATGTTGAGGAGGAAGCCGAGGTTGGGGCCGAGTGCAGAGTGCAGCGCCGGCGGCGCGCGCCACCCGCGCTTGTGCTCGAGCCACCACACCGCATAGCGCAGCGCGAGCGCGGCCGTGTACGGCAGGCAGTTCACCGCCGCCGCGTATGGGTTCCAGCAAGACAGCGTGACGAGCGCGAAGCCCCCGAGGTGCATGAGCACGAGCCACGACGTGGCCGGGCCAAGCCACTCGCCCGGAGGGGTTGACGCGCTCTTGCACATCTGAGGCGGTGGGTGGGTGAGGTGGGCGGGTGGGTGGCCGTGTGCGCGTGCCGTGTGCACGTGTGTGTGTGTGTGTGCTGTGCGCATGTTGATGTGTGGGCGCATGCGCGTGTGCGTGTCGCCCACAAGCACGCCCTAACACGCGTGTCCACTCTCTCACCAGCGAGGACGCCGGGCTACTCGTCGCCGCTGATGCGTCGGGCGCATTGCGCAGCACGCCACCGCCAAAGTTCATCTGCAGCCGTCGCGGCGCAGCGTGCGGCGGTGATGACGCGAGCAGCGCGGTCGCTGTCGCCGTCACATGCGACAGCTGGCCTGCATCCACACCAACAGCCGCGCCATCGCACGGCGGGCCCACGCTGCTAGCCGCGAGCGCAGCGGGCGTGACTCCGTAGTCGCAGGCGGCGTGCAACCACGCGCGCGCAGCCGCACGTGCGACGGCGCCCCCGGTCGGCAGGATCACCACAGACTCGAGCAGCGCGCGTGCTGACTGTGCCGGAAGCAGCGCTGCCATGTGGAGGGGGGTGAGGCCAGAGGGGCCGGGAATGCCCCAGTCGGGCGTCACACCGTGCGAGTGGGACCACGCCACGAGCGACGCGGCGCAGCGCGAGGACCCGGCGCGCGCGGCACGGTGAAGTGGAGATAGCCCGTCGCCCATACCGGCCGCGGCTCCGGACCCAGGGGGGCCGTCCGCGCCGGCGCGCAGCGCGGCCGCCATCGCCCTAGTGGCGGGGCTGTTCGTTGAGTTGCTGACGCCGGTGGTGGCGATGCCACTAACAAGCCACTGCGCCGGGTGGCAGCCGTGCAGCAACGACCCGGGCTCCACGCACAGCACCCGCACGAGCCTGTCTGCCACGACGGTTGCGGCCGCAGGCAGGCGGGCGTCGAGCGCGTAGGCGAGCAGGCGCGCGCCCTCGAGCAGCTGCCCTGCATGCTGGTCGAGTGCGCCAAACGCAGCTGGCGCGTGCGCACGCTCGCGCGCATCGGACGCATCGTCACCGGCAAACAGCTGCGCGTCGGCTGCGGGCGGCGCGTCAGAACCGACCCACCATCCCAGCGCCGACACAAACATGCGCAGCTGCGACAGCTCGGCAGCAGAGTCGGCCTCCATGGCCTCACTAGCGCCAGCGCCGCTCGCGACAATGACGTCGCTCGACACCGACGGTGCAGCGCCCACATCGTCTCCCGCCACAGTCACAACAGTACGGCCGAGGTCGGAGAGGCGCTGAGTCAGCTCGCGCGCCGCGACCTCGCCCGGCAGCAGGCACACGGTCGCGGGCGCGCTGAGAGCGCCAGAGTTGAAGTCGTGCATCTCGATCGTGAACGCGCCCGGGCGCTCGGGCAGCTCGATCTCCACAACGAGTGTCACCATACCAGATGCGCTGCTAGCGCCGGCGCAGTGACCATCGCCACCGCAGGCGAGCAGCGGCGCCTCCTCATCCTCCCCGCTGCTGCTGCTGGGGCCGTGGCTGCCTTCGGTGGCGGTGGCGGCACGCAGCAGCGAGAGGTTGAGCGCGCAGCCGACGGGGCTGGCGACCGTGGCGCCGCTGCCGCCGACGACCTGGATGATTGTGTGCGTGTGCGTGTGTGTGTGTGTGTGCTGTGTGTGTGTGCACGTGCGCATGTGTGGTGTGTGCCACACCCTGTTGTGTGTGTGTGTGTGTCTGTGTGAACTGGATCGGGTGTGGGGTGTGGACTGTCTGTCGCGGCCTTTGTGCGCTGGCTGGCTCCACAAACACGCTATTCGCGAAATAACTGGCCATGCAGTGACTGAGCAGTACGGTACGCATGTGCACGTGTGTGCGCGAGTGTGACACACGCATGCGCACCGACCTGCACCGGTAGGAACGCTCCAGCGTGGCGCGCGAGCGGGGCGACCCCGGGAGCGGGCGGGGAGTCGAGGGTCAGCATCACCCGAACGCGCGGCGGCGGCGGCGGCGGGGACGCCGAGCCATGTACACGAGGGGGGGCCCGAGCCGCGCACGCGAGGACCGAGGGTGACGTGGCGATGATGGCTGGCGGGAGGGGGAGGGGGGGAGCACCCTGCGGCGGGAAGAGGGCATGGGTGTGTGTGTGATGTGTGCCCAACCACTTTGCCACCCACCCCGCGCCCTGTTCCCGCGCACGGCACACAGGCAGGTCTAGGTAGGCCACACCCCAGTGACTTTTTTTGTTTATTTATTTATTAATTATTCCACAGCCGGATTTGGCTTTGGCCGCGTTGACCGTTGACCTCATGTTGACCGAGTGTCCTCAGGTTTGCGTCATTTGACAGCTCTTGACGAGTTCTGTCTGGCAAGCTCGGCAGGCATCCAATCCACTGTATGGGTTGAGCTGTGTTCAAAGTCAAGGTACAGCCGGAATACAGCCAAACGGCTGTGTAGAGCCGAAAAGGAAATCACTGCCACACCCCGACCCTGCAGCACCGCACCTGCGGCAGCCCCAGCCGCGACAGCGTGCTACGCGGCATCTGCATCGTAACTCCTCCGCCCGCCGGCGCCGATCCGTCAGCAGAGCGCACGTACAGCAGTCTGACCAGGGCATCGGCATCAGAGCTGGGAAGGGAGATGCGCGCGTCGGTAGACAGGGCCCCGTATCCGTCGGGATTGCCGTCGTCGAGCACATCGATCTGGAACTCGGCGATGAGCTGCATGGGTGTGTGTGGTGTGTGACGGGGGTCAGCGCGCCCCACGGGTCGCAGAAAAAGGATGCGCGAGCGGGCATCCGCGTGGCTGTGCAGGCGTGCATGCACACCATGCCCCCCTCCCCCGCGCAGATTAGAATGAGTGTGTGCGCCGCCCCCGCCACAGCCGCCGCCCCCGCCCCCGCCACCTCTGCTCACTCACCGTCGTGCATCCTCGTATCACGTATGTCGTGCAGAGGCGCGCGCCGAGCGTGGACTCGAACTGTGCAGCGAGCGCGTCGCGCCACCCGGGGTGCAGCTGCTCGGGCTCGAGGTCGGGGATCTGCGGTCATAGGATCGCATGCGTACGGTAAAGGGATGTGTGGGGGGGGGGGCAAACTGCGCGGCGAGCGCGCCGCGCCACCCGGGGTGCAGCTGCTCGGGCTCGAGGTCGGGGATCTGCAGTCGTAGGGTCGCATGCGTACGGTAAGGGGCAGAGGGAGGGGGGGGGGGGGGGGGGGCAAACTGCGCGGAAGGCGCGTCGCGCCACCCAGGGCGCAGCTGCTCGGGCTCGAGGTCGGGGGGACCTGCGGTCGTAGGGTCGCACGTGTGCGGTGACATGGGGGGGCGCTCATATGCACATGTGCGCAGGGACGGGGGGCACATGCGCAGCCGCACACGCATGGTGCACCTCCCTCCTCTCACACCTTGACGCTCATGCGGACGCGCGTGGTCGGCGGCCGGAACACCGGCGTCATGCGCATGAGCGCCGCGACGTGTGCCGCCGCTTCGGCCGTCGAATCGAACCGACGAGCGCGGTCGACACCGGTGGCGATGGTGGTGGTGGTGGGGTCATCGGGTGTGACGAGTGCGAGCGAGGACTGGCCGTGGCTGTGGCTGCCCCATCGTCGGAGCTCCTCGGCCGAGATGGCCGGCACACGGGCGACGACGAGGGCGCCATCGGTGCCCTCGCACTGATGACTGTGAGAGGCGCCGTTGCAGAGGGAGGTGGGCCATCGACACAGCCCGCGTGGCGCTGCCACGCGGGCCAGTGCCGCGTGTGCGGTCGCGGCGGGGCCGCCAGCTGCGGGGCTGCATGCGATGCTCCCAGCGGGGTTGGGGTCATCCTCCACCGCGACACATGCGGCCCGGGCGGGGCGAGGCTGCGCAGCCGCACCGCGCAGCCACTGCAGCGCCGCCTGCGTGCACGCGCGCACGCACTCCAGCAGATGCACGCGCCGCGCAACCGCGACGCGGATGGCCGTCAGCGTGCATGCGTGCGCCACGACGACCGCCACGCTGTTGCCGTGGCGCAGCTGCGTCATGGCTCGCGGGAGCAGCACTGCCCACGTCATGACGAGCGCGGTGGGCAGGTCATAACTCTCCATGAGGGTGCAGAGCGCGCCGTAGACGGCCGGGGGGGTCACCCCAGGCTGCAACGCCCACCGGCTCACGTCCCCACTGAAGGCCGTGAGCGACATCATAACAAGGCTGCGCGCCAGGTGCAGTAGCACAACCACGTGGTCGACAAACAGCCAGCGCAGCACAGCCAGCCTGCCGCTGTCGCTGGCGCTGCTGCCGCGGGATGACAGCGCCGCGTGGGCGCAGTGCACACCGGTGTACAGTAGCACGACCACAGCTTGCACGTTGCATCCTAGCAAAGGGCAAGTCAATTCAGGGGGGGGACATGCTTCCCATGCGCCAGTCTGCTTCCCAGGAGGCACCCACGTGCCTCAACAACCCCAAAGGCAGGTTAGCATGGATAAACACAGGACCCACCATGCATGTCACGAGCATGCACCCCCGCCAATGGGGCGCGCCAAGGGCGTTATTTCGCTCCGTTTACTCCGTTCGACTCACCTCGCCACAGCACGTCAAAAAGCATGAGCCAGAAGGCAAAGCAGTGCAGGCGTGCCCAGAGGGGAGAGATGGAGGCGCGTTGTGTGCCCCCCCTGCTGCGTGGCACAGCCTGGGTGTTGCCGGGCTCCGACAGCCTGGCATGCGTTGAAGCCCACCTCTCCGCTTCCGACTTCTCCCCAGTCTTAACCGCCTGTGTCCGCATCTTGTGGCAGGACAAGGGGGGGTCCTCCCGTCCGAGGGCTCCTTCAGGACGCTTCGGCTAACTAATTAACCAAATCTTAGAAGCGCTCCGCTCAGAGCGGTGAGGAAAGCGCAGAAGAGCGCACGCGTGTGGCGTGGCGTATGGCGTGTTCGCTCGGTACAGGCTGGAGCCATACTCTGAATCGTAATCCAAATCCATGATTATCCATGGCGACAAGAGTGATGTGAAAGTGAGGAGAAGCCTGGTTCTTCCGGGGAAGCAGCAGGCACAGGATGGAGACATGGAGGTGTGGGGGGCAGGGGTCATGCTGCCATGGGCGCAGAGAGAAGCACCGACGCATTCTCACGCACGCGCACACAAGCAATGACGCCACCACACGACGCGCGCACAATCGCACGCATGCCCTACACAACGCCACCCGCAACACGCACATCCACGGCACCCGTGACCAAATCGACCTCCCCTCCCAAACAGGCGATCCCAGCGGGCGCCGCCTGGCATCGCACGGCATGAGGCGCAAGCGGGCGCGCTACATTGGAGTCTGCTGGGACACGCCAAAATCTCCGTGGTGTGTGAGGCTGTGGGGCCAAGGGGCAGCGGCACGTTGGGCGCTATGCCTCCAACGAAGACGGAGCCAGGGCATACGACCGTGCAGGCGCACGGACCAGGCTCTAAGCGCACCTTCCCAGGCGAGGCCATCAGCGAGCTGTCTGCGACTGTAAGAGAGAAGCGGAGGCAGGGCTGTGCTGTCTGAGTGATCGGGTGGGGATCACAAAGGGTGCAGCGCAGCAGCTTGCACCTCATCGGTGCCACCTGGCGTTTAACGCACCCACAGACCGTGTGCAGGCGGTTGGGCTCTACGCCTTTGAGGAGGAAGCAGCAAGGGCATAGGAGGACGATACGGCGGCGCAGGCGCACTAACAAGGTGTCACTTGCGCGGGCGAGGCGATCAGCGAGACAGGGACACCAGAAGCTAACGCAGCTCCCAACACGGGTAAATCGGAGCGCTGGACGCTAGCTAGGGAGTGCCACAGCTCCACCCCGTCGAGTCCACTTTTCGGGTATTTTACTCGGGGTGTAGGCGCTCCCGTTCTGCGTGCGATGAGTTCGACGACGTCGACCGAGCTGGGCATCTCTCTCAAACACGAGATCACGAGCCACTCACACACATACCGTCGGCAGCAGCAGCCGCGTCCGCGAGTGCGTGTGTGCCAGGTGGGGGTGCACCACTACGCGTGGCTACCCATGCGCCGCCCACCCGACCGCGCCACCACTACCACCAACGCCGCCGTAGCCGTACGTGTGCATGAAGTCGACCGCGGCAACGTAGAGCCCTGCGGCGCTGCAGCCGACACCGACTGCGAGGATGGCCACCGGCTGGAGTAGGCGCCACCGCGAGGAGCCGCGCGTGGCGGCGGACGCCGATTCAAACAGCGCAGCCGCTGAGTCCTCGGCCGCAGCTGCTGCGGCAGCCGACGCGACGGCGCCGTCCCCGGTGGGCGCATAGCTGGTGCTGGTATTGCCACCGCCGTTGGCATTTGCCAACGTCTCGTGGAGCACGAACGGTCCCCCGCTGCCGCTGCCCCCGCCGCCGCCCAGCAGCGGCTCCTCCAGGCCACCGTCGTCATTGCCTAGTGCGACCGTCGCGGCGCCAGGAGGTGCGGCCGCCCACACGCGGCGCACGCTGCCCTCGCGCAGCCTCGACTCGAGCCTCAGGTGGATGTAGACCTTCAATGGGAATGCGTGAGGGGGGGGGCAGCAGTAGGGCAAACAGGTCCACGGTGTGTGTTGAGGGCCCCCCCAAACGGTGGGAGAATTGCCCCCCCCTCCCCCCTCCCTCCTCCTCCCTCCTCCCCCCGCCTCTTCTCCCTCCCTCCTCTCCTCCCTCTCTCCCTCCTCCGCCTCGTCCCTCCCGTCCTCCGTCCCCCTCCCTCCGCCCCGTCTCCGCCCCTCCTCGCCTCCGCCCTCAGCCTTCTCCGCCCTCCGCACCTCCGCCCCTCCCGCCTCGCCCCTCCCGTCTCCTCCCTCCCGTCCCTCCGTGTCCCTCCCGTCCTCCCGTCCCTCCGTCCCCGTCTCCCGTCCCTCCCGTCCTCCCGTCCCTCCCGTCCGCGTCCCTCCGTCCCTGCCCGTCCCTCTCCGTCCCTCCGTCGCTCCCGTCCTGCCCGTCGCTCCCGTCTCTCCGTCGCCTCCGTCCCTCCGTCCCTCCCCTCCTCCCTCCCTTCCCCTTCCCTCCTCCCTCCTCCCCTCCCTCCTCCTCCCTCTCCCTCCCCCCTCCCTCCTCCCTCCCTCCCTCCTCCCCTACCCAATTCCAACACCATGAGGCGGCGCCTCAGGCGTCCCATTCCATGACGCGGATCAGGCGGCGCCTCAGGCGCTCCGACCACCTGAGGCGTCGCCTCAGGCGCACCCCTGATCGCCTCAGGCGCCGCCTCAGGCGTTATCCAAACCGCCTCAGGTACCACCCCGACCGCCTCAGGCGCCCACCACCGCCTGAGGCGCACCCTGGACCGTCTCAGGCGTTATGACCGCATTCCATGGCGCGAATCAGACGTTGGGATTTTGTAAGGGTCCCCTCTCCTCCTCCCCTCCTCCTCCCTCTTCTCCTCCCCTCTCCCTCCTCCCTCCTCCTCCTCCGCCTCCCTCCCCTCCCCCCTCCTCCCCTCCCTCCTCCTCCCTCCCTCCCTCCCTCCTCCCCTCCTCCCTCCCTCCTCGCTCCCTCTCCTCCCTCCTCTCCTCCCTCGCCTCCCCCTCCTCCCCTCCCTCCCCTCCCCTCCCTCCCTCCCTCCCCTCCCTCCCTCCCTCCTCCCCTCCCTCCCCTCCCTCCCCTCCCTCCCCTCCTCCCTCCTCCCTCCTTCCTCTTCCCTCCCTCCCTCCCCTCCCTCCCTCCTCCACGCACCAAAATCATGTAGCACGCAAGGCACACCCTCGCCCGCGCCCGTTCCCGCACGTCCGCGCGCCCACACGCCCACGCCCGGGCCCACGCCCGCGCCCGCGCCCACGCGCACGCCCACGCCCATGCCACGCCCATGCCCACGCCCACGCCCACGCCCACGCCCACCCCACGCCGACGCCCACACGCCCGCGCCCGCGCCCACGCCCACGCCCACGCCCACGCCCACGCCCACGCCCACGCCCACGCGCTCACCGGAATCATGTAGCACGCGAGGCACACCGCGGTGCACCCCGTGAACGCAAATATTTTCTCCGCTTGTGTGGGGAATGCGAGGGCGACGCACGTCGCGCTCGCGATGAGCAGCACCGTCTCTGTCACCTGCGTGTGTCACACACGGTGTGTGTGTGTGTGTGTGTGTACGTGTGCGTGTGTGTGTGGAGGGGGGGGTGAGGCAGACAGGCAGAGAGGCAGAGAGGCAGAGAGGCAGAGAGGCAGAGAATCAGAGAGGCAGAGAGGCAGAGAGGCAGAGAGGCAGAGAGGCAGAGAGGCAGACAGAGAGGCAGAGAGGCAGAGAGGCAGAGAGAGAGGGAGAGGAAAAGAGAGGGAGAGGGAGAGAGAGGGAGAGAGAGAGGAAGAGTGAGGAAAAGAGAGGGAGAGAAAGAGAGAGGGAGAGGGAGAGAGAGAGGCCGCATGTACATCACCTAAGCCAGGGGGTGGGGATTATGGTTTATGGTTCATGGTTTAAGGTCAAGGGTTTAGGGTGCAGGTGCCGGGTCCGCGCCCACGATCCTGCACCCAGCAGCTGCCACACTGACGCTCTCTCACATGGCGCCCGATCGCAAACGGCGCGGCAGGCCCCACGAGCAGCACACGGCTCATCGTCAGGGGTTTGGGGTGCAGGGCTAAGGGTGCACGGTCTGCACTCAGCTACTACCCAGCTACCACCCAGCCACCACCCAGCTACCACCCAGCTACTCACATGGCGCCCGATCGCAAACGGCGCGGCAGGGCCTACGAGCAGCACGCAGCTCAGCACCAGGGGTTTCGGGTTCAGGGTTTAGGGTTCAGGGTTCAGTGTCCACACCGAGCTACACCCAGCTACCACCCAGCTACCACCCAGCTACTCACATGGCGCCCGATCGCATAAGGCGCGGAAGGCCCCACGAGCAGCACGTCCACGCTCGCCCTGAGCGCGTAGTGCGTCGTCACCATGCCGCAGCACAGGTAGACGATGAGGGCGGCGTAGAGAACTGTGGGGCAGAAACGCGTGTGGTGTGTGTGTGTGTGTGCGTGTGTGTGTGTGTGTGTTTTGTATGTGTGTGTGTGTGGTGTGTGTGAGGGGGGGGGGCATGCCACAGCACAGGTAGACGATGAGGGCGGCGTAGAGAACTGCAGGGCGGAAACGCGCGTGGTGTGTGTGTGTGTGTGTGTGTGTGTATGTGTGTGTGTGTGTGGTGTGTGTGAGGGGGGGGGGCATGCCACAGCACAGGTAGACGATGAGGGCGGCGTAGAGAACTGCGGGGCAGAAACGCGCGTGTGGTGTGTATGTGCGTGTGTGTGTGTGTGTGTGTGTGTGTGTGTTTGTATGTGTGTGTGTGTGGTGTGTGTGTGGGGGGGGGGCATGCCACAGCACAGGTAGACGATGAGGGCGGCGTAGACAACTGTGGGGCAGAAACGCGCGTGGTGTGTGTGTGTGTGTGTGTGCGTGTGTGTTTGTGTGTTTGTATGTGTGTGTGTGTGTGGTGTGTGTGAGGGGGGGGGGGGCATGCCACAGCACAGGTAGACGATGAGGGCGGCGTAGAGATCTGCGGGGCGGAAACGCGCGTGGTGTGTGTGTGTGTGTGTGTGTTTGTATGTGTGCGTGTGTGTGTGGTGTGTGAGGGGGGGGGGCATGCCACAACACAGGTAGACGATGAGGGCGGCGTAGAGAACTGCGGGGCAGAAACGTGCGTGTGGTGTGTATGTGTGTGTGTGTGTGTGTGGGCGCCCCACTCTGTGGGCGCCGCGCCCGCGCAGTCATCGCCGCCGCCTACGTCGACCCCCCTTCACCCATGCCGCCGCCGATTCTCGCCGCCTCTCCTCCTCCGTTCGCCCCCTGTCGTCGGGCTGCCAATTCAGCAGCCAGTCGACGCATGCATCCAGGAACTCAGTCCATCCGCACTCTCTCGCACGCCCTCCACATGGCAAAAAACACGTGACGCCCTACCGCACAGATTTCCCTCCCCCCGCAGCTCTGCAGCTTCAGACAACGGAGCCCAGGTATCTCAGTGCCATCACCTCGACCGCCATGCGGCCCGAGCCAGCGCTCAACTTGAGCTACCGAGTTCCTCCAGCCGCCACCGTCCCGCCCACCGCCCACTGCCCAGTCGTTCATTCGACCCCACGCCCCACCTCAAGAGACCCACCGCTTATCCCACTGCCGCCCGTCGACCTCCATACACCCACATGCTCGTCACATGGAGTTGCCCCTCCCCATGCGCCCCATGCGCCCCATGCGCGCACATGCACCCCATGCACCCCCCCCATGCTACCAGCGCCTATGTATGCGCCATGTGGCCGGGCCACAGTGTGGCTCCCTCCTCTCTCCCCTCTCCTCCCTCCCTTCTCCTGTCTTCCACCCCTCCATCCCCGCTGCACCCCACCCCATCTTGTGCCCCCCGCCCCTCCCTAACCCTTCCCCGCCCCTCCCCCTCTCCCTCCGACTACCCTCGCGCTGCCTCCCTCCTACTGCCTCCCACTTGCACGACTACCGCTGTTCGGACACGACTTCGCTCTATGCTGGCGGCGCCATCACCTTCTTCCGGCTCAAGCCGATGACTTTTGCGCCCACTCCGTCACGTTCTACGCCCTCCGCAAACATCCATCTCTTCAACTTCACACGCGACATCCCCGAGCGCCACGAGTTCGCCGAGCGAGTCACCACCGAGTGGATCATCTTAGCATGATTCCCACCACTGTGGAAGTCCTTCTGCCGACACCTAGTTTAAACTCAGTCGAGGCGGATTGACGAACACAGCCGTCAATGACATGCCACTGCCCCTTTCCCCCACTGCTTTACGAAAGAGGTTGTTCACCCTCTTGCTGGCGCGCGGTTGGTCTCCCGCCTTCAAACGGAATCTCCTCAATTGATGACTAGAAACAGCCTATCTAGGTCTGCCGTGCAGAGTTCTCTGTAACGATATCTCTCTCTGTGTGTGTGTGCGTGTGAGGGGGGGGGCATGCCACAGCACAGGTAGACGATGAGGGCGGCGTAGAAAACTGCGGGGCGGAAACGCGCGTGTGGTGTGTGTGTGCGTGTATGAGTGTGTGTGCGTGTGCGCGTATGAGTGTGTGCGTGTGTGT
>VFSX01000144.1:260000-312500 GCA_016618255.1 Chlamydomonas sp. UWO 241 | reverse complement strand
GTCACGTGTGATCTTCACACCGTGGCAGGCGCCTTGTGGTTTTGAGCAGCTCGGGCGCCTGTTTGAATTTGAAAGGGGGGAGCAGAGGGGAGACGTCACGTGTGAAAGCAAATCTCTGGCTCTGCTAGAGGTTGTTGGGTGGGTGAGGAGGGAGGGGGAAGGAAGGGGGGTCACGTGTGATCTTCACACAGTGGCAGGGCACCTTCTAGTTTTGAGCAGCTCGGGCACCTGTTTGAATCTGAAAGGGGGAGCAGAGGGAAAAAATCACGTGTGAGAGCACCGCGATGCGAGCACACACGTACATGCTCACAACGCACACGCATACATACCCCCCCCCCCCACACACACACACACACGGTCCGGCAGCCCCTTGAGGTGCCGGACCATGATGGGCACCATGATGTGCGCGACATCGGACAAGAACACACACGCACACACGCACACACACACACCGCATGCACACACACCGCGTGCACACACATACACACACACACCTGGTCCGGCAGCCCCTTGAGCACCATGATGCGCGCGACATCGGACACACACGCACACACACACACACCGCATGCACACACATTCCCCCACATTCCCCCACCGCATGCACACACATTCCTCCACACACACGCACACACCTGGTCCGGCAGCTCCTTGAGCACCATGATGCGCGCGACGTCACACAGGAACGCACGCACACGCACACACACACACACACACCGCATGCACACACACCGCAAGCACACCACACACACGCACACACCTGGTCCGGCAGCCCCTTGAGCACCATGATGCGCGCGACGTCAGACAGGAACGCCAGGCCTCCGCACATTGTGCCAAACAACAACAGGATGAGTGACGCCTGTGTGTGCGTGTGCGTGCGCACATGCATGGTGGCTCAGAGGTGGGCTCACGAGTGGGCTCAGTGCGTGTGTGTGTGTGAATGGGCAGCACGGCAGGGACGGTAGGAGCGCCAGGCCGCCGCACATCGTGCCAAACAACAACAGGATCAGTGCGGCCTGCATGTACGTGTGCGTGCGCACATGCATGGTGGCTCAGAGGTGGGCTCACGAGTGGGCTCAGTGTGTGTGTGTGTGTGAATGGGCAGCACGGCAGGGACGGTAGGAGCGCCAGGCCGCCGCACATCGTGCCAAACAACAACAGGATCAGTGCGGCCTGCATGTACGTGTGCGTGCGCACATGCATGGTGGCTCAGAGGTGGGTTCACGAGTGGGCTCTGTGTGTGTGTGTGTGTGAATGGGCAGCACGGCAGGGACGGTAGGAGCGCCAGGCCGCCGCACATCGTGCCAAACAGCAACAGGATTAGTGAGGCCTGCATGCGCGCGCATGCATGCAGGCTCGGTGGGTCCCGGGGGGAGGGGGGGGCAGCAGCAGCAGCAGCGGTGGCAGCAGCAGCAGCGGCAGCAGCAGCAGCAGCAGCGACAGCGGTGGATATAAATGTTCCGTGGAGGCGAAAAAACTGTCGTTTGGGGTCAGCGCACCTGTGTGACGAACTTTGCTCTCCGTCCGCCCGCCCACTCTGCAAGCTCCTCGTACGAATAGCAGCCAGTGAGTGCAGCCGCCCTGTTGAGGATTAGAGACAGGGTCTATGGGTTAATAGGGTTAAGGGCTAAGGGTAACGGGCAGCTGCACTCTGCGAGCTCCTCGTACAAATAGCAGCCAGTGAGTGCAGCAGCCCTGTTGAGGATTAGAGACAGGGTCTATGAGTTTACAGGGTTTAGGATTAACCCTCTGCAGGCTCCTCTCTGCAAGCTGATAGTACGAGTAGCAACCAGTGAGTGCAGCAGCCCTGTGGGGAGAGTGCAACAGGAGGGTCGGCCGGTGATGGGCAGGGTGTATACCGAGGGTTTAGGGTTAAGGGTTTAAGAGTTTAGGGTTTGGGGCAGCTGCACTCTGCCAGCTGCATGTACGAATAGCAGCCAGTGAGTGCAGCCGCCCTGTTGAGGATTAGAGACAGGGTCTATGGGTTAAAAGAGTTCAGGGCTAAGGGTGACTAACGGGCAGCTGCACTCTGCGAGCTCCTCGTACGAATATCAACCAGTGAGTGCAGCAGCCCTGTTGAGGATTAGAGACAGGGTCTATGGGTTAATAGGGTTTGGGGTCAAGGGTTATGAGCAGCTGCACTCTGCAAGCTCCTCGTACAAATAGCAGCCAGTCAGCCAGTGTTTATCTTTTCAGGATTTGTAGTTAATTGTTCCACAGCCGGATTTTGCTTTGACCGCGTTAACCATCGACCCCTCGTTGACCGCGTGTCCTCATGTACATGCAATTTGAAAGCTGCTGGCGAGTTCCATCTGTTGGGCTTGTCAGACTACCAATCCACTGAATATGTGTGGCTCTGTTTAAGGTAAAAGTTCAGCCGGGATACAGCCAAATGACTGTTGAGAGCCGAAAAGGAAATCCCTGCAGTCAGCGCAGCCGCCTGCGGGGAGAGTACCTAAAACCCTAAACCCTAAACCCCTTTTAGGTTTATTTATTTTATTTAGGTTTATTTATTTGATAAAGGAACACACTACGTGTGCACAGCCGACCCACACGCACAGCTGCTGCACAGCTCATGCACTACGTGTACACTGCCGCCACAAACGCACAGCTGCTGCACGGCTCCTGCACAGCTCGTGCACAGGCCGGGAACAAAGTTTGCCGCGACGCAGCCCCTGCACTGCTCGTGCACTGCCTCCCCCGGCTCTCGTAGGGGGCTGGGGCGTCGAGACCAGTGATTCCCCTGCGAGCCGTGTACCGCTCCGGGCCGGATTTCCCATTTCCCAGAAAACCACTCCATACTTAGTGGGAGAGGGCGTGGAGTGGTGCGTTGGAAAGCTGTTGCCGAGAGCAGCACAACGGCACATGATGCATGCATACCCGCTGTGTATTGTGCCTGGTGTGAGCGGTCAAAGTTGCTGGAGCCGGCAAAAAACTAACTACTAAAATCCTTCCCGGAGACCACTGTTTGAGACCGTGTGTGTGCCAGTGTTTCTGTCAGCCAACCCGCACCCCGACAAAGTGCACTTTTGGGTTGAGATTGCCTGATTTAGGCTGGAATGTCGGGTTGAGATTGCGCGAATTTCGACCCGAAAAGTGTGAAAACCGTCACTTTCACACTTTTCCCGCCAGAAATCGCATCCGTCGGGTTTAAGATTGGCGGAATGAGCGTGAGGCCCGGGTTGAGCCGTCATTTCCCCAAGATCCTTAACGGAACCGCTGGTGTGTGCTCATGTGCCCGTCAACGGCAACTGCTGCCGCCACAGCCGCACGTCAACTGCGCTCCAATTTTAGACGCCCCCTTAGCCATGCAGCGCTCGAACAAATGTGCGGAACAGAAGGCGTCGCCCATCTGGGCAAGAGGTAGCCTAGTGATGGGGGGTCGTGCAGTGGTTCCGCTAAGGATCTTGGGAAAATGACGGCTCACACCGGGCCTCAATGCTCAAGCCCCAATCTTGTCCTGCCGGAGGCAGTGTGAGGGTTGAAAAGTGTGAAATATGCAATTGGCGGATCGAAATTCGCGCAGTCTCACCCCGCAGCGCTGCCCCAAATCGGCCAATCTCCCCCTGCATGCGCTCTTTTGTGGGGTGCGGGGCGGCTTACAGAAATACTGTTGTGCAGGCAGGGACGCCTCAGCGTAACCACTGGGACACACGTATCACGGCACGGCACGGCACGGCACGGCACGGCACGGCACGGCACGGCACGGCACGGCACGGCACGGCACGGCACAGCGCGCCTGCTGAACCTGCACTCCTATCCTGCATTGCCCTGTTACCGTGCCTGTTACCCATATGAATTGACGGAGGTTGGGGTTGAGGGTTAAGGGTAACTGAAGAAGGATCAGATTCATGCCACAGTGCAACGCGTCTAGAGTTTGAAAATAGTTGGCGCCAATTTTAGATTTCCCCCAAGTTTGAGCTCCCCCAGCGACCGCCAGGATTTGAATTTGAAAATAATAAGACCACCCTCAGGTTGCCTGAATTGTCAGCTTTTCAACGCGCCCGCCATCGTCAAATGAGACTCGGTGTGGCACCCATGGCATGCGTACGAAAATGGGAAAAGGTGTCCTTAATCCAGGACAAACCACCCTCAGGTTGCTTGAAGTGTCAGCTTTTCAACGTGCCCGCCCTCGTCAGATGGGACTCGGTGTGGCAGCCATGGCATGCGTACGAAAAACGGGAAAAGGTGTCCTTAATCCAGGACAAACCACCCTCAGGTTGCCTGAAGTGTCAGCTTTTCAACGTGCCCGCCCTCGTCAGATGGGACTCGGTGTGGCACCCATGGCATGCGTACGAAAAATAGGAAAAGGTGTCCTTAATCCAGGACAAACCACCCTCAGGTTGCCTGAAGTGTCAGCTTTTCAACGTGCCCGCCCTCGTCACATGGGACTCGGTGTGGCAGCCATGGCATGCGTGCGAAAAATGGGAAAAGGTGTCCTTAATCCAGGACAAACCACCCTCAGGTTGCCTGAAGTGTCAGCTTTTCAACGTGCCCGCCCTCGTCACATGGGACTCGGTGTGGCAGCCATGGCATGCGTGCGAAAAATGGGAAAAGGTGTCCTTAATCCAGGACAAACCACCCTCCGTGTAACACTAGGGTTTGGGTTAAGGTTTAGGAAGTTTAATGCCAGTGCGCCTCTCATGAGCATGCAGCACGTTGCGTCGTTGACACACGCGACCTATGCACCGTGACGCGACCTATGCATCGTGAGCGTGCCACCCCAGACACCCTGTCGCGTTTAGGGTTTAGGGTTCATGCCTTGTAGGGTTGGGGCTCATGCCTTAGCGGCGCAACCCTTAAACCTAAAACGTCGACCATAGAGCACGCGCATCTTACGAGCATGCAGCACGTGGCATCGTCGACGGACGCGACCGTGAGCATCGTGAGCGTGCCTTGCTACCCATGTCGATTGACACGTTGAGGGTTTAGGGGTCGTGGTTTAGGGTTAACCCAGAGTGGTGGTGTGGAAAAGGAGATCGGTGTGCGTGTCGGTCGCGCGCTGGGCGTGTTTGCGTCTTTTGATAAGATTTGGGCCAGCAAGAAGATGCAAGTGCAGTCTAAGATGCGGGTTTACAACACTTTCGTGCTGCCCCACTTTCTGTACGGCTGCGAAACATGGGCCCCTACTAAAACACAACTGACTCGATTGGAGGTTGCCCACTCTAACTGCCTTCGTCGCATTCTGGGTGTGCGCCTGGTCGACCGGCACAGATTAACTTATATTCGGCAGGCGTGCGACACTGAGCCAATTGAGAGCCTTGTGGCAAAGCGATCAATGCAGTGGCTAGGCCATGTGATGCGCATGCCGGCTTCTCGTCTTCCTCGTACGACTTTTGACTGCACAATGGATGTGGCTCGGCAGCAAGGCCGGCCTCCAGCCTCCTCCCGACACTATTTTCTTAAGCTACTGATTCAGCAGCTAGGCGAAACTAGTGGCACTCGTTCTGATTGGAAGACTTTTTCGGACACGGCGTTTGAGCGTGCTCAGGATAGGGTCGGGTGGAGAGCCGTGGTGTACGGTCCGGCTGCCCCTCAGGCGCCGGCCCCTCCACCACGGCGGTCAAGTAGATTGGCAAGCGCCACTTGACCCCCTATCCCCTAGAAGCAGTTAGGACCTATTTTGGAGGCGTCGCACAATAGCTCTCCTTTTTGCTCTGGGACTACACGTTGGCAGGCAGCCGGCTGGTGGCTACCGCCCCTCACAAGTAATTGCTAGGGCCAGAACTGGACTTGGGTCTAGGCGGTGGTACTAGGACTAGAGGTAGTCTTTGCTGGAAAGCCGATGTAACTGTAACTGTAACTGGTTTAGGGTTCATGGATCATAGTTTAGGGTTAACGGTTCGGGTTGACGCCGCGGCGCACCTAACGAGCATGCAGCACGTGGCATCGTTGACGCGACCATGAGCAGCGTGAGTGTGCCTTGCTACCCATATAGATTGATACCGTTTAGGGTTTAGGGCTCGTGGTTTAGGGTTCGGGGTTAAGCGTTCAGGGTTTAGGGTTCGGGCTGGTGCCTCAGCGCACCTAACAAGCATGCAGCACGTTGCGTCGTTGACCGACGCGACCGTGAGCATCGTGAGCGTGCCTCGCTACCCATATAGATCGACACGTTAAGGGTTAAGGGCTCGTAGTTTAGGGTTCATGGTTAGGGCTCGTGGTTTAGGGGTCAGGGTTTAGGGTTCGGGCTGGTGCCTCGGCGCACCTAACGAGCATGCAGCACGTTGCATCGTTGACAAACGCGACCGTGAGCATCGAGAGCGTGCCTAGCTACCCATATCGATTGACACGTTTAGGGTTTAGGGTCCAGGGTTTAGGGTTCAGGGTTTAGAGGTCGGGCTGGTGCCTTGGCGCACCTAACCAGCATGCAGCACGGTGCGTCGTTGACCGACGCGACCGGGAGCATCGTGAGCGTGCCTTGCTACCCATATAGACTGACACGTTTAGGGCTTGGGGCTCATGGTTTAAGATTCGGGGTTTAGCATTCAGGGTTTAGGGTTTGGTCTGGTGCCTCGGCGCACCTAACAAGCATGCAGCACGTTGCGTCGTTGACTGACGCGACCGTGAGCATCGTGAGCGTGCCGACGAGGATGCCAATCTTGGAGAAGGCATATGGGACGGGGAGGATGGTGCTGCGGGCGGGCGGGCGCGGGAGGAGGGAGGGTGGGTGAGGAGGAGGTTGAGGGGGGGGGACGCACTCACACTCGCGCACACATAGGTATCAATGTACACACACGCACACACACACACACACACACACACACACACGCGCACACACACGCACACACACACGCACGCGCACACACGCACACACACGCGCACACACACACACACAACACACACGCACGCGCCGCTGTACTGTGCCAGCATGCACGCACGCACAGCCAGTCGCCCGCACCTGCCCAGCACTCCTAGCGTGAGAGTGACGACCGCAGAGTACAACGCCCTGCCTTTAGAGTCTGGCTGCGCGCCGTACACGCTGACGTGGGCGGGGTCATCCTCCAGGCTGACCGCTACCACAACCTGTCGGATACGGGGTGGGGTGGGAGAGGGGAGGGGGGGGAGCGCGTGAGCGCACATGTGCACGCGTGCATGGAGCGTCCGTGTGCATGGGCCATGCTACCCTGGGTTTGCCCAATCCCCTCACGTGGTACTACACGTGGTACTACGCTACGGTGGGGGGTATCGTACCTTCTCCGCCCTCCGTGCTCCAGTCCCAGCTGGGGCCATGGTTTCCGCGCTGACGCCGATTCGGAGTCGGATTTAAATGGCTTGCATACTTGCTTGGCGTTGTACTCCGAGGGGCGCCTAGCCTCGGGCTCGGACGGGCCTCCCACTCTTGACCCTGCAGACGGCTGAAGTCACGTGCTCAAGCGTGGAAAGCAAAAAGCGTGGAATTCATCAGGGGTATGATCTCGCTCTCTCATCAAATTCGCCTCGTGACTCATCGCCACTGAATCCAAGCACGATGAAGCTCCCAATCGGTCATGTGGCGGGTAAAGGGGTGGTGAAGGCTTCGGGGTTCGGCGGCATGGGGCAGCGCATGCTCGAGAAAATGGGCTGGGAGAAGGGACAGGGCCTGGGCAAGGAGGCGACCGGCATGGTGGAGGCTCTCGAGGTTAAGAAGAAGGAGGACACGCTGGGGGTGAGCAGTGGGGAGGCCAGGGTGCTGTTTCGCCATGCACAAATGGCGGCGCAGAAGTACGCGACACTGCCTCTACCCTCAAGCACGCACGTCATGCAGTCGAAGCGTCAGTAGTCGGTGCTCCTTGCTGTCACGCATGCTGCACTGTGTGTCTGAGCTGTGTCTCCTACTCTTGGGCACACCGCACACCGCAGGTTGGCGTGGAGCAGACCGGCTGGGATTGGAACTGCAAGTTCTGGGAGGACGCATACAACTCTGCCGCCAAGGCCATTTACCACGTGAGTCTGGAAGCCGTGGGGCGGCCATTTGGAGCCCGTTGCTCATGCGCATGGCGCATGGCGCGGTGCAACTCGCAACGCCATGCAGCAACAGACCCCATCCGCACGCATGCTCTCTCACACACGCACACACACACACAATAACACAGTAACACGGGGTTTCCAGCTTAGCAGGCTACTCTTCTACTAGAGACACCCGCTGATACTCCAGCACACTTGAGTACTAGAGTACCGCCGGCTCCCGGCCGATAGACCACCGCTCCCGCTGGCTAGACTACCCCAAACAGCGGTCTCTGAGAGACATGTCTGGCAAGGAGCATATAGGAGAGGACCTTCCTCAGGGTCACAGTAGTGGCCTTGTGGCCAGTCAAGCCGGCAGAGCCGACTGGCGCTGACTGGAACGGTCCCCGCCTGGCAGTGCACGGCTGTCCAGCTCTCGTTTGCATGGGGCTCAGCCGGCGCCCCATGCCTCATGCATGGCCAGGTCCCACCCTCCAGGGGTGCATGGACGACAGAGTTGTCATGGAGGCTGCCTGAAGACCTTCCAACGCCAGTCACCGGCAGACGAGCGACCCCGAGGATGAGCGCGGTGACGACCGCTGCGATTGGTGAAGCGTAGTTACTCTGTGTTGCCTCGGCGGTCGCCACCGCTGAAGCCGTGATGGTAGCCCGCCTCGACGGGCGATCAACTCGTCGAGATCGATGCCGCATGGCGTTCTGCATGGGGGGAGGATAAGGGCCGTCTCCCAGCACGGGCCGCGGCAGCGCCGCGGCTACTTGCCAAGCCATGGCAGCGCCGGGCAAGCCGCTCCTGAAGTGTTCCACCGAGGGGCAGTCTGGCAGGAGCCGGGCCAGTCGTATTTTACCCCGCTCGTCAGCGGCACGGAGATCCTCGTCACACACACACACACACAAACGCAAGCACGTGCACGTGCACACACAGACACACACGCACGCCCACAAACACACGCACACACACACACACACACACACGCACACACAGGATACCGGCTCGTCTTCCAACTCCGACTCCGACTCCGACTCCGACTCTTCCAGCGACGAGGAGGAGCCTGCGCTCAAGGCCAAAAACATGAACCGCGACGGCACGCTCTCGACCGCGTCGGCCGCCGAGCGCAAGATGAACGCGGCGCTCGCGAAGGACCCGCGTGGGCTGTGGGGCGGGCGGCGCGGCAAGATGGCGCGCATCGCGGAGCAGGAGGCGGCCGAGGCGGCCGCGATGCGGGCGTCGCTCGGGCAGACTGGCGCGCCGTCCGCGTCAGACGATAGCGATGAGGCGAGGCGCAAGCGCTCCAAGTCGGGGGCCGACGCCGGGCCGTCGACGTCTGCAGGAGCGGCAGCCGTGGAGAAGAAGAAGAAGCCGCTCGTGGTCGTCCTGAAGATTCGGGACGACGTGGTGCGGTCACGCGCGGCCGCGTTTGTGGCGACGCCCGCGACCGGGTGGTGGGGCGCGAGTTACTTCATTTCGGTCGGCGCGATGGCGACGATGGAGGAGGAGGCCGAGGCGGAGGACGCAGCCGCTGCTGCTGCCGACGCTGCCGACGCCGGTGCGTGTGCGTCTGTTTGTGGCGTGGGGTGGGTGGGCGTCAAACCCGCTGCATGCAGCGCGCGTGCAGTGCTCACCCGTTGTTTGTGCTGTCCTCCGCTACTCACTCACGTGCCAAACGTGGGGTGCCGTGCGTGCGTGCGACCATATGCATATGGGGGCAAGCCCAGGAGGCAAGCACGCGCAAGCACGCGCAAGGAGTCCTCCGCTGCTCACTTACGTGTCAAAACGTGCTGTACTGTCCTGTGTTTGTGTTCCATGCGCAGGGGCCAAGCCCGCCGCCACGCGCGCGCAGCGCAAGGAGTTCAACGAGGACGACCAGGAGGCGCTGTATATGAAGCTCCACAACCAGCAGCGCGTGGGGCGGCGCGGCATGGGCAAGAGCGACACGCTCAAGATCGAGGGCGGGAAGTGGGAGGGCTCCAAGGTCACGTTTGACGAAGGGGCCGGCGACGACGGCGGTGGCGACGATGGCGCGGGGGGGGTGGCGCGCGCGATGGCAGCGGCGGCTGGGTGCGGGTCGGAGGCTGAGGAGGAGGAGGCGGGCGTTGGGAAGAAGAGCAAGAAAGACAAGAGCAAGAAGGACAAGAGCAAGAAGGAGAAGAGCAGCAGGAAGGAGCGGGCAGAGAAGGAGGAGGAGAAGGACGACGAGGCGGCGGCAGAGGCAGGCGGGAAGAAGGACAAGAAGAAGAGGTCGAGGGCCGCCGACGCTGAGCCGGCAGTCGAGGTGGTGGTGGAAGCAGCGGCAGCGAACGGTGACGGGGCGGACGCGACTCCGCTCAAGAAGGCGAAGAAGGGCAAGCGGGACAAGTCCTCCGATGCGGCTGCATCGGAGGGCGCCGCAGCAACCGGCAGCGGGGCGGCGAGCGCACCAGAGGCGGCGGCGAGCGCACCAGAGGCAGCGGCAGCAGAGGCGCCGGCGACAGAGCAGCAGCAGCAGCCGTGCCGCAAGTGGGTGAAGCTCGCTCGCAAGCTGCTCAAGGCGCACCCCGAGCGCCGCGTGCGCGCCAAGGCGATTATGAGCGCGCTGCGGGAGGGCGGACTCGCGCACCCTGGGAGCACGTCCGACCTTGCCACCGCGATCGGCGCGGACTCCGCGGCGCGGCTGGCGGTCGACGGAAAGTACATCATGCTGGCGGCATGAGAGTAACTATATGGGGGAGGGAATTCATTTGGGATGGCCTGAGCAGGGAGACCGACCCGCGAGGGGGGAATTAATTACCTGAGCGGGATATATGACCTGTGCAGAATCCGTATATGTCCTACGTGTGTTACCACCTCGCAGGAGTGAGCAAGCTGGCCTGGTTCACGCAGTGGCCGCAAGAGTGTGCGGTGATAGGTGTAGCAGATTCCAGAGAGAAAGAGAGCATGTGCTGCTTGCGCGTGGCAAACAGTGGGCGACAGCAAGTCGTACGTCACGCTCGAGTTTGTTACACGCCCGGGCGAGCTACCCACAGCTGCCCCCTATCCCCCCCCCGCTGCACCTCCTGCGCTTGCCCCCCTGCATACTCCTCCTGCATCCAACTACCCTTGGCTGACGCGCACATGCCAACTGCCAGCCACTCTGCCTGCGTTCCATCGCTGCCACCAAACCTCTCGGCCCCAAACTACGCTCACCAGCCGCGGCCCCCCGTGTCACCAGCAGCGCCCTCGCCACTCAGTAATACTCGCACCTCGGGCCGGCCTGGCGTGGCTGTGTGGGCAGGCCACTCCGAAACAAACGCCGCCCGCCGCTTTTTCTTCGAGCGTGCGCTGCTGCTGTTGCTGCTGCTGCTGTTGTTGTCGTTGCTGCCGCCGCTGCTGCTGCTACCAATGCCGCCGCTGCTGCTGCTGCAGCTCCCTGACCAGCGCCTGAGCGTCGGGCGCTGCTGCCACCCCCACAAACACCCACCAGGCCTGGCAGCGTGCGCTACACACCCACTGGCAGGCCTGGCAGCACCCCTGCATGTCCCCCCTCACTCCTCCCGCTTGCGCTGCTGCTGCTCGGCCACCAGCTCAAGTAGCGTCGGGCGCTGCTGCAGCCACACCCAGCTGCACACCCACCGACCAGTGGCAACACCCACTGGCAGGCCTGGCAGACCTGGCAGCACCCCTGCATGTCCCCCCTCACTCCTCCCGCTTGCGCTGCTGCAGCTCGGCCACCAGCTCAAGCAGCGTCAACCGGAACGCCGACACCGCCTGGTGATGTGTGTGTGTGTGTGTGAGTGTATGCGAGTGTGTGGGAGTGTGTGTGTGTGCGTGTGGTGTGTGTGGTGTGTGTGTGACTGGCTTGACTCCAAGTATGGCACTCCACACTAGCACTAGGCACAGGGGTGTCGGGCAGCGACACACACACACACACACACACGCCTCCCCCCACAAACACACCTTGGACATCAGCCACGTCTCCAGTGCGCGCTCCACCCCGTCAAGGTCCAAGTCCAGCGCCATGCCCACGCTCCTCCTCTGTCCAACCACACCCACCCTCACCCACCCACACACCCACCCACACACACAAACACGCACAAGAGGAAAAAGAAGAGGAAACACACACCTTTGGCATGAGCCACGTCTCCAGTGCGCGCTCCACCCCGTTGAAGTCCAGCGCCATGCCCACACGCACGCACCCACACCCACACACCCACACGCACCCATGCACACACACACACACGCACGCATGCGCGCAAGAGGAAGAAGAGGAAATGCCCACCTTGGGCGTCAGCCACGTCTCCAGTGCGCGCTCCACTCCGTCCAAGTCCAGCGCCATGCCCACGCCGCTACGCGTGCGGCAAGCCTTTGACCACTGCGCCTGCGCCGCGGTGCACAGCGCGTCGGTGACCATGAGGACGTACACACCGCAGTCATACCTGTGTGCGTGTGTGTGTGTGTGTGTGTTTGCGTCAGTGTGTGAGAGAGAGAGAAAGAGGAGAGAGAAGAAAGAAGAGAGAAGAGAGAAGAGAAGAGAGAAGAGAGAAGAGAGAAGAGAGAAGAGAGAAGAGAGAAGAGAGAGAGAGAGAGAGAGAGAGAGAGAAGAGAGAAGAGAGAAGAGAGAAGAGAGAAGAGAGAAGAGAGAAGAGAGAAGAGAGAAGAGAGAAGAGAGAAGAGAGAAGAGAGAAGAGAGAGAAGAGAGAGGAGAGAGGGAGAGAGAGAGAGAGAGAGAAGAGAGAAGAGAGAAGAGAGAAGAGAGAAGAGAGAAGAGAGAAGAGAGAAGAGAGAAGAGAGAGGAGAGAGAGAGAGAGAGAGAGAGGGAGAGAGAGAGGGAGAGAGAAAGAGAGAGAAGACAGAGTGAGAGCGTGCGCGTCGGTGACCACCAGGACGTAGGCACCGCAGTCATATCTGTGTGTGTGTGTGTGCGTGTGCGTGTGTGTGCGTGTGTGTATGCAAAAAAGAGAGATAAGAAAGAGCGAGTGTGCGCGCGTCGGTGACCATCAGGACGTACACGCCGCAGACAAACCTGCGCGTGTGCCTGCGTGCATGTGTGCGTGCGTGTGCGTGTGTGTGTGTGAGAGAGAGAGAAGATAGAGAGAATAGAGAAGAGAAAGGGGGGGGAGAGACGATGCAGAGAGGAAGAGAGAGAAGAGAGAGACAGAAGAGAGAGAAAGAGAGAGGAGAGAGAGAAGAGAGAAGAGAGAGAAGTGAGAGAAGAGAGAGAAGAGAGTGAAGAGAGAGAAGAGAGAAGAGAGAGAACAGAGAGAAGAGAGAGAAGAGAGAGAAGAGAGAGAAGAGAGAGAAGAGAGAGAAGAGAGAGAAGAGAGAGAAGAGAGAGGAGAGAGAAGAGAGTGAAGAGAGAGGAGAGAGAAGAGAGAGAAGAGAGAGGAGGGAGAGAAGAGAGAGAAGAGAGAGAAGAGAGAAGCGAGAGAAGCGAGAGAAGCGAGAGAAGAGGGAGAGAGGGAGGGAGGGAGGGAAGCGAGAGAGAAACGAAAGCATATGTAAAGAGTAAGAAGAGAGACCAGAGAGCAAGCCGCGACATCCCATGCAAATTCGCCGATGCACCGGCGCCGACGCATCTGTTCTCCTGCTGCGGCATGCCCCCAACGTGCACGAGCGAGCACTCACGCCCATGCACTCGCGCCCATGCAACCCTCAATTCTCAACCCTTGAAACCCCAAGCCCTAAGCCCTAAACCCTGCGCGCCAACGCACCCGTTCTCCTGCAGCGGCATGCCCTCCATGTGCATGCGCGGGCACCTAGCGCCCCTGCACAGCCGCGCCCTTTCACACCGGACCAATCAAGAGATAAACACAGCCCTGGCCATTAACCCTGCGCGCAAACGCACCCGTTCTCCTGCTGCGGCATGCCCTCCACGTGCACGAGCGGGCACTCGCGCCCAGCGCCGAGCGTTGGGCCGACCGAGCGGTACAGCTGGACAGTGGGGGAGGGAGGAAGGGCAAATGGGAAGGGGCTTAAACCTTAAGGTTTAACTTCGGAGCCTTAAGGCTAAATAGGGCTTCGGGTTTAGGGCTTCTTAGCCCTAGGGTTAAGGATTTAAGGGTTTCAGGGATACGGCCGACCGAGCGGTACAGCTGGACAGGGGGGGGGGGGGGCAAGGGGGAAGGGGTTGAGGGTTTAGGCTTCTAAGCCCTACTTAAGGGTTGAAGATTTTAGGGTTTCAGGGATACGGCCGACCGAGCGGTACAGCTGGACAGGGGGGGGGGCAAGGGGGAAGGCGTTGAGGGTTTAGGGCTTCCAAGCCCTACTAAAGGGTTGAAGATTTTAGGGTTTCAGGGATAAAGCCGACCAAGCGGTACAGCTGGACAGGGGGGGGGGGGCAAGGGGGAAGGGGTTGAGGGTTTAGGGCTTCCAAGCCCTACTAAAGGGTTGAAGATTTTAGGGTTTCAGGGATACAGCTGACCGAGCGGTACAGATGGGCAGGGGGGGGGGCAAGGGGGAAGGGGTTGAGGGTTGAGGGCTTCTAAGCCCTACTAAAGGATTGAAGATTTTAGGGTTTAAGGGATAAAGCCGACCGAGCGGTACAGATGGACAGGGGGGGGGGGCAAGGGGGAAGGGGTTGAGGGTTGAGGGCTTCTAAGCCCTACTAAAGGATTGAAGATTTTAGGGTTTAAGGGATAAAGCCGACCGAGCGGTACAGATGGACAGGGGGGGGGGGCAAGGGGGAAGGGGTTGAGGGTTGAGGGCTTCTAAGCCCTACTAAAGGGTTGAAGATTTTAGGGTTTCAGGGATAAGGCTGACCGAGCGGTACAGCTCAACAGGGGAGCAGGGGGGCGAATGGGAAGGGGTTGGGGGTTTAAGGCTTCTAAGCCCTACTAAAGTGTTGAATATTTTAGAGTTTCAGGGTGTAGGGTTTAGGGCTCAGCGGGTGCAGCTGGGCTGCAGCTAGGCAGGGTGTGAGAAGGGGGTTATAGTTCATTTTGTTTGTTTGTTTTCTAGTCAAGGTGAGGGGGGGGGGGGAGGTTAGGAGGGGGTAAGGGTTCGGGGGTTTGGGGGTTTATGCAGGGTTAAGGGTCCAGGGATAAGGCTGACCGAGCGGTGCAGCTGGACAGGGGGGGGGGGGGAGGGGGCGATGAGCAAGAATTTCAACACAACCACCATCCACCTTCGTGGCAGCTGCCCGGCTGCCGCGCGTCGACAGCGAGTCGTAGTGCCTGAACGTCGACGTAGAGCGGCAGTACAGCAGCAGCGACCAGTGCGAGCCGCCGGCCTTCTCGACCGATGTATTGTCGTTCACAGCAAACAGGACGAGCTCCTTCTCGTGCACGGCCGGCGAGCGCGCCTCGAGCACGAGCGCGGCGTCCGCTGCGCCTGCTCATTGATTGCAGGGATTTGGGGCGGGTTCAGGTAGCTTTTGGGTTCGCGATTAAATATAAACGAAGGGTTTGGGACTGGTTTAGGGGGTTGAGGTTCAGCAGGGCCTCCTGTTGGCCGCCTCGAGCACGAGCGCGGCATTCGCTGCGCCTGCTCATGGCAGGGATTTGGGGCGGGTTCGGGTAGGTTTTGGGTCGTTTTGGGGTTCGAGATATAGTATAAACCAAGGGTTTGGGGACTGGTTTGGGGGGCTTTGGGGGGTTAGGGTTCCAGGCCTCGTGTTGGCCGCCTCGAGCACGAGCGCGGCGTCCGCTGCACCTGATCATGGCAGGGATTTTGGGCGGTTTGGGGGTCGGAATATAGTAGAAATCAAGGGTTAAGGGGCTTGGGGGGTGAGGGGTTCAGGAGGGCCTCCTGTTAGCCGCCTCAAGCACGAGCACGGCGTCCGCTGCACATGCGCATTGCAGAGATTTGGGGCGGTTTGGGGGTCGGAATCCAGTATAAAATAAGGGTTTCTAAAGGGGCTTTGAGTGGGCTTTGGGGGTTGAGGGTTCAGGGCAGTGTTTCCGTTAGCCAACCCGCAACCCGACGAAGTGCACTTTCGGGTTGAGAATGCCCAGTTTGGGGCTGGCGAGTCGGGTTGAGATTGCGCGAATTTTGACCCGAAAAGTGTGAAATCGTAAGTTTCACACGTTTCCCGCCAAAAATCGCCTCCGTCGGGTTCAGATTGGCGGAATGAGCGTGAGGCCCGGGTCGAGCCGTCATTTCCCCAAGATCCTTTGCAGAACCACTGGTTCAGGGCCCCTCGAGCACGAGCGCGGCGTCAGGGATTTAGGGAAGTTTTAGGGGGAAGTTTTGGGTTCAGAATAAAATATACCAAGCCTTGAAGGGTCCTGCCAGGGTGCAGCCAGGGTGTTTAAACCCTAACTAGCTAAACTAAAATGTCTTGGGGGGTTTGGGGCTCAGAGCCTCCCGTTGGCGCACTGTCGGAGAGCGCGCCTCGAGCACGCGTGCGGCGTCCGCTGCGGGGTTTATATTTGGAGTTGTCGGATGGCAAAAAAATGGACCATTGGTTCCCCCACATTTGCCCAGCTCAAGTCCAGAAGGAGGGCGCCGGGCGCGCAGCCAAGCAGCAGGGAGCAGCTCTTCAATAGCAGTGCGTGCTAATTTGCCCCTGTGCTAATTTGCCACGCCTTCTCATACGGCACAACCTTAAGTGCGTAGCCTGTGGCCCCAGTGGGACAGTGGCGGTGGTGGGGCCAGCCATCAAGCAAGCCAAGCAGCGCACGGGCACGGGCGCGCAACGAGTCAGCAGTGCGGCAGGTGCTCACTCGAGTTGCTCAGCAGGTGCGACACCTCGCCCGCCACCAGCAGCAGCCCGTCCAGGTCTTTGAACTTCTCATCAGCCGCGTACTCGTAGTAGAACGTGATGATTTGCTGTGCGTGGGTGGGTGTGGGTGGATGGGTGGCGGGTGTGGGTGCGAGTGTGTGTGTGCGTGTGTGTGGGTGTGTGTGCGGTGTGTGTTGCGTGCGATGTTTGCGGGTCGAGATCTGAGGCTCTGTCCCCTGACCAACAAGCACATCGGCGACATGTCGCACGATCACACCTGATTCATGTGACCAGTGATCAGTCCCCCCGTGATTCAGTCAGCGCCACATCAGCATGGGCGCGCATGGGATCGCTGCATGGGCGTGCATGGGCATGCCGCACCCTAAACTCACATCATTCAACCAGTGGGGCGCGTTCAACAAGCACACGTCTGACCTCCTCAAGCACACGTCCCCAAAATTAAGCACTTTTGCGTCTTCTTCTGGTTGTGAGGTGGGCATTGTCGCCGCCACTGCGCACAGAGGGTGCTCAACGTGTGAATGCGTTCACAGGGCAGCTCCAGGGCTATCGATCGGTGGAGAAGGCGGCGGGCTCCCACCATGAGATCACAGCGACCGGTTTCTCTACCCTGCTGCTGAAAAATCGATTTGCTAGCGCAGGCAGGCGTCCCTGCGACGCCCAGACGTATGCTAAAAGAAAGTCTGAGAGATGGAGAGAGTGAATGTGTGAATTGACTACATGTATGTGTCGCCCAAACGCGCTCATTCTCGCTTCCGACCATGGACGCGGCCGTCGGTTCGGGGCGATCCAAGCGTACTGCGGCGCAGGCGCAGGTGGCGACATTTTGCATGCTGCGCATGAGATGCGCGCCTTCAGCCAGATCGCCTTGCTGCGCAGATGCTCTCCTTGCTGTTCATGCACGCATGACCAGTACATTTGCATGTGCCGTGGTGCGCAGATGCCGGCATCGGAGGTGGACGCAGCGGGGCCGAGTGGGTCGGGCCCTGGGGGGAGTGGTCGTGGCAGGGGCCGCAAGAAGGCTAGGCCAGGGACCACGGGAGGGAGAGGCCGTGGGCAAGCAGCCCAGCAGCTGGACGAGGAGGTCGTGTCTGGCACTGGCCATGCCGCGCTCATGCGCGCCCATGCGCAGCTCACCCAGGCGATGGGGCAGGCGGCGCATGGGACGCATGGGGCACCCACCACCAACGGTGCACAAACGAACGGTGCGGCCGCTCCCGGACCAGCCGCTGCTGCTGCTGCTGCTGCTGCTGCTGCTGCTGCTGCTGCCCCGCCCGGCGCGTCCCAGGACGGCGACGACGCCGCGCTGGCAGGTGGGTACACGCCACCAGCGGGCTGGGCGCCGTGGGCGCAGTCAGGTGGGCGCACAACACCATGCGCCTGCCCGCGTTGCTGGCTGCAAGCACATCCCCACGTCTGTGCCAGCGAGCGAGCCCACGACCAGGCTGGATCGATTGGGACCGTTGTAACACACTCGCCTTACTGGCGATATGTTAGATGCAAGGGCCAACGGCTCTGCATCGTACACCATGGAACCTGTTGGCCTATGTTATAACCGTGCCCCATGCTGCCGCCTACCCGCCCGGCCACGTGCCCGCCCACCCTCCCGCCCGCCCCGCGCCGCCCGCCCTCCCCCTCCCCCTCCACCCCACCAGGCCCGCAGGCACGCATGAAGTGCGCAGTCAAGGAGCTGGGCAAGCACCTGGCTGGCTCAGCGTCACCAGGCAGGGTGCGCACCGCGCTGCAGACGGTGCTGGACGAGAACGCCGGAATCGACGATGACTTTGACCGGTGGCTGGATGAGGCGCAGGTGTGTGCGTGTCGTGTGCGTGTGTCTTGCATGTGTGTGTGCGTGTCGTGTGCGCGTGTCTGCACGTGTGGGTGCGTGGAGGGGGGGTAAGGTTTAGTGTGCGTGTCGTGTGGGTGTGTCTTGCATGTGTGTGTGTCTTGTGTTTGTGTGTGTGTGTGTGTGTGTGTGTGTGTGTGTGTGTATATGTGTGCGTGTTCCCACGAGGCCTGACACGTGCACTGGGATGTCGTTCGAATCGCGGGTGCCCAACCACATGCACACACACACACACACACAGACACACACACACACACACACACACGCACACACACACACACATATGTGGATGGTGACCAACCCTGTGGATGGCGGCGCTGACGGCGCTGACGACGAGGCGGCTTAGGCAGACACACACACACACACACACGCACACACACACGCACACAGATGTGGATGGTGACCAACCCTGTGGACGACGGCGGCGGCGACGATGAGGCGGCGGAGGCAGAGGCACACACACACACACACACACACACACACACACACACTCCCCCCCCCCCACACACACACTCACACAGATGTGGATGGTGACCAACCCTGCGGACGGCGGCGGCGACGACGAGGCGGCGGCGGCAGAGGCGGCGCTGCAGGCGGAGATGGCGGCGATGCGAACTGCGATGGCGGTCTCGCTCGCAGGTGGGTGGCTATGGGGATGGCCATCTGGTGGGCATATGAACAAGAACGTCTGGTAGATACGACTCTGGGTGGTGGTGATGGGCAGCGGAGGCGGATTCGGCGCTGCAGGCGGAGATGGAGGCGATGCGCTCAGCGATGGCGGTCTCGCTCGCAGGTTTGTTGGGCATGGGGGTGGCGAGCTGGCATGGGGGTGGCGAGAACAAGACCGTCTAGTAGATACGACTCTGGGTGGTGGTGATGGGCAGCGGCGGCAGAGGCGGCACTTCAGGCGGAGATGGAGGCGATGCGAACTGCGATGGCGGTCTCGCTCGCAGGTGGGTGGTGGCGGTGGTCACATCATCTAACCATCCAACACGCCCAACAGGCGTAGATAACGGGCGCAGGTGAGATGGCCTGGTGATCAGTCGTGATGGTAGCTCGGCCTGTAGGCGGAGATGGAGGCGATCGCGGTCTCGCTCGCAGGCGGGTGGCAGTCTGTGTGACAGCCTGTTGTCTGTTGTGTGTTGGACATCGGACCATCTAAACAGGCGTAGATAAGACTGTCTGAAGCTGCTGGAACCTCACACGAACCTCCCCCCCCCCCCCCCCCCACACACACACAAGCAAGCGCCGCGCGCCTCCTCACACAAACCACCTTTGAATCCTTGCGCGCAGAGGCGGAGCTGCAGAAGAGTGAGGGGCAGCGAACGGGCGGAGCAAAGCTCCTGGAAACCTCACACGAACCTCACCCCCTGCACACACAAGCAAGCACCGCGCGCCTCCTCATACACACCACCTTTGAATCCTTGCGCGCAGAGGCGGAGCTGCAGAAGAGTGAGGGGCAGCGAACGGGTGGGGCGAAGCTGCTTGAGCCGTTCAAGAGCACGCTCGTGCTGCAGGAGGTGCGTGTACGTGTGCGTGTGTGTGTGCGTGAGCGTGTGTGCGTGTGTGTGTGTGCGTGTGCGTGCGTGTGTGTGTGTCCCATCACTGCCAATATATTTTGCCTGTCGCTCTCACACTTCTGCCTCCCTCTCTCCCTCTCTCCCTGTGTGTCTTTGTCTCTATCTCTGCCTCTCTGCCTCTCTCTCTCTCTCTCCCCTCTCTCCCCACTCCCTCTCTCCCTCTCTCTCCTCTCCCTCTCTCCCTCTCTCCCTCTCTCCCTCTCTCCCTCTCTCCCTCTCTCCCTCTCTCCCTCTCCCCCTCCCTCTCTCACACACACGCCTCTCTCCCCCTCGCACACATACGCACACACACACACATCCCCCCCCCCTCACACCCACCACCCGCCCACACCACACACGCGCAGATGCACGCAGCCGTGTGCCCCAACCTCCTCGCTGACAGTATGAATGACGCAGAGCTTGCGGGCGCTCTCGTGAAGCTGCTGGAGCTCGAGGCCAAGTGCTGCGGTAAGTGGGGCTACGAGCACCCGGTAACAGCAACAGCAACATCGGCTTTCCAGCAAAGACTACCTTCTACTCCTAGCACCGGAAGGTGGTGGCCGGGTGACCACGGCACGCGCCACTTCTTCCGAACGCATGCTCACACACGCACTCGCACACACACACACGCACGCACACGCGCTCACACACACGCTCGCGCTCATACACGCACACACGCGCCCTGTGTTTGCAGGCAGGTGGTGGCCGGGCGACCCCGGCACGCGCCACTTCTTCCGAACGCTCGCCACTGGCGTGGGCCGCGAGCTGAAGGTACAAGTAGTGCCCCTAGCACCTTACTTGTACAGTGCAGCCCCCCACACTTTGACTCACAAAGCAGCGTTGGCCCCCGCCACGCCTGCTGCTGAGCTGTGCGCCTGCTGCTGCTGCTGCTGCTGCGCCTGCTGCTGCTGAGCCGTGTGCCTACTGCTGCTACGTCTGCTGCTGCTGCGCCTGCTGCTGCTGTGCCTGCTACGCCTGCTGCGCCTGCTGCGCCCGCTGCGCCTGCTGCGCCCGCTGCGCCCGCTGCGCCTGCTGCGCCTGCTGCTGCTGCTGCGTCTGCTGCTGCTGCGCCTGCTGCTGCTGCTGCTGCGCCTGCTGCTGAGCCGTGCGCTTGCTGCTACTGCGCCTGCTGCTGCTGCGCCTGCTGCTGCTGCTGCGCGTGTGCCTCCTGCTGCTGCTGCGCCTGCTGCTGCTGCGCTTGCTGCTGCGCCTGCTGCTGCGCCTGCTGCTGCGCCTGCGCCTGCTGTTGAACATGCGTGCACGGGGACCTACCTGGCTGCAGGCGATCGTGCGCGAGAGCGTGTGTTCGGGCGCGGGCAATGCGCGCTCGCAGCCGCAGCCCAGCGCTGCGGCCAACGCTGCTGCTGCCTCTACGGCGACGCCTGCGACCGTCCCCACCGCGTCCACGTCCGCCGCTGCCGCGGCGACGCTCTCTGCCACTACCTCTGCTGCTGGCGCTGCTGCTGCTGCCCGCGCTGCTGCTGGTGCTGCCGCTGCTGCCGGTGTTGCTACTGCTGCTGTTGCTGCTGCCACTGCCGCTGCTGCTGCTGCTGCATCTGGCGCATCCAGCGGCCCGTCCACCTCTGGCGCGCCCCCCCCGGGGTCGTGCGCACCCACGCCGCGGCGCGCAGCCGTGGTCGACGGCAGCCGCCTGCAGTGCAGCTCCCCGCACACGTGCGCGGCGTGCGGGCAGCCGGGGTGCGGTTCTGGCTCTCGCTCTGGCGCAGCGGGCGCGACAGCTGACCAGGGGGAATCGGGCAGCGGGGGCGCTGGCTGCTCCGGCGGTAGCCGAGCCGCGGCGCCGTCGGGGGCGGGCGGGTCTGCGGGGGCATCTGGCGCAGCCACCCAGCGCGCGCCGCACCCGACGCCCGAGGCGGGGCCCCCGCGCGCGGCGCCGCCGCCGGCGCACGCGCCCGTGTGGGCCGCGCTGCGGGTGCTGCTCGAGGGGCACGTGCGCACGATCTCGACGGGGATCGCGCAGATGCCGACTGCGTCCAGCAGGTGCGGCTGGTCCTGTTGCGTGTCATGGTGGCTCGTTTGTGTGGGGGTGGTGGAGACTTGCGCGTCTCTCGTTGTTGGGGAAGGCGGAGACCCAAGGCTCGTTGCTAGGGAAGGTGGAGATGACCATTACTACCGTCGCATAGGTGGGCTCTACAACCCATGCATCCTGTCTCCGCGACTGTAGCAAGGACTGCTGCATGTCCTGCATGTCGAGATATCAGAACTTGTTAGGATCCCTTTAGGTAGGAGGTGGGGGTGCCGATAGCGGGGCGCGCTCCGCTGCAACAGGTGCCTGAGATGCAACTGCGGCCATATATGATGTCACTGCCCCTCTCAAGGCGGTTGGGCTCGCCAACCACCTCACAGCCAAATCTCCTCCTGATCCCTGGATTGCAACCAACCCCCCACCGCCCCAGGTCGTCGACGAGCGTGCCGTCCATCTTCCACCTGCCAGACGGCGCGGCGGTGCCCAAGGAGGAGATGCAGGTCGAACTGATCGAACTGATCGACTCGGACTGATCATGCGGGCGCGCCGACACGCACGCGTGGGCACGGAAGGCACTCGAGGCCCGCGTCTGCTCAACGCAACGCTGTACAACATTAGGGGGGGGCAACCTGCTTTGGGTTTTGGGTAGCATCCTACTAATAACCGACAAACTTGAACAGCTGCCAGTTGCAAAGCAAAGAATAACCCAGGCAGAGGAGGGGTGGGGTCGGGTGCGCGCAGGGTGGTAGTGATGAGACGCCAGGCAGGAGCAGGAGCGAGTGTCAAAATAGGAGCGGCGCAAAACAGCGCTAAGGCCCCCCTCCTACGCCCCGAAAACCAATAGAACGTGGATGCCAGGCTGACCGGCAGGAAACTCGGAAAACGCGCAAAACTCGAAATAGTTCTAATGCAGTCTCCCCCTTCAGGTCGGGCCGTGCACGTCCGTGAAGCGCAGACTGTTGATCCGCCACACGCCGTCAAAGCCCTTGACCATCCGTGCGTTCATGGTTTGTTTCAAGACCACAGCCGGCGACGGGCTGGGAGCGGGCGACACAACCAGGAGGTAGCCGCTCGCCTTGATAATGTTTGGGTCGTCATCCCTGTCATGCCGGCGGGCACGCACCAGACACTGTCAGCGAATCGAACCGGCGGGCTCGCACGCGCACCACCCACTAGTTCGTTAATGGTGTCACACACCTCGTTTATGGTGTCACACAGACTGTAAAATTCATCCTCATCATCAGTTCTGACGTCGGGTCCGGGGGCGTGCGCGCTAAGCATGCGAGTCTCCCTCTCTCAGTCAAAGCAGCGGCCCTTGGTCAACAGCACAAACAGGTGGGACAGGCCCGCTGGCGCGCAACGCCCCCGCCCATGCTCGTGTCTCGCCTTGGTCGCATCTCAGGATGTGATAAAGGCCAAGCCAGGCTCACAATGCTTGCCTGCATAGCTCAGCAGACACGTTGGTGACGTATGATGTGCGGCGCGCGTGGTCGCTCCTTCCGGCGACCGCGCGCAGCATCGGCAGCACCTCGGCCAGGCTCTCTGCGGGAGGAAGGGGTTGGGGGAGGGGTGAGGGGCGGGCGCTTGTCGGTTGCAAGCTCCCGAAGAGGAACTCGGACGGCTGTAAGCTCGCGAAGAAGAGGCTTGGGAAGAGGTGGCACTGCCTGCACTTCTGGCGTCGGGCTCGGGATCGCTGCGGGAGGAACGTGTTGGGGGCAAGGGTGGGTGGGCGGGCGCTTGGGAAGGAGTGGCGCAGTGGCGATGCTTGAAGTTGGGCCCAGGGCGGGTGCAGCAGGCGCTGGGTGGCTGCAGCGGGTGGCGGCGCTCTGCACGCTGCGACTGCGACCGCCTGCCCTCTGTGGCTTCAAACGGCGCGCAGCACACAGCAACACGGAAGACGGCACACGGCGCACGGCGCACGGCGCACGGCCTGCAGCCCGCAGCCCGCAGCCCACAGCGCACAGCCCACAACCCACAGCCCACAGCCCACAGCCCACAGCATACAGCGCACAACACACGGCACAGAGTGCACAGCGCACAGCGCACAGCTCACAGCATACAACGCACAGCCCACAGCCCAGAGCCCACCGCACACACACCCGCCCTGCTGCCGCACGCCATCTCCACGACCACCGACGGCGTGAGCATGGCCTCGGCGGCGCCATGCGTTAACAGCCCCTCTGGGTCCGCATGTGCGGCGTCAAGCCATGTGATCAGCATGTTGATGCCGGAGCGCGCGGACTCAATTGCCTCCAGGCGCGCAACCTGGGAGAGCATCGGAGGGTGCGCGTGTGCATGTGCGTGTGCGTGTGAAGTGGGGCGGAGGGGGGCGTGTGTGTGTGTGTGTGCGCGCGCGTCACCGTGCGTGTGTGTGCGTCACAGTGTTTTTGTGGAAGTGAGAGTGCGTGCGTGGGTGTGGGTGTGCGTGCGTGCATGTGCGTCTGCGTGCGCATGTGCGTGTGCAAGCTCGAGAGTGCGTGAGCGCATGTGCGTGTGCGTGGGCATCGCTCGAGCTGCTCCGTTAGGGAGGGTGGTCTATCCTCGACACCTTGACACAGCGCCGTGTACAGAGGGCACCCCCTGGGACTACGGGGGAGGTGGGGGGAGGTGGGGGGAGAGCCCCTAGCAGTGCATGGGACAGAGGAACTGATAAGGGAAGATTTTGTACCCCGGGGGATTTTACAACCCGTGCCCCTCAAGGCGGAATGCCAGTGATTTCCTTTTCGGCTCTCCACAGCAATTTGGCTGTATTTCGGCTGTACTCTGACCTTGAACACAGCTCAACACGTTCGGTGGATTGGAAGTCTGTCAAGCCTGCCAGACAGAGCTCTTCTAGAGCTTTCAGGTGACACACATACAAGGACAAACGGGCAACGGGAGGTCAACGGTCAACGCGGTAAAAGAAAAATCCGGCTGTGGAAGAAGTCATTAAAAATCCTGAAAAGAAAATCACTGGGGAACGCACAGCCCTTTGGTGGTCTAAGGGTGAAAGCCTCCCGCAGTACCAGTACCCAGTACCAGTACCCGCAGTACACCAATACGTCCAGTGACACAGTAACAGTAACAGTAACACGGGGTTTCCAGCTAAGCAGGCTACTCTTCTACTAGAGACACCCGCCGATACTCCAGCACACTTAAGTACTAGAGTACCGCCGGCTCCCGGCCGATAGACTACCGCTCCCGCCGGCTAGACTACCCCAAACAGCGGTCTCTGAGAGACATGTCTGGCAAGGAGCATATAGGAGAGGACCTTCCTCAGGGTCACAGTAGTGGCCTTGTGGCCAGTCAAGCCGGCAGAGCCGACTGGCGCTGACTGGAACGGTCCCCGCCTGGCAGTGCATGGCTGTCCAGCTCTCGTTTGCATGGGGCTCAGCCGGCGCCCCATGCCTCATGCATGGCCAGGTCCCACCCTCCAGGGGTGCATGGACGACAGAGTTGTCATGGAGGCTGCCTGAAGACCTTCCAACGCCAGTCACCGGCAGACGAGCGACCCCGAGGATGAGCGCGGTGACGAACGCTGCGATTGGTGAAGCGGAGTTACTCTGTGTTGCCTCGGCGGTCGCCACCGCTGAAGCCGTGATGGTAGCCCGCCTCCACGGGCAGCCATCTTGACCAATGTCCAGCATGCATTGACGGGCGCCAGCTCCTCCGCTCGTGACATAGCACAGTGTATAATAAGGGGCCCAACGAGCACCCCCACGCTAAGCAACGGATCGGCACAGCCCCCATGGCACGCTCTGGGAAACATGGGAATGTGAGTAGGGGGGGACGGGGTGAAAGATCCCCCGGGGTAAAAAACCTCCCTTATCAGTTCCTCTGTCCTATGCGCTGCTAGGGGCTGTCCCCTCACCCCCCCTCCGGTGAGGACATGGTTCATACATATATGAAGGCCTCCACAAGTGGGGGGGGCGAGGGGGGCACTACTGTGGGTCATGGAGCAGCTGGTGTTTGGGTGCTGCAACAGGGCATCAGCCCACCATCTGCATGCAACAGTGAGGAATGTCCGTGGCGTCGCGAGTCGAGCCTACTTATCTAAGTACCGACCACAAGCAAACGAACAACAGGGATAGAGCCCCTAAGGATATTAGCCCCTGGGCCAAGCAAAAAATAAAAGGTACAGCCCCTTGGCACAAGCAAACGAACAATAGGGGTTCAGCCCCTAAGGGTATCTATAGCCCCTTAGGGTAAAGCCCCTGGGCGAAGGGGAGAACGCGTCCTGCTGTGGTCCACTCGAGGCAGGCAGCGCCCACCTGCACCGCCACGCGACTCTCCAGGACTCGAGCCAGTGCACAGGCCAGGAACAAGGTGCGCGCATGCGTCCACCCTGCACTGCCCTCCCTGGCTCTGGTAGGGGTCTGTCCTGGTCCACTCTGCAGAAGCAGGCAACGCCTCACCTGCGCCGCAAGCGCGTCGACGCGGCTCTCAAGGAACTCGAGCGAATCCAGCCGGCGCCAGCTGCCGGGATCCAAGACGGACGGCGCTGAGGGCGAGGTGGGTGCATGCGGGGCGTCGTTCTCTGCTGCGTCTGCCCACCTGCCCCCCGCCGGTGACCCCCTGCCTGCCTCCTCAACTGAGCTGCCCACATCTGATCGTTGCTCCATGGCAGCTGCTCGCCTCGCGGCCAGCATGGCTTCATCGGTCTGCATGTGCGCTGGCACAGGCTGAGCGCTGGTGTGCGCTGGGGCTGGCTGGGTGGTGCTTCTGCTTCCGCTGCGCGCGTCCGCTGCGCCGCCACGCGTCGAGCTACTCAGCACACCACCGGCGGCCCCCCATGGGGGCGTGTGATGGCGCGCACACAACGCCAGCTGCCGCATCATCATGGGTGTACTACTCTGACATGGGGAGGCAGCATGCACGCGCAGCATGCATGAGAGCTTCAGCTCGGGGGGGGGGGGGGGGCATGATGTGGGCGTGCGTGCTTGTGTCCTCACACCCAGCTCCATGGTAGTGCTCCCGCATGCGCTAGCATACCACGCGGATACGAGATCTCGTCCGCTGTGGACGGAACAGTCAGCCGCTATGGACGGCCGGCCACCCCCTGCTCACCACCAAGATAATCGCTACAGCAAGCGTGTTGGAATTGGGCTGCAGCTCTGCGCAACCATGCCAAAATTCGTCTTTTTTGTGTGGGGAGGGTTTGGTATGGAATCTGAGAGAGGGTTGGAGAGAGACAACTTAAGAGAGAGAAAGAGACAGATAGAGAGAGAGATACAGAGTGAGAGACACAGAGATAGAGAGACAGAGGGAGGGAGGGAGACAGAGAGACAGCAGGGCAACCATACAACCAAGTCGTTGACGGCGAGCGGGTGCCTGCACCTGCTTGCTAGATGGCATTCCCTCTGGGGGTGTTTTTGAAGGGGAGGTGGCGCCACACGCGTGCGGTGGCGGGTGCGGTGTGGTCGCTGAGTAGAGTGCTGCGGCGGGTGTGCTACTAGCCCCGCTTCCGGTGGTCTGGGGGAGGGCTTTTTGGTCCCTTCATGGTTTTATACCTTGGGTCCGCCCTCTGGCCATTTGAGGGGCTGGGTGTGCAGCCTGCACAGTGGTGCTGCTTGCTTGGCGCCCGCCACCAAGTGTGGATGGCGTTACCGTGGGCTACTTGTAGCTTGACCTTTTGTGGGCCTTGAGCCTTGTTTCTCCAAGTCCCACTGGAGCTTTGGAACCGTACGTGTGACCGCCAGAAGTGGATTGTAAAACTCTCATCATCAAAAAAAAAAACCAAGGAGTGTGTACGATCTGTGCCCTAGGAGACCTCTTAGGACCCCTGTGGCTGAGCCCCTGAAGTGCAGTGACTAACAAGCGGCAGCCCGAAGATACCCCCCCGACACACACATCCCCACATACTATGGTTTACACTGTGGATCACCTGCGTTTGCAGCAGCTATTGTCTGTATGTATGTCTTCCGAATGAAAGCCCTGTGCAGGGGGTGCCAAAACAGCAAACAAATATGTGGCAAAATTTCAAAACAATGATGGGGAACTCAACAGGAGGAACAGGAGGAACCAGCAAGCGGGCAGCAAGAGGACCGCTAGGTTGCCATGCATTTGAGCTGGCACGTGTGCTGTTTATTATTGAGGGCTGTGCAGGTTGGCACGCGCATGATGTTTTTATTTCGGGTGCACAGGGAGGGGCTTCGATCGCAGAAGCCGCCCACAAGGACTAATTGTAGCTCGCCTTCACTTTATCAGGATGAGTTATATAACTCATCCTATAGGCAACTGATGTTCCGCGGGGTGGGGTGGGGTGAGTGGCCTGCTCTTGTAAAACTCTCCTCATCACCATTGCACATCAACATCTGCACATGGCGTTGGCCAGTGCCAGAGACACGGCCCATTGGCCGATCACATGCCCATCTTCCTGCCGCGGCCATTGCCCTTTCCCTTGTTGCTCTTCGGCTTCCCCCCAGGCTTGGGCGCAGGCACGGGCGTGGGCGCGGGCACGGGCGTGGGTACCGGCACGTGCATAGGCACGGGCACGGGCACAGGCACGGGCATGGGCACGGGCACGGATGTGGGCACGGGCGTGGGCGTGGGCGTGGGCACGGACTCTGAGGCCACAGACTGTAGCAGCTTGAGCAGGTTGAGGCGGCCGCCGCTGACGCACGAGGTTGAGAGGCCGGGCACCAGGTCGACGGTCGACATCAGCTTGGCCTTAACGTCTGCGGCGCTCAGCTGCGGCGCAAGCGACCACAACAGGGCGGCGGCACCCGCAACGTGCGGCGTGGCCATGCTCGTGCCCGACATCCATGCGTAGCCGCTGTCCTTGTACGTGCTGTAGATGCTCACGCCTGGGGCAAAGAGGTCGACGCTGGTGGCGCCGTAGTTGGAGAAACTGGCCCTGTTGTCGTTGCTGTCGCTAGCGCCCACCGTGATGATGTTTGCCTGGTCGTAGTTGGCGGGGTAGGTGGGCGTGACGTCGTTGTTCGTGTTGGCGTTGCCGGCGGCTGCGATGAAGAGGTGGCCGGCAGTGTTGGAGATCCCGATCTCGGTGTTGAGGGCGGAGCTGGAGCCGCCGCCTCCCCAGGAGTTGGACGTGATCTTGGCGCCCTTGGACCTGCACCACTTGACGCAGTCGGTCGCGTCCGAGCTGTAACCGGAGCCGCCGCTGTTCATGAACTTGCAGGCGACGAGCTGCGATAAGAGGGGCGGGGGGGGGGGGGAGGTTGAGGCAACGGACACACATACTTACACCCACCAAGGCCTCTGGAGCTTGGGGGAGGAGGGATGGGAGGGCGGGTAAGTGGGCTGCGTGGAGATGGAGCTTGCTACGACTCCCCTTGCAGCACAACACCCCCACATACCTTTACGCCCCAAGACACGCCCGCGATGCCCACGCCATTGTTGCCCACGCCGCCGATGGTGCCAGCGCAGTGGGAGCTGCAGGGGGGAGGGATAGGGGTGAGCTGTGTGTGGGTGTGTTTGTGCAGACGACACCACACGTGATTGGGCGCTGCAACCCTTCCTTGAGGCTTGGGGTCGCTGGGTCATATAGGCATGGCAGATGCCCACACACATGGGTTTGCGTGGCCTTGCGGGCTCTCTTAGTAGAGCTCCCCTAGACTCGAGGCCTTAAATCACGCCCCGGGGTCCTCCGGGAACGCGTACGTGTAAAACCTGTAAAAACCACATGGGTTGCCACCGAGCACCGGCACCGCCACTCACCCGTGCCCGTGGTCGTCGTCGGCCGCCAGTCCGGGCGTTCCAGTGATGGTGGTTCCAGAGATTGTCGTACCGCCAATGGCGTTGAGGTGGTTGTCGGTGGCGTCCAGGTTGTCGACGAGGTCTTGGTGGTCGAGGTCGATGCCGGTGTCGATGATGCACACAGTGACGGCGCTGCTGCCCGTGTGGATGTCCCACGCCAGCGGGGCCTGGATCTTGTTCATTGCGGCGGAGATGCTCGCCCACGCCGGGTCGCTGGGCGTCACGGAGATCTCAAGCTCCCAGTCGGGCTCCACCTCAAAGCCCTGGCTCTGCAGGTCGGTCACCTTTGGAGGGAGGGAATACGCACACGATGGTCAGCCACAGCCAGCATGCGCGAGGCACGCACGCTCTCATTTCAAGACACACACAGTTACCGAGCTGCGCTACCCGCGTGATAACTACTCCACCCACCTTTTCCTCCCAGTTCTTGTTGTCCTTGATCTTCATCTTGCGCCAGCCGCCGCTCCCGACCTCGCCCTCGTCGTCTGCCCCTGGCACGTTGCGGCCGTTGCTCTTCACGAGGACGTAGCCCTCCTTCGCCTTGTCCTTCTGTGGGCGGGCGAGAGTGGGGCGTTTTGGATGGGGGGTTGGCGTTTGCACGGGCTCTGGCTGGACATCTGTTTTTATCTTTTTGCAAAATCCGACGCAAAATCCAGCGAAATTCCGGGTTTTGCCTCTCCTCTCCCCCCAGTGAGCGCATCGAGGCTGTATGTATCGTGGTATTGCCGAGGGTGCGAGCCGTGTCACAGTATTCCGAGGAGTTTCGAGGAGCGTGGGTGTCGGGTACGCGTCCTTGTGGCTAGAGAAACGCGTGTTCACCTTCGCATCCACGGCGGTCGCCAGATACATGGCGACCAGAAGTAGTGCCTTTGTCAGGTGTCCGTTTGAGAGCATCATGATAACGCTGGGCTAAGGGGGGGGAGGCTGTTGCAGGAGGTTGAGTTTGGAGGTGTTGCAGCGGGGTCTGCTCTGCTGAGCTTGAGACTGTTGTTATGGGATGTACAACGGAGCCTTTTGTAGGTCCAGTGGCGTGGGTAGTGTCGGCTTCCGGATTTGTAGCGCGCTGCTACAGGCGCGCTGCTACAAACCCCACACTTCCGAGGAACTCCAGAAGAAGGCCGCGCAACAACACCCAGTCGTCCAAGCACGTGCTAGTCCGGGCTACTGGATTGACGCGCACAGAAAGGATTGACGTACACACACGCACACAGAATGGAAACTGTTGCGGCACACACCGATGCATCTGCACAGCTGCACACACAGCATTGGGAGCATTGGAAGCAGCAATGGGACGCAGCAGCAGCATAGCATCGTGGAGCATTGGGCTGAACACAGCACAAATTAACTACCAGTTGTGGACATCCCGCCACCGGCCGCCTCTGCGGCGCTACCTTGCGACAAGCTTGCAAAGCCGGGCGGCAGAAGCCGTGCTCTCCCCCGCACGCACCGCCCTCCGTCAAGCTTCCACCCATTCGCGCCGCGCATGCACCGCCTCTTAAAGCGCACCAACGGGGCGCCTCGGCACCTGGCCCGACCGCGCGCTCCCCCTCACGACGGGTGGCCCCAGCGAGGGTGGCCCCCTCCCTCTCACGACCAAAAGTCACAGGTCAGAGGTCACGCGTCCTCCCCTGCAGCCGCTTCCTCAATCGCCACGGGCGCCGCCTGTGCCGGGTACTTTCCCTTGACGTCGTCCCAGCTGGAGGCGCCGTCGACGAGCGCCCGGATGACCAACGCGATCTCGGGGATTGGCACGCGTACCTGGCCCATGGTGTCGCGCTCGCGGAGGGTGACCGTGTCGTCGGTCTGGAACTGCGTGCCAGCAAGAGTGTGTGTGCGCGTGTGTGATGTGAATGTGAGGGCGGGAGTGTGTGTGTGTGTGTGCGAGTGTGGTCGATTATACAGTCTCGTCGGACGCCTTTGATGGCAAGGACTCAGGAAGGAGGAGGCTACCACCGCCTACGCCCGAACGCACATAGGAAGGGGGGCAAATAATGACACTTGACACTTTGCCCCCATATCTCGCTGCATACTGGGTTTCTGCTGCTGATGGAGACATCCACGGACAGCTGGTGATAAGATCTTTCAGATGTTACATTTGGTTCGACCTGAGACGGCCCGGAACTCCTGCAATATGAATTTGAAAATGTTGCGCCAAAACCGCTCGTCCGACGAATTCAAATTTTCCATGTGAGTGGTGGTGTGAGCTTTTGCAGCACCAGTAGGAGTGTCAGGGCCGCTCCGTCCGACCCGACCCCGCAAACATGGGATCCCCTATGGTTCCTGAGCTTAAGTCTAGAGGGAGGGGGGCAACCTTAAAGCCAAGTAATATGCGAAGGATCACTCGATGCGTCACGCGTCGCTGCCCCGTCGCGTCCCCCTTGTCATGCGTCACCTCTGCGTGGCCGTCTCTGATGTGAGTGTGTCGCTGCGTGGCTGAGCATGAACGCTGCATGGCTGTCGCCGATTGTGTGGCTGTGGCGGCGTAGCTGTCAAAAGTTTGAGCGTAGGCCCATTCGGTTAGTTTGTAAAATGCAGTACGGGTAATCCTTCGTAAACAGCAGGGATCAGCTTGAACACAGCTAAGTGTCATAATTTGCCCACGTCATAATTTGCCCCCGCCTCCTACTGTGTGTGTCAGGACCCACGCACACCGCACCCCCCACATTTGCCCCACACGGTGAGCGTGTGAACCCTGACTTTGTGTGTGTGCGTGTGTGTGTGTATGTGTGTGTGCGTGTGTGTGTGTCGCCCATCCCCCCCATCGCCCCGCCCCCCCGTCGACTGCCGCCAATGTATGCGGCCCATCCTGGACTATCCACCATCGCCATCGTCCGAAGGGCAGCCTCAACGAGCCGAGCAACTCGACCCCCAAATTCAAAATGTCATCGCAGAGCCCGTCTCCATGCCCTCGCCAGCGCCAAACAGCTCCTCGGCCGACTGTTGACCGCATCCCAGACCGCCTCGCCTCCGCCGAGCAGATCCTCGGCCGCGCCCCACTGCGGCGCCCCACCACCATGCACCACAGAACGTCACATCGCCATGCCCCCCCCTTCAGCACCCTTCACTCCCACTGACACGCTCCAAACTACACAGTCCACCTATCCCCCACCTTCACCACCCCACAGTCGACTACCCGCCCACGCTCCACCCCCACATGGAGCTTGCCGTCCCGTGTGCGCGCCATGCAGGCCCATGCACCCCCGCCCCATGCGCCTCCCGCCCATGCGCCCTCACGCGCGCCGACCCCATGCTGGCCCTCCCTCCCCCCCCCCTCCCCCCAGCCTTTCCTCCCTTGCCCCTGCCTCCACCCCCTGCCTACCTACATCATCGCCCCATGGACTTCACAGGCCCATGGAGATGATCCGCCTCACCACCCCCCACGCCCCAGCCTCTCCTCCCTCGCCCCTGCCTCCGCCCCCTGCCTACCTACATCATCGCCCCATGGAGTTCAGAGGCCCATGGAGATGATCCGCCGCCCCATCCCTGCGCCCCTGCCTACGTTCATCATCGCCCCATCGAGTTCGTTGGCTCATGGAGATGATCTGCTGCCGCCCCCTATCCCAGGCCCGCCTACGCTCGCCCGTCGCCCCATCGAGGAGCTGATCCGACGTCCTCTAGGCCTGCCTACCCCCAACTATCGCCCCATAGAATGAATCAGCCCATGGGGGGATGATACGCCGCGATTGAGGTTGAATGAAGTTGAAAGTTGAAGTTGGTTGGCCCGAGTGGCCCCCCCCCCCCCCGCCATGTGATGTACCCCTCTTAGCGCTGATTGGTCCCCTGCTGTAGAACGACACACATGTGCCTTTTGACCTCTGGAACATTGCCAGTACTTAAGTACGGGTAGTGCTGTTGCAGTCGTGTAACATTATGGAATGGAATGGAATGTGTGCCAGAGCTGCTGCACAAGGCCTGCATCGCCACCCACTGCATTCCATGCGGTCCTCGCCACTGCAACGACAGCACCACCACCATCAAAACCTAGCCCCACTTGGATAGACTACAAACACTTTGAAATGAGAGAGAGAGAGAGAGAGAGCACACCTGACCCCACTCGGACACACTACAAAGACTTCGAAATGAAAGAGAGAGACAGAGAGAGAGAGAGGGAGCACACCTGGTAGTCCACCGTGACCGCAAACGGCACGCCCAGCTCGTCGGTGCGCGAGTAGCGCTTGCCGATTGTCGTGCCCGTCGTGTCGATGATGTTGGAGAGACCAGCAGCGGTGAGAGAGGCAGCGACCTTGGCGGCGACCTTTGAGTGAGGAAGTGAGAGAGAGTGTGTGAGAGTGAGAGAGTGAGAGAGAGTGAGAGAGTGAGTGAGAGAGTGAGTGAGAGGGTGAGGGTAAACAGGTCGCCAACAACCTGTGTGAGTGAGAGTGAGAGTGTGCGTGTCAGACAGAGAGAGTGCAAGTGCGTGCACGCGCGCACATGCGTGCGTGCCCCCCCCCCTTCCCCCCCACCAGCCGTACGTACACACACCAGACACCCGCCCGCCCGCACACACACACGCACCTCGTTCAGCTCGGCCTTGTGCAGCAGCGGGAACACGCAAGCCTTGGTGGGCGCAACCACGTTGGTGAAGCGGAACACGGCGCGCGACTCGTCGCCGTCGCGACAGTAGTACGCGTGCTCAAACATTGCGTACCTGTCGGACGAGTGAGAGGGAAGGGTTTGGGGTTGAGTAAAATCTGCGCGCGACTCGTCGCCGCCACGGCAGGTAACGCTTTACTGCCAAAGATGAGAGCGAGCGAGCGAGAGCGAGGGAGAGAGGGGGAGAGGGAGGGGGAGAGTGGGAAAGAGAGAGAGAGACATAGAGAGAGGGAGAGAGATAGAGACGTCCAGGATTCGGGTTCATGTTTGACAGACACCCGCCCGCGCGCGCGTCTCAGCGAAGCGCGTGCTCAAACGTGGCCCACATGGTGCGGCCGATTCCGAACGACGGCTCGACGACCGCTGGTGTGAAGTTGCGGCCAGATAGGGTCGAGGGTTTTAGGGTTCAGGTTCTAGGGTTCAGGTTTCAGGGTTCTGGTTTAAGAAGGAAGACGTTGCACTCCCTAGGTGGCGTTTTAGGGTTTGGGGTTGTTTTAGGGTTCAAGGTCTCCTAGGGTTAGGGTAACCCGGCACCCACATGATGCGGCCGATTCCGAACGACGGCTCGACGACCGCTGGCGTGAAGTTGCGTCCGGTCATGCGGACGGTCTTCTTCTCAATCGACACCATGCTGGGCTCGAGCGTGAACGAGGCGCCGCCAACGGTGATCTGTGGTGTGAGGGTTTAGGGTTGAGTATGTGGTGGGGGTGGGGTGGGGTGGAGGTGTTTGTGTGGTGTGTGTGTGTGTGCGTGTGTGTGTGCATGAGTGTGCGTGTGAACGTGCGTGCGTTTGAACATAAGTGTTCTCGGTGATCCGTGTTGCGTGTCTGTGTGCTGTGTGTGTGTGTGCTGCGTGTGTGTGTGTGTGTGTGCTGTGGGTGTGTGTGCTGTGGGTGTGCTGTGTCATGCGGACGGTGTTCTTCTAGATCGACACCGTGCTGAGCTCGAGCGCGAACGCGGCACCGCCAGCGGTGATCCGTGTTGCATGTTGCGTGTTTGTGTTTGTGTGGTGTGTGTGGTGTGTGTGTCAGGCGTCTGTATCGATTATGTCTCTCTGTGTGTCAGGCTGACACTGTCAGCTCTTACCTATGCCTCCAGCTTGGACCTCAGCTCCACCGCGTCAACACCCACCCACACCCACCCACCCACCCACACCCACACACCCACCCACCCACACACACACCTCTGCCGGCCCTGCCTCCAGCTTGGCCTTCAGCTCCATCGCGTCACCCTCTGACAGCGTCACGAGGTACTCGGTGATGGCCTGTTTGTAGACAGGTGTGTGTGGGGTGTGGGGGGGGGGGGTGAGGGGGGGGTCAGGGATTTGAGGTTTAGAGGCCAGTGTTTGGTATTTAGGGTAAGGGTAAGTAGGGTTAAGTAAGTAGGCTGTAAGTAGGGTAGCACTATTCCAGCGTCACGAGGTACTCGATGATGGCCTGTTTGTAGACAGGTGTGTGTGTGTGTGGGGGGGGGGTGGTGGTGAGGGGGGGGGGGCAGGGATTGAGGTTTAGAGGCCAGTGTTTGGTATTTAGGGTTTAGGGTAAGTAGGGTAGCACTATGCCAGCGTCACGAGGTACTCGGTGATGGCCTGTTTGTAGACATGGCCTGTTTGAGGTGTCGTCATTTTACAGTCTTGTGTGTGTGGGGGGGGGGGCGGGGTCAGGGATTGGGGTTTGGAGGCCAGTGTTTGATATTTAGAGTTAAGGTTGAGGTGAAGGTGAAGGCTTAGTAGAGTAGCAACATGCCAGCGTCACGCGTGCTCGGTGATGCCCTGTTAGTATAGTAGAGGGAAGAGGGGGGGGGGCAGCACGGTCAGCGCACTGGAGAGGGGGAGGGGAGCAGGGCCACTTTTGACGTGCTCAGCCAGTGTTTGGTATGTACGGATAAGGGTAAGTAGGGTAGCACGATGCCAGCGTCACGCGTGCTCGGTGATGCCCTGTTTGTATAGTAGAGGGAAGAGGGGGGAGGGGAGCAGGGCCACTTTTGATGTGCTCGGCCAGTGTTTGGTATTTAGGGATAGGAGGGTAAGTAGGGTAGCACTATTCCAGCATCACACGTACTCGGTGATGGCCTGTTTGTATAGTAGAGGGAAGAGGGGGGGGGGGAGCAGGGCCACTTTCGACGTGCTCAGCCAGTGTTTGGTATTTAGGGATGAGGGTAAGTAGGGTAGCACGATGCCAGCGTTACGCGTGCTCGGTGATGCCCTGTTTGTATAGTAGAGGGAAGAGGGGGGAGGGGAGCAGGGCCACTTTTGACGTGCTTGGTGGTGGCCAGCGTGTTGCCGGGGGGAGTGAGGGGGGGGGGGGCAGCAGCAGTGTTTCTGTTAGCCAACCCGCAACCCAACAAAGTGCACTTTCGGGTTGAGGTTGGCCGCTTCGCACTGGCGAGTCGGGTTGAGATTGCGCGAATGTCGACCCGAAAAGTGTGAAAATCGAGATTTTTACATTTTTCGCAAAAAATAATCGCCTTGGGTCGGGTTGAAATTGGCTAAAAGAGCGTGAGGAAAAAAGGTGAGCTGAGATTGAGCCAACATTTTCCCAACATCCTTAACGGAACCACTTGTCAGCAGGGTCACCATACAGGGTTGATGTGCTCGGTGGTGGCCTCGTGAGCTCCGCTCCACACCAGCACACTGCCAGAGCTATGCAAACACCAACCAACCAGTGATTCCGTTAAGGATCTTGGAAAAATGATGGCTCAACCCGGGCCTCACGCTCATTTCGCCAATCTCAACCCGGAGGCGAATTTTGGCGGAAAACGTGTGAAAATTCCGGTTCTCACTTTTTCAGGTCGGACTTCACGCAATCTGAACCCGACGCGCCAGCCCGAGTCGGCCAATCTCAACCCGAAAGTGCACGTTGTCGGGTTGCGGGTTGGCTAACGGAAACACTGCAGCCAGCCATATCTGATCGCCAGCATGTGTTCCTCTTCATGGTCTTCGCCAGAGAGGTCAACGCCGTTGGAATCGATGCAGATTTCAGCAACTTGAACCCGCGTCCTGAACTTGTAACAAGTCGCCGGCGAATTATAACGTCATTATAACGTCATTATGACGTCATTATGACGTCATGTTATGTGAAGTGATATTATTCCGACCCTTAGATATGAGGCCCCACCAAAAACGAACCTTGGCGTCCTTTTTGAAGCGCGTCCCAATCTCCTTGGACGTCGGGTTAATCGCCACCTGCTCCACCATGCGCGGCTCTGCAAACTTCTCGTGCGCGGTGAGCTCCACACCGGAGAACTGCGGGAGGGAGGTGCGGGTGGTGTGCGGTTTGAGTGGGAGGAGCCCTGTCGTTGTTGTTGTTGTTGTTGATGTTGTTGGTGTTGTTGGTGTTGTTGGTGTTGTTGGTGTTGCTGCTGCTGCGTTGCTGCTGCTGCTGCTGCTGCTGCTGTTGCTGCTGTTGTTGTTGTTGTTGTTGCTGTTGTTGCTGTTGTTGCTGTTGCTGCTGTTGTTGCTGTTGTTGTTGTTGCTGTTGTTGCGTACCTTTGAGTGCACAGTCAGGTCGTACGCGCCGCGGTACGCAAGCCCCACACATTCCACCCATCCGTACGAGCACTCGACCTCGCAGTCCCAGCAGTCACTGCTGTAGTGCGCCATCTGCGGTGTGTGCGTGCGTGCATGTGTGTGTGCATGTGCGTGTGTGTGCGTGTGTGTGCGTGTGTATACGTGTGTGTGCGTGTGTGTGTGTGTGTGTGTGCGTTTTGTGTTCTTCGGGCGCTGGTTGGCCACCCGCTTCTCAAAATAAATCCCAGGGCACAGGCAAGACAGACAACTCGGTACATTACTGCTAGTAGTACAGGCGTTGCCAGTGCATGCGGCGTGCGCTCAGGTCACGTTTCCCTGGATGGATGGATTGTGTGTGTCCATGTGTGCGTGCGTATGTCACACAGGGCTCTCCTCATGCCCTGGCCCCTGATACCCCTCGCTCGCCCCACACACGCTCCCACACCCAATCCACACCTTGTGCTGCCTGAAACGCAAGCGCTGGGTCGACCCCAATCCTCTCGAAGAACAGGTACGTGTGCCACTGAAATCCCCCCACACCCAATCTACACCCATTCCACACTCATTCCGCACCTCGTGCTGCAGGTGCTGCCAGAAGCGCATGCGCGCCGATCCCAATCTTCTTGAAGAACAAGAACGAGCGCCACTCAAATTCCCCACACCCAATCCACACCCAATCCACACCCAATCCACACCCATTCCACACCTCGTGCTGCAGGTGCTGCCTGAAGCGCATGCGCGCCGGGTCAATCCCAATCTTCTTGAAGAACAGGTACGTGCGCCCCATAAAGTACGCGAGCGTCTCGTTGTCAATAACCTTGTCCTTGACAGCGGCGCCGAGCGCCATTGGGAGCGCCTTCTTCTCGTCTCCCATCTGGAGGGCCCTGCGGGTGCGGGTGCGTGCGTGTGGGTGGGTGGAAAGAGAGAGACAGAGACAGAGAGAGAGAGAAAGAGAGAGAGAGGCAGAGAGAGTGTACGTGTGTGCGAGGGTCCGATACCATCCTAGACGGCAGCGCCGAGCGCCATTGGGAGCGCCTTCGTCTTGTCTCCCATCTGGACGGCCCTGCGTGTGCATGTGCATGCGTGTGGGTGGGTGGAAAGAGAGAGGGGGAGAGAGAGAGAGAGGTAGAGGGAGAGAGTACGGGTGTGCGAGGGTCCGATGCCATCCTTGACGGCGGTGCCAAGCGCCATTGGGAGCGCCTTCATCTCGTATCCCATCTGGAGGGCCCTGCGGGTGCGGGTGCGGGTGCGCGCGGATGGGTGGGTAGAAAGAGAGACAGACAGAGACAGAGAGAGAGAGGGAGAGAGAGAGAGAGAGAGAGAGAGAGAGAGAGAGAGAGAAAGAGACACAGAGAGAGCGAGTGTACGTGTGAGGGTTGACCGCATTCTCGACTAGGGCGCCCGAGCGCCATTGGGAGCGCCTTCTTCTCGTATCCCATCTGGAGGGCCCTGCGGATGCAGGTGCGGGTGGGTGGGTGGGTGGACAGAGAGAGAGAGAGAGAGAGAGACAGAAAGAGGTAGAGAGGTAGATGGAGAGTAAGTGTCTGTGTGTGCGAGGGTCCGATATCATCCTTGACTGCGGCGCCGAGCGCCATTGGGGGGGGCTTCTTCATGTTGCCCATTTGGAGGGCCCTGCGGGTGTGTGGGTGTGGGTGTGGGTGTGTGGGTGGGTGGAAAGAGAGAGAGAGAGAGAGAGAGAGAGAGAGAGAGAGGGAGGGAGGGTCGGAGGGTGGAAAGAGAGAGAGAGAGAGAGGGGTAGAGAGAGAGTACGTGTGCGAGGGTCCGATACCATCCTTGACTGAGGCGCCCGAGCGCCATTGGGAGCGCCTTCTTCTCGACTCCCATCTCGAGGGCCCTGCGGGTGCGGGTGTGCGTGTGGAAAGAGAGACAGACAGAGAGAGAGAGGGAGAGTACGGGTGTGCGAGGGTCCGATGCCATCCTTGACGGCGGCGCCGAGCGCCATTGGAGCGCCTTCTTCTCGTATCCCATCTGGAGGGCCCTGCGTGTGTGTGTGCGTGTGGGTGGGTAGGTGGAAAGAGAGACAGAGACAGAGAGAGAGAGAGAGACAAAGAGAGACACAGAGAGAGCGAGTGTACGTGGTTGACCGCATCCTCAACTAGGGCGCCCGAGCGCCATAGAAAGCGCCTTCTTCTCGTCTCCCATCTTGAGGGCCCTGCGTGTGCGTGTGCGTGTGGGTGGGTGGGTGGAAAGAGAGAGAGGTAGAGAGAGAGTACGGGTGTGCGAGGGTCCGATACAATCCTCGACTGAGGCGCCGAGCGCCATTGGGAGCGCCTTCTTCTCGTCTCCCATCTGGAGGGCCCTGCGGATGCGGGTGCGTGGGTGGAAAGAGAAACAGGCAGAGAGAGAGAGAGAGAGAGAGAGAGAGAGAGAGAGAGAAAGAGAGAGGGAGAGAGAGTGTACGTGTGCGCGAGGGTCAGATACCATCCTTGAATGCGGCGCCGAGCGCCATTGGGAGCGCCTCCTCGTCGCCCACTTCGAGCGCCCTGTGGTTCAGGATTTGGGGTTAAGTAAAACCCCGACGTGTGTTTCAGTGTTTCCGTTAGGCAACCCGCAACCCGACAAAGCTCACTTTCGGGTTGAGATTGGCTGGTCTGGGCTGGCACGTCGGGTTGAGATTGCGCGAAGTTCAACCCGACAAGTGTGGAAATCGACATTTTCACACAAATTTTGCAAGAAATCGCCTCCCGTCGGGTTGAGGTTTGGGAGTGAGCTGTGAGGCCCGGGTTGAGTCATGGTTTCCTCAAGATCCTAAGCGGAACCACTGGTGTGTTTGCCTTTGCCCATCTGGAGGTCCCTGCGGAGGTGGGTGCGTGCGCGTGCGTGCGCGGGGGGGGGGGGGGGGGGTAACCCCCAAACGGCGTGTTCGAGCGCCATCGGCAGAGCCTCTTTCTCGTCGCCCATCTGGGGCGCCCTGTGGTTGCGTGTGGGTGGGTGGGGACCCCCACAGGGTCCTGACCCTGGACCTGGGTCAACACCCCGGCACGCGCCTCGAGTAGAGCAGCGGCGCAAGGTCGGCGACCGACGCAAACTTGGGCTCGATTCAGATTAAAATGTGTCTAGGTCCAGCCCCGACCCACTAGCCCCCCACCACTAGTAGCCAGGCACCCGTCTGTCGTCGAGTACGCTGCATGTAGGTGCGTCACGCACGACTGTAAACAACATCGTCATCGTCATCGAGAGAAATTGGAATAAAACTGAGAAGGCAGACGGCAGAGAGGCGACGGGGGGAAACGGAGAATACGGGAATAAATACGAACATCGAGAAAGTGCGCACCTTGAGTAGAGCGGCGGCGTGAGGTCGGCGACCGAGGCGAACTTGGGGTCGATTCAGATTAAAACGTATCGAGAGGAATTGAAAAAAAATGAGGAAGAAGACGGCAGAGAGGCGACTGAGGAAGACGGAGAATAGGGGAATAAATACGAACATCGAGGAAGCGCGCACCTTGAGTACAGCAGCGGCGTGAGGTCGGCGACCGAGGCGAACTTGGGGTGATCGGGGTCCTCGGGGTTCATGAAGTGCTCCACCTCTGCCTGCGTGTGCGTATGTGTGTGTGTAAGTGTGTGTGTGTACGTATGTGTGTGTGTATGTGTGTGTATGTATGTGTGTTTGTGTGAGAGCGAGTGATAGCGACAAGTGGTCTCCCGCTCCTATTGACAGACGCCCTTATGCAGACCTCTGGAATGATATCGATGATATCGCCGTGATCTATGTAACGATCTGGAATGCAGTTTGTGTGTGTGAGGTTGATTGAGGTGGTTGCGGTCGTCGGGTTCATGAAGTGCTCAACCTGTGCCTGCGTGTGCGTGCGTGTGGTCGATTTTACAGTTCGTCAGACGCTTGTGGTGGCGTCGGGCGTGTGTGTGTGTGCATGTGTGTGCATAGGTCGGTGGGTGTGCAGGGGGGGGGGGCACGGGGGAGCGCGGAGGAGTGAGTGGCCGCTGTCCCCCTCCAAAAGCCCCGTCAGCCCTTTCCGGGTGTCCGATCCAGATTGTATATGACTCTATATCCGAAAGCCCCGGCAGCCCTTCCCCATCCAGATTGTGGGAGGCTCACTGATCCCATCCAGACCTGCCATCCACACTTCCACACTTGTGTGAACCTGCGAGAAGCAGGCCGGCACGGCCTGCTTCTGCGTGGGGGGGAAGTGCGGCAGAGTTGAAAGTGCGGGCCGTGGTGACCCCGCAGACGCCCCCCCCTCGCCGGCATGGGTACCCTGGAGGCCTCACACTCTGCACCAGCCTCGAGCTGCGCAGTCTCTACGCACATGCATACTGTCGGGCGATGCCGGCGAGGGGGGGCGTCTGCGGGGTCACCACGGCCCGCGCTTCAAACTCGGGCGTTTTCCCACACCCACAATTCGCCGTGGGCCCACCCACCCCCCACCCAGCCCGCCCATATCCGCCCATATCCGTACTCCATACAGCGGTGGTTCAACATTCCACACAGTGTGGATTCCACACTTCAACGCCTGCGCGAGCCCCGCCCACGCGCAGCAGGCCAGCCCTCGCCTCGCCACACACACGCCACCTACCGCTCCCCTTCCCTCCCTCCGCACAGGTCCATACCAGTGAAGTAGGAACCGATCGGTAGCGGACGAACTTTAGAGCCCTTCACCGACCACGCGGACGCGAAATCGACGAAAGAGGGGGGTTGGTCCGCCTTTGGCAGACTAGAAAAAGGCCCGCAGGGCCTTTTGGGTTCGCTTGTGCAGACAGGGGTTAGGACAAGTTCCGCCCTACGCCAGTCGCTTCTGGGGGGCACAGCGGGGTGCACTGCTGCGCCCCCGGAAAAAAAATCTCCGCCTGAGGCCGATGCCTTTTGGCCTGGATGGTCCGCCTGAGGCGGATCCCCTCTTGACACACTTCCTACGTCCCTGGTCCACACAGTACGTATTCCACACATCCACACTTCCACACCTGTGTGAACTCACGCACGCGCAGCAGGCCCGCGCGCGGCGCGATCTCGTTACGGTACGAGTTTCCGATCTGCGCACCGGCAAACGGAAGCTTTCCTGCGAACGTTTGTTGGTTGGTTGGCTGGTTGTGAGTTTAGGGGCGTGCGATGCCATCCATCAGCCCTCCCCCCTGCCCACACACACACACCGCCAAACACACATACGCATACGCACACACACACACGCACACATGCACACGCACACACACACGCACACACGCACACACACGCACACACACGCACACACGCACACACACGCACCGCCGTTGTAGTATAGCAGGTCTCGGAAGTTGACAAAGATGCCCTGCGCGGTCTCTGGACGAAGGTATCCGACCATGTCGCCCTTGGGGCCGATTGATGTCTGCGGGCAATGGCGGAGAGGGAGGCCGAGGTGGGTGCGGGGCGCGGGTGCCAACGCGCGAGGCGGTTTAGGGTTTAGGGTTTAGAATTGAGGGTTGAGGGTTTGAGGGTTTGGGGGTTTAAGGTTAAGGGTGAAGGGTTTGGGAGTTTAGGGTTTAGTAGGGGAAGGCGGTGGTGCGGTCGTTTCAGTGGCAGGGCGTCGGCAGTGGCGGTGACGGCCATCCGTTAGTAACTGCAGCAGCCCGCGCCCCTTACCCTGCCCCAGCCCAGGCGAGAAGCAACTCGAGAGCTGCTGAGGGCAGCCGCCCAGGAGCTTTTGGTAATGCCCCCGCACGCGGGGGCATCAAACGAGGCCGTCTGGTGAGTTTGGTGCCGTCGATTTGTGGCGTGAGGTTCGGTGGGGGAGGCCCCCTTGCCCCTGCCCTGTGCTCCGAGGCAGATGAATTGGAACGGATGTGCTTCAGCCCAGGCAGGCTGCAAGATCTGTTCCAGCACATCAGAGCGACGTCCATCCACACACAGCACCTCAGTGATTTCCTTTTCGGCTCTGCACAGCCATTTGGCTGCATTCCGGCTGCACTTTTGACCTTGCACACAGCTCAACCCATCCAGTGGATTGTTTGCCTGACAAGCTAGCCAGATAGAGCACGTCAACAGCTTTCAAATGACCTATGTAAGAGGAGACACGGTCAACGGGAGGTCAATGGTCAACGCGGCCAAAGCAAAATCCGGCTGTGGAAGAATTAATTTTAAATCCTGAAAAGGAAATCACTGCAGCACCTCGACCTCCTTCTCGGTCCGGCCCACCTTCTGCCTAGCTCCTGACTAGCTTCTGCCTAGCTTCTGCCTAGCTCTTCAAAAGCTCCAATTCGCACCTTGAACATCAGGTTGAACGCGAACGGCGGCGAGATGTCGTTGCCGGTGTCGGGCGCCTGTGCACAAGGGGGGGGGGGAGGGTTGTGCGCGCATGCACATCAGGGTTGTGACGACATGCATCTCGTGTTGAATGGCGGAAACCTGGTTCGTGGTCCAATCCTGGTTGTCGATGGAGGAAACCTGGTTCCTGGTCCAATCCTGGTTGTCGATGGAATCGCGCTGCGCTGCGCTCTCCCTCGGCGCTCCGGGGCTGTCGACACGCGAGCGCACGGCATGCAGGCACGCAGCACGCGAGACAGGACACACCTTGACGCCGTACTTGGTCAGCTGCGCGCCCAGCGCCTCCGCGCCGAGCTCGCCGACGCCGGCCAGCGTGTTGCGCGCCTCCTGCGCTCGCGCACATGTGAAGAGGGAGGGGCGTGTATGCGTCACGGGTGAGTGACATGCCTGCGCGTGCGCTCGCACCTCCTTGTGCACCCCACGCACACCCCTCAATCCGCCCCAGTGCGCAGGCCCACCGCCCCATGCACGCCGCATGCGTCACATGCATCGCTACAGCGTGTTCTTCTTGTCCTTGTTCCAGCGCCACATCCAGCGCGTGCTCCGCATGCACCCCCATGCGCGCACCATGCACGCCCCATGCATGCATGCATGCATGCGTGTGTTGGTCGCCTCTGCCGACAGACAGCGGACTCTTCGTGTCCTCCAGCACCGCCTCGAGAGCGTGTGCTCCCTATGCACCCCCATGCACGCACCATGCACGCTCCATGCATGCATGCATGAGCATGCGCGGCGCACCTTGGTCGCCTCTGCCGACATCGGGTTCTTCTTGTCCTCCAGCACCGCCTCGAGCTTGTGCTCCAGCAGGTGGTCGGCGCGGTAGCACTCGCCCGTCTTGGCGTCGGTGACCATGAAGTCGGTGAATCGGTCGACGTGGCCGGACGCCTTGAGCACGATCTCGGGCGTGACTGCAGGGCACTCGACCTCGAGCATGTTCTCCTCCAGCACGAAGTGCTGCCTCCACGCCTGCAGCGAGAGGGGAGACCCTCGTCAACACACCCCGCGTCCGGGTGCCACGGGCTCAGCATCACACACACGCGCAAACACACACACACACACACACACACACACACACGCACGCCAACACACACGCACACGCACACACACACGACACAAACACACACACAAGCATGCGCGCACACGCATGCATGCATACATACGCACACGCATGCACACACCGTCCTTCCTCGCCTGGAGCGAGAGAGAGATCCTCGCGTTCGGGTGCCATGCATGCCATGCCATGCATACATGTATGCCATGCAGACATGCACGCATGCATCCCACCCACCCCCACGCACACACGAGACACACGCACCTGCGTCACGTTCTGCTTGATGGCGCAGCCGGGGGGGCCGTAGTCGTAGAAGCCAGCGACCGAGTTGTAGATCCTGAACGAGGGGATGAAGAACAGGCGGCGCTCCAGCACGCCGCCCTGCGCCATCGGGTGCCCATGGGTAGCATGAGTCCATGCGAATGCGTGCTGGGTGTCGGCGAGAGTGGTGGAGCCACGGTGGAGGGCCATCGGAGGCATGCCATGGCGTGCTGGGGGACCATGCATGGGCGCGCCACTCACCACTTGGGCGCGGAACTGCTCCCTCGACTGCGTCGCGCCCGTGCCCGCCACCTTCTCGTACTCCTGTATCCATGCGCGGGGTGGGCGGGGTGAGCGCGTGGGTACCCGTGCTGGGTAGCGCACCTCCCTGCGCGACCTGCATGAGCCGCCCTACCTTCTGCTTCGCCTCCAGTGACACCTTCATGTCCTTGAGCGCCTCGATCGCGGCATCCACGGCGGCCTGGAACGCATCGCGGGGTGGGGGGAGGCGGCATGGGGGGGACAGCCCCTCTGGGGCTCCTTCCTACGACACGCACACAAGCAGCACACCTTCTCGATCTTGCCCTCCTTCAGCTGCGCCTTGAGCGAGCGCACGGTGTCACCCTGCTTGGTGATGGCCTCCACCGCCGCAGCCACCGCCACCTCGAGCTCTTGTGCGCTAGACATGCTGGAAAACCCTGTACCGACTAAACGCAGCTGTTGCCGTCTCAGGTGCGCCGCGCCTCCCAACACGGAGGCGTATAGAGCGGGTGCGGCGCGACGCAGCAGCTTGAGAAGGAGTAGAGAGCTGGAGCTGTGTACTTTTCGGGGCACCAAGCTTGCAGCGAAACCAAGCACACTTCCCCAAACAGATGAACAGATGACATGAATGATGATGATGAGAGTTTTACAATCCACTTCTGGCGGTCACACGTACGGTTCCAAAGCTCCAGTGGGACTTAGAGAAACAAGGCTCAAGGCCCACAAAAGGTCAAGCTACAAGTAGCCCACGGTAACGCCATCCACACTTGGTGGCGGGCGCCAAGCAAGCAGCACCACTGTGCAGGCTGCACACCCAGCCCCTCAAATGGCCAGAGGGCGGACCCAAGGTATAAAACCATGAAGATGCCCTGGCCACACTCCCCATCCCTCAACACGCACCACTGGCCATAGTCCCCCTTCAAAACCCCTTGATCAAACCTACCAGTGATGACAATTACCGCCAGAGGGCAGGCGCTTCGTGCCGCGGCAAGCTCGGGAGACGTGGCTGCCATGCGTGCACTGCTGACGGGTGGATTTGAGCCAGGGCATCGCGACATGATGATGGTCGTGGGTGAGCACGGGGAGCCCTCATGCTCATGAGGCTGGTCAAGGGGGTGGGCCTCTCATGTGAACGCCATGCGCAAACGCCATGCGAACGCATGCCATGCGAACGCACGCATGCCCAACCCCCATGCACGCAGATGGCAGCGGTGCTACCGCCCTCACGCTGGCTGCTGATAACGGCCACGCGGATGCCATGCGCCTGCTGCTCAACCACCCGTCCGCCAACGCAGCGACTATGCGCATGTTCACCACCAACGATGGACGCAACGCCCTGCTCAAGCTGACCATGTGGAAGCCATGCGCCTACTGCTTGAACACCCAGTGTCGACCCATTAGCCCTTATGATGCTCACAGATTATCAGAGTTCCCCCGCTCTCATGTGGGCTGCAAACAACGGCAATGTGGACGCCATGCGCCTGCTGCTCGACCACCCGTCGGCCGCCCCCGCTACAATGATAATGCATGGAGGAATGGATGGGATTACTGCTCTCATGGCGGCGGCGATACAAGGCCACGTGGACGCCATGCGCCTGCTGCTCGACCACCCGTCAGCTAACGCATCAGCCATGATGGTGCACGCACATGGCGATGGTGACACGGTCCTCTTGGTGGCTTCTTGGAACGGACATGTGGACATGATGCGCCTGCTGCTCGACCACCCGTCAGCCAACGCAGCTGCCATGGTGGCAGTGCGGAGTGATGACGGCAGCTCTGCTCTTACGGCTGCTGCAAGGTTTGTTGCTGGTCAACCCACCTACTGCTCCTTTTCGCGTGCCCCCGCGTGCTCGTGTGCGCCTCTGCTGCTCATGCTGCGCCACTGCAGTGCCACAGTCGAGTCCCAGCCAAGCGATGCCCAGCAGGCACACAGGAACGAGGTTGTGGAGGCGCTGTGCGTGGGCCCGCGGTCGTAGCTGATGTTTGACGATGACACGCCAGTCGGTGTCCGGGACGAGTGCGTCCGCCTGCTGCTGGAGCTTGGTGCAATTTGCTTTGACCTACGCCGCCCTGTCATCACACGCGTCATCCGCGAGTGCTGTGCGCTGGCGCGTGTGCCGCAGCTCGTCAACGAGGCCATCTTGGGCATGGCTTTTGCGCGGCGGCAGGACCAGAAGCCAAGAGACGACGCGCGAGCCTAGGCTGCATTATGCAACCACCAAGCTGCCCATACGTTGTGGCGGGTGCGCCCGCTACCGATATGATGATGGATGTTGCATTCAGACAGAGACCCGAACTGAGACGGAACACTCTACAGCGTTACAATACGCGCCCAATTGAGCTATGGTATCTGGCGTAAACAAAAAAGGACAGGGGGTAAGGGCTCACCAGGTGCTCGCGTGCTAGTACAAGCGGTGCATGGGGGCACACACCGGGGTACACATTAACGTCAGGTGCCCGCATTGTCAGTATAGGTTGTGCAGTCCATCCGTGAGTCCATCCAGGAGCCCTTGCATTCATGACTCACAGCGCTTCAGTAGCTGGGCTGCATCATGCACCCACCGAGGTGCCCACCGTGCGTGGCGGGTGCGCCCGCTTCTGATATGATGGAGGCTCCATTCTATGCCCAGACGAGCGTTGCAGTATGTGCCCAATTGACGGTTTAGCATCGTGCGTACATAAAAAGGAAATGGGGGGCACACGCGGGGGGGGGGCGCACATCAGGGAGCACGTTGGTGTCAGGTGCCTTGGGTGAACTTGTAGTGCAGTTCAACAAGGAGCCCTTGCGTTCATGTAACAATCTGGCTAAATATTCAAGCCAGAAACGAGAGTTGACAGGGATTCAAAGGGGGTGGCTGGGGAGAGGCGTGTGTCCGTGAATCGATGGATCAGGTATTCGCGGCGCCTGCTCCTCCAGGCGGTGCGAGCGGCCGCGCTCCAAACGTCGCCAGCAGCGAGTCGGCCTCCTCGAAGGTCCGCACCACGTGCACTCGCTCGAAGTTCTCCGCGCAGGTCGGCGGCGCAAACACCTTTGCGAACGACGCGATGGCCATGGCGCCGCGGTGCGGCGGCAGCGTTGGGTGGCCGACCCGGGCCTGCACCCTTGCGAGGCACGTCGGTGCCGCAACGTCAAAGTGCACAGCGACGACGCCTTTCGAGTCCCTTGGGCCGCCCAGCAGCGCGAGGCCGAGCCAGCCGCGCCGGTCCGCCACAGTTGCGTTGCAGCGGTCGAGGATCACGTGGCGGCCGGCATTGGGGCCGCGCAGCGCAGCAGCACCAAACGCGGACTCGGTGTCGCGCCGCGAGCCGCCGCATTCGTCTTGGCTGATGCGCATCCAGGACCGGCCTGCGGCAACGAGCGCCTCGGCGAACGTGGACTTGCCGCTGCCAGGCAGCCCGACCAGCATGAGCAGCTTGGGCAGCTTCAGGCCCTTGCTGCTGCCTGCGCCCGACGATCGGGCCTCGGCCTTGGTGGCGGCCTTGGCGGCGGCCTTGCCGCGCTCGCGAGTGCTACTGTTGTTGCTGTTGCTGCCCCTGCCCCCGCTGCGCTCGACCCCTGCAGCAGCAGCCGGCTCGGCCTCCACGCCAGCTGGCGCGACAACTGGGCGCAGCTCCTGCTCCTGCTGCGCGTGTTGCCCCTTCTGCGGCTGCTGCGGCTGCCGCTGCTCCTCACACGATGAGGCACCGCTGTCGGATGGAGCGTGGCTGCTCCCTGTGGTAGCAGCAGGAGTGTCTCTCGCCACGCTGGTAGTAGAAGTGGAAGCCTGGGAAGCGGCGGCAGGAGGCTCGCCGTGATTCTCCGGCACCCCGCAGCACGCGGGGGGCATGGCAAGGTCTGACATCACCACCGCCTGCCGCCACGCGCGCAGCCAGGTCGAGTCGGTCTGCGGATGTGGGAGTGTGGGAGTGAGGGCGTGACAGGCAGGTGTGGACGTGTGTGGGCATGTGGGTGTGGAGGTGTGGAGGTGTGGGGCAGATATCGAGGCCATATAGCCCCCGTGTGGGCGATCGGCGGGCCCGCACCACCTACCTGCACGTGGCCTGCCCGAATGTACTTGGCAACCGACTGCTCGAAGGACTCGTGCGTGATGCGCCCGGTGCGCCGCACCTGAGGAAGTTGCCCGGGCGTGGAGGTTGGTTGCGCGCGTTGTTTTTTGCCCGCTGCGCTCTGTCCCTCCCACAGGATCCCAGCCAGTGACACTAGGCGAATGCAGGCGTCGACAAACGCACCACAAAGCCCTCGACGTCCATGCCGGCGACCACGCTTGGCGCGCACTCGCGCACCCGGCGCTCCATGTACCTCTGCACCTCGGCCAGGCTGGAAAAGCTGCCGCGGTACAGAAGCGGCACCGTGGGCGCGCTCAGAACGTCGGCCAGCGCCACGACCTCGTCCCACGACAGCCACTCTTGCGAGCGAACATCGAGCGCGCCGATGACGTACAGCGGGGACGTCAGCGCATAGTACTCGATCGAGTGAATGCCCTGCATATTTTCAGCAAAGAGCGCGAGGTGCGGCGGAAGAGTACCGCCCCAGCCCGCCACCACCGCCTTTGCCATGGAAAACGAGCCGTGGGTGGCCTCCTGGCGTGTCGACCGCGCAAACACGCGCCCCTGGAACACCATGCAGTTGCCGCCGTCGAGTTTCTGCGCACAGGTGTAAGCGGCACGGGTGAGTAAGCATGCAGTGAGCGTGCACTGGACCGTGAAGAGCAGCGAGAGCGAGGCACACCTCTGTCACTACCACGTCGGTGTTCAAGAGGCCGCACGAGCTCGCGAGACTCAGGCTCACGTCGTCGCTTGCTACCGTGAGGCTGAAATGAATGTGGGGAGTGCGGGGGTAGCCGTCAGGGGCGATGAGGCTGTCTGCAGAGGGCGCCGCGGACTGCTGCTGCTGCTCCTGCGGCTCCTGCTGCTGCGGCTGCTGCTGCTGCGCCTGCTGCTCCTGCGGCTGCGGCTGCAGCGGAGCCGTCATCACGCGCTTCCACAGCGCCTTTGCATACACGCCCACAAAGCGCTGCTGCTGCGCCGTCTCAATGCTGCCGGGGCGCAGCTCGCGCAGCACCTTGACTGCGTGGGACGCGTCCATGGCCGGCTGCGATGCTGAGCCAGTCCCCAAGGCGGGGCGGTCCAGCCCGTGGCGCACCATGTAGCACGCGAGCGCTGTGCCGGCACGCCCCTTGCCGCCGCCGCAGTGCACGAGAGCGGCCTCACCCCGCGCGGCACACGCCTTGATCGCAGCCATCACACGGTCCATCTGCTCCTCTGATGGCGGCTCGTAGTTGGGCACCGGTACGAACACGTTGGCCACGCCGCTGCCGACGAACCAGGCCGGCGGGAGCGGCTCCTCCTCGGTCAGCGTGACCACGAGTGTGATGCCAAGCTGGGCGAGCGCAAAGACCTGGTCCCTGCGCTTGGGCGTGCTCGATCCCATGAGCACACCCGGGACGAGCCACGAGGTGTTGCGCATGAGCCTGACGTCGACGGTGCCCGACTCGGGCGTACGCACGCCGCGCACGATGAAGCGGCTGCGCGGCTCAATAGTGGCAGCCTGCGCTGGCAGCTCCTCCTCCTGCTGACACTCCTGCTGCTGCTGCTGCTGATGATGATGATGATCCTGACCCTGCCGTAGGACTGCGGCAGCGCAAGCAGCGGCGCCGCGGTGCGCTGCGGCTGCGTCGCACAGGCGTGCAAACTCGCGCGCCAGCAAGCCGCACGTGTCGGTCGCAGACACGGCCGCTGTGCTGGGCTCAGGCTGGGCCTTGGTTCTGGCCTCGCACGCCTGCTGGAATGCAGCGCCAGCGTCTGCGTGCCGACCGAGTGCGAAGAGCGCCTTGCCGCGCAGTAGCTGTGCGTATGCTGCCACCGTGGTCACCAGGGCCAGGGCGTCGTGACCGCCCGGCACGGAAGCGGCCGAGGTGGACGCGGAAGTGGACGCAGAAGTGGACGCAGAAGTGGCTGAGGTGGACGCAGCAGCAGGCTCCGCCACCCGCACAAGCGAAGCCCGCGCCGCGTCCGCGTGCGCCAGCGCGCCCTCCAGGTCGCCTGCCTTGCCGGCCAGCCGCGCGCGGAGTGCATGCGCGGCACCAGCAACTCCTGCTGCCTGAAGCTGCTGTGCACCAGGGACCACCACCGCAAGGAGCGCCAGCGCGGAGCATGCAAGCACGCCTGCTTCCGCATCGCCAGCCGGGTCGGACCGCTCCCTGTGCTGCAGCTCAGCCAGCGCCTGCACACTCAGTGCCGCTGCAGCAGCGACACGCCGTGCATCTACCACGCGCCCCGAGAGGTCTGACAGCCGCAGTCCACCAGGAGCGAGAGCGCCTGTGGGCAAGGAAGCGGTGGCTACGGCGGCATCGGCGTCGGCATTGGCAGCAGCCGAGACGAGGCCAGCAACGGTGGCAGGGTGCACGCCCTCTGCATGGGGCGGGTGGGTGGGTGAGTGGGTGTTGTGAGCACTCAGAGCCAGTTGCCAGCCATGCATGTGTGTGGGTGGCATGTGTGCATGCGTGTGTATGTGTGTGTATGTGCTGTGTGTGCTGTGTGCGCGTGTGTACGCGCTCTCGCACCCACCGGTCAGAGAGCGCAGCCCCTTAGACGCCGACGCCTTTGCCGAGTGCACATCAGAGCCGGCAAACCCGAGCGTGACGTGGAACTGCTGTCCGGGGCCCTGCAGCCTCAGCGACTCCCGTGCCGCACACCCAGACGGCCATGCAATGACGACAAATAGAGCGGTGCTTCCGCCCTCCGAGGCAGACCCCGCGCCGAGCGGCACCCAGCCGGACACGTCCACGCGGAGTGCGCACGCTGCAGCTAGCTCGCGCCCGCTTGCGAACCTTGCCGCCTTCCCCAGCTGGGGAGAGGGGGCGCCCTCGGAGGAGGAGGAGGCCCTGCCAG
>VFSX01000144.1:200000-255000 GCA_016618255.1 Chlamydomonas sp. UWO 241 | reverse complement strand
TAGGGTTGGTGGGGGGTGGAACGGTGATAAAACTTTTTGCGTGGAGTGCTGCGGGGGAGCTCCTTATGCCGTGCTGCGCAGCTCCTCCACACCATGGAAGCTTCTAGATCCACACCATGTGGCCCCTGCTCTCGGGCGCTCGGAGAGAGAGCGTTGGGGGCTTTGCAGATAGCAGCGAACCCCAGTCCATGCGCTCAACATGCTGAGTCTGTTCAGGGGAACGGGCAGGGTGCACGTGCGGCCTCATATCAAAATATGTGAACGATGCAAGGGCAAAGGGGGCGCGATTGCCCGTTCCAAACAGAATGAGGACAAGGTCTACGGTGCGTTCGTGAGCGTGCGAGCCGCAGTGTTGGATGCATGCTGACTGTCGCGCATGCATGCACGCGTGCATCCAAGCATGGCGCTTGCATGGTGCTTGCATGGTGCTTGCAGGCAGGCACTGCTCACTCTGTGGGCAAGCATTTCTCACATGCATGCATGCGTCGCGTGTGCACGCTGTAGTGGCGTGTGACGAATGTGCCAAGGGTGCGTCAGTAGACTGTCCATACTCCCTGGGCATTAAGCTCAAATGCACGTGCCAGGCCGGGTCGGTCAAGTACGAATTCCTCCTGGGGGCTCAAGAGCACGCCAAGGACGTGAGTGCGCTCGGTGCATGCAGAACAGGCACACACAACACACGCGCCCGTGCACGCCCGCATGCACACACACACACACCACACACACACCAGGGGTGTATTTGGGGGCATGCCACTCATCGGTTTTCCAGGAGAGGGCCTCCCTGACTCATCGGCTTTCCAGGAGAGGGCCTCATAGACTCATCGGCTTGCCATTTTTTCCTGGGGGCTGCGCCCCCGGGCCCCCGCTGTCCGTAGTCTTCTGTTGCCGTGATACGGTCTCTCACACAACTTCCTCAGAGAGAGAGTCAGAGACAGCTTCGTGGCTTTACAGTTCATGCCGTTCTCTCTTAGAGATTACCTACGTCAGACACGATAGTGCCCCTTCCACTCTCTCACTCACATCCCCACTAGCTGCATGTGCATCAACGCAAAAATCACCACCATGCTCAATCAAATTTAGAATTATTCCGAATCAAAATAAATAAATAAATCAGGCCCTGAGGGTGCCCTGTGGGGCCAGGAGGCGACAACAGGGAAAACAGTAGACAGCACAAAGGCTTTAGCGCTTCTTAAGGTCAATGAGGGGGAAGTCTTCTTCGTCGGACTCGAGCTCATCAGGCTCACCAGCGCCCTCCTCCTCAACAATGTTCCCCTCAACATCAAACGCGACCGCCGGGTCGACGTCCTCCAGCCCCTCCTTCTCCAGCAGCCTTGCAGCCTCGTCCAGATCGCGATCAAGGAATGAAACCTGCACGCGGCTCACCTCCTCGACCAGCCTCTTCAAGAGGCTGAGGGGGTTGACTCCCTGAGACTGCAAGGAGGCACCGGACAGCTTCTCTGCAGCCTCGTTGATCAGGCTGTTGTTCTCTGACTCCCTCGGGCCGGTGAACGACTGGGCAAGGTGCCAGATGCGGAGCAGGGAGTCCACCATGAGGATCATGAGGCAGCTGCGGAGGCGGTTCTTGAGGATGCGGTGGATGCTGAAGCCACGCTCGACCTCGGCGGTGTGCAGAGCCATCACGTAGTACACGTTCATGAGTAGGATGATGTTGGGCACCATGAGAGTCGGAGCTGCGCGCAATGAAGCGCCACAGGTTGAGCATAGTTGCCGAGGGGGTGAGCGCCAGCCTGTCCTTGATGACGGTCTTGACATGCTTGAACTCAGTGTCGAGCGTGGCCATGAATGACTCGCCGCGCGAAGAGAAGGGAGAGTTGGGCAGCCCATCCCCGGACCAGAAGTGGTCCTTAAGCTGCTGAAAGGAATCGTTGCCGAAGTCATCTAGCTCTGCGTGCCCCATACCAATGTACTGAACTGGGTCAAAGATGGTGAAGCAGGCCAGAATATCAAGAGAGGGGTCGTCGTCGAAAAAACTCTCCTTCAGGCTCTCAATGGCCGCGTCAGCAAAATCTGCTGGAAACTTGTATGCGGTGGTCATCTTGAAATTGCCCTTGAAAAACTTGACTTTGGCAGGTGGTGGGGCGCCTGAGGTGGTGGGCGGGGTCCACACCCCGTCATCATCGACGTTATCAACTAGGCCCTTGGCAGTTGGGCAGGTCTCAGCAGAAAAAAATGTTAGGTTCTTAAAAACGTTAAGCTGGGCAATGGTGGCGGTCAAACGTTTTTTCAGGTCGAGGGGCTTAATGCTGTTGCTCTGCAACGCCTTGGAAAGCTTATCGACAAAGCTCAGCAAATCGATCTGTAGATACAAAAAGACTGCCTGCTTACAACTCAAGAGCTTCGACAGAACGAGCCTAGCCTTTTCCCACGTCTTTGAGCGCGTCAACACCTCATCGGGGCAGTCCTTCCTAAGGGTCAGGTATTCAATCAAAGCATGGAGGTTGAGGCGCAGAACCAGCGTGGCTTCCTTGCGAGACCACCAACGCGTTGTAGTAAAATTCGGAAACTTCAAGCGGGTCAGATTGGGGTAGTTCTTTTTGGCAAATAACTCCCACTCGCTGGTACTCTTGGCGCTCTTGCAGAACAGGTGGTGCACGTTGGAAGTAATAGTGTCAAGTGCTTTGCATGCTGTGGTAAGGGTGGTCTTAGTTCTGGTGGTAACATCCACCATAACAAGTGCACACCGGTGCGCGACGCAATGGACAGTAAGTAGGTAGGGGTTCATCCGCCTAAGCTTTGTCATAACGCCATTGCAACAGCCAGTGAATACGTTTGCGCCGTCGGTGCAGAAGCCGACCATGCGGCTGCTGTCCAGTTCCAGCACCTCCATCACCTTAATGATGATGATGGATGTTACAGTCAGGGACACCTCTAAAGGCGTATAAGACCGTGCTCGGCGCGTATGGCCCGAGCACCTTACTGAGATGGCTGGCTGTTGGTGGTAGGGAACCCCAACTCTGTAAAGAGCGTGGGCGCACCCCCAGGTCCCCTACCGCAGCGACAGCAAACGCTTGTTGAAGAACGCATGTGGGGAAACGGAAACGCGATGCAGGTAAATCGCAATCGCCAAATAGGTGTGTTCCTTGAATTTATACTATGTGACTGCGCAGGCCGCAGGTGTGCCTTATGCAAGTCCCCGCCGCCGCCGTGCCCGCAGCAATCTGCATGCAGGCTCCCTTCCATCAGCCGCAGGCTCCGCAACAATAGCTCCAGTAGCTCCGCTCCAATTGCATCGTCAACTCCCCAACGAATCAACGCTGTGCTGGCGCGAGGCCCGGCCCCTGTGCTGTGCTGGCGCAAGGCCCGGCCCGCACCCTCCGCTGTGCTGGCGCGAGGCCCGGCCCCTATGCTGTGCTGGCGCGAGGCCCGGCCCGCACCCTCTGCTGTGCTGGCGCGAGGCCCGGCCCCTGTGTTGTGCTGGCGCGAGGCCCGGCCCGCAACCTCCGCTGTGCTGGCGCGAGGCCCGGCCCGCACCCTCCGCTGTGCTGGCGCGAGGGCCGGCCCCTGTGCTGTGCTGGCGCGAGGCCCGGCCCGCACCCTGTGCTGTGCTGGCGCGAGGCCCGGCCCGCACCCTGTGCTGTGCTGGCGCGCGGCCCGCACCCCAGCTGCGCTCCATGCATGCGCAACGCTCTTTCCTCCATGCACGTCGCCCATGCGACTCGTCAGCAAATCCCCCCCCCCCCGCTGTCTCACCATGGGCATGCTGCCCATACTGCCGCCCTCGTTGCATTCCTGGCCATCTGCTCTGCATGCATGGCCGTCAGGGTCGTCATGGTGGCGGCTGTTCCCCCCGGTGTCCGCATGCCCCCGCCTGACGCCGCCCCCGATAGCGCTCCCCAGACCGTTGCATGGTCGGGGGTGCAGCGCGCACGGGGGTTGAGGGTTCGGGCACCACGATGGCGGCTGCCTTCTCCGCTGTCGCTGTCGCTGTCGCTGTCGCCCCGCTGCTGTGCCTGGTGCTGGTCTGCGCATCAAACATTTCCCGCATATCTGCCCGCATGGCCTGCATCTCTCCCCGCATGGCCTGCATCCCTGCACGCATGGCCTCCATCTCTGCACGCATCCCCTTCACGAGATCCCCCCCCTCTCGCTGCCCTCTCCGCTGCCGCTGCCTCCCCGCTGCCTGGCTGCTGCCCGCCCGCTGCCTCGCCGCCGATCGGTCCGCTGTGGGCGGCGAGGGCGGCGGCTTTCCTGATGGACGCTCTTGTAGGCGGAGGCTGTCGCGCCATCGCCATCGCTTGTTATTTATAACTGGTAGAGATGTACAGCAGTGCAAATGACACTGCCTCCCGCACGCGATCCGATGAGTCAGGACCTAGCAGCTGCACCAGAGTCGGAATGGCGCCAGTAGAGGCAATGATTGCCTGGTTCTGAGCACATACAGCGCGCGCGCGAGGCGCTCCCTCACGCTTAATAAGAACATCGTGGATAGAGTCTGCACCGGCTTGAGACAGCTTCACAGTACATAGGTACTCTACTGTCGGCTCAAGGAGCTCGGCACAGTACACAAAATAGCTATGAATCTCGTGCGCTTTGTGCACGACGTCTCTGGCCGGGATAGGCCGGCTGGTGGCGGAGTCGTGTCCGCGTCGTTCCTCAACGCCAAGCCTGCCGTCGGGGGCATTGGTGTGGAGCCGCGCCGGGGCGGCGTGCTACGTGTGCTCTTTACCGTGGCGTCTGACGCTGTGGCCGACACCGTCGTGCGCTCCCGCCGCAACCTGCGCGACGTGGACCCGTCGGCTGCTGTCTTCGACGTCCTCAGTGACCGCGAGGAGGCGCAGCACCAGGCGCTGTGGCCCGCTTTCCTCGCCGCCAAGGTTGCGGGGAAGCGGGCGCAGTTCCACCGCGCGCGCCTCGTCGTTGACGGCGAGCGGGTGCCGGCACCTGCTTGCTAGATGGCACCCCCTCTGGGGGTGTTTTTGAAGGTGAGGTGGCGCCACACGCGTGCGGTGGCGGGTGCGGTGTGGTCGCTGAGTAGAGTGCTGCGGCGGGTGTGCTACTAGCCCCGCTTCCGGTGGTCTGGGGAGGGCTTTTTGGTCCCTTCATGGTTTTATACCTTGGGTCCGCCCTCTGGCCATTTGAGGGGCTGGGTGTGCAGCCTGCGCAGTGGTGCTGCTTGCTTGGCGCCCGCCACCAAGTGTGGATGGCGTTACCGTGGGCTACTTGTAGCTTGACCTTTTGTGGGCCTTGAGCCTTGATTCTCTAAGTCCCACTGGAGCTTTGGAACCGTACGTGTGACCGCCAGAAGTGGATTGTAAAACTCTCATCATCAACATAGATTAGAAGGTGATCCTCGGTACTGCAGTCGGTACTGCCATCAACCATAAGCGTAAAACAGGGGGCAGCTCGAATTTGTACGAGCTGCCGGCTCAGGAGGACTGAGGAGAGGGTGAGTACGCACGCCGTAAAGTACGACCGATTGTTGTACTTCGCGTTAATACTGATGTTGCCAGCCTTGGTGAGCGCCACCAGTTGGCTGGCAAACTTCAGGCCTGGAAGCAACTCTGTGCAGATCCACAGGGCACCCATGAGCAGAGTTGGTAGCAGGCCTTTCAGGACCTCGACGTGCGCACGCGCGCCAGCATGCGCGGCTGCCACAATGCCGCCGGAGCCACCGTCCTTCTTCACCTTGGCGTCCACAGCATCCTTGTGCCCGTCACACTTGGAGTGCTTGGTGAGGTCGTTGAGGGAGTACACGCTGGCAGTGCCAGCAGCGTACGACTTGTTGCTGTTGGCGCCGTAGATCTCGCGGCAGACGGAGCAGCCGACGAGCACGGCGCCGTTGGTGGCGAGGTTGACGGCGGTGGCGATGAAGATGAAGGGGAACGTCTTGATCCACGACTTCTGCGCCTCGGAAGATGGCGGCTTCTTCTTGACGCTGGTGGCGATGGGGGTGGCGTCGATCGTGGGGCCATCAGCCCCGTGTGCTGTGGGCGTGGCTCGCTGCTGTCGACATGGTGCGCAGCACACGCACGGTTGACCACGCCTGCCTGAGGGTGTACGCTGCTGCGGATCCGGCGCGCGCGCGGCTCGTGCTGGGGCAGATATGCGCGGCGCTGGCGTGCGGCGCTTATGACGGGGGCAATGTCTGGAGGGCAGTCCTGTGCCGCGCCCTTTTCCCAGAGGTGCCGCCGCCAGTGCCGGGGTGTGTGCCAGACCTGCTGTGCGTGCGGCGCACGCTCGACCCCCTGTTCACGGCAGTGGCGGTCGTGCTTGCGGCGCTGCCCCCAGCCTGGGTCGAGGCGGCGGCTGGTGGAGCTGCCCTCACTGTGCTCTGGCCGCTCCGTCACTTCCAGCCCCTCCCCCAGGCGGGCGAGCGCGCTGCTGTGGTGGAGATCCTGCAGCTGGTTGGGTGGAAGCTGCCGAGTGTCATCACGCCGGCTGGCTGGCAGCGTGGGCGGCCTGGCCTCCGATCCACAGCTGCCCAACCTGCTCCCCTACCTGGGGGGGCGGCGCCGCGGGCGAGCCCCGATGGGTTGGGTTTGCGCACGGCCCGGGTGTGGTGGGGAAACTGACGTGCAAGCTGGCGGTGGCGCTTCAATTGCGGGCGGTTGTGGACGAGCGGCGAGTGCGGCGGGCAGCCACGGTGGAGGCGGCTCTGGCGCTGGACCACGGGCCGCACGGGGGCCCCCGCGCGACCGACGTGCAGGTCTTCGCGGGGCTGCGCGGCCTGGAGGCGGCGGTGCCGACACTGTGGCGGATGCCGCTACTCAACGCTCGCAAGGAGCCCATCTGGCGGCTGTGGGTGAGTGGTTTTCACAAGCAGGCTGCACTAGGCGTGCCCGAGTGCCCCTGCGGGTGGCGGTGCCGTGATGAGGACGGGCCGCCGGCGACGGCGTGGCGTGCGCACAGCTTCTGGGGGTGCCCGGTGGCGGAGGCGGTGGTGGTGGCGGCTGCTGCTGCCCTCCCTGCTCCTACGCCGGTCATCACGTGCTGCCAGGTGTGGCTGCTGCAGCCTCCCGCTGGGGTGCGTGCTGGTGTGTGGGCGGTGGTGGCAGCGCTCGTGGTGGACGCCATGGAGCGAGGCCGCCGCCACTTGTGGCGCATTACGTGCCCGCGTGATGGTGTGCAGCCCCCTGCTCGCTCGGTGGCGGTTGAGCGGGCGGGGGAGCTGGCGACGATGGATCTGTGGGACGCGCTGGCGTCCTTTGCTGAGGGCGGCGGGATGCCGCGCGGGTGGGCGGGTGTGGTGGGCCCGACCCACCCCTTTGTTGGAGTAGTGGACGGCGGGCTCACTCTGAACAAGACGTCCTAGATCCCTGAGAGGATGGTTTCTTTTGAGGGGAGGTGGCGCCACATGCGTGCGCTGGCGGGTTGTGATGTGGTAGCTGAGCAGAGTGCTGCGGCGGGTGTGCACAACGGCCCCGCTTCCGGTGGGTTGAGGGTGGGCTTTTTGGTCCCTTCATGGTTTTATACCTTGGGCCCGCCATCCATTTCCTGGAGGGGTTGAGTGTGGAGCCTGCACTGTGGTGCTGCTTGCTTGGTGCCCGCCACCGCGTGTGGGTGGCGCTTCCGTGGGGCATCCCCCCTTTTTCTGTTGGCAGGTCTTCAGGACTGCTTCCTCTAAGTCCTGCTGGAGCTTTGGAACTGAACGCGTGCCCGCCAGAGAGTGGATTGTAAAAACTCATCATCATCAGCCGCGGGGGTGGCCGTGGGGGTTGCCGGAGGGACGTCCTCGTGAGGCGGGTGCTCGGGGGCCTGGGCGGGCGCGGCCGGGGCCTGGGCGGGCGCGGCCGGGGCAGCGGCGGCGTGCTTGGCCTTCTTGAGCTGCTTCGCCTCTGCAGTGGTAGTGAGGGGGATGGGGCGGGTTTTAGAAAGAGGCGGGGCAGGGGGGGCTTTGGAAAGAGGCGCAGTAGGGCAGGGCAGGGCAGGGCTGGACCCAGGCTTGAGGCGGGCTGGGTGGAGGCTGGCTTGAGGTAGTCTGGGTGGGGGCTAGAGGCTGGGTGAGGGAGGCTGCAGGAGGAGGGAGGGCGTGGAGGGGGGGAGGGGCATTTCGATTTTGAATCCCCCCATGCACCATGCGCGCACCCCCCATGCCCATGTGACACTCACGTGACGCAGCCTTCAGGTTGCTGGCCTTCATGAGGTCAAACGCGTTGCGCTTCTTGGGCTCCTCGGCCGGCGGGGGCACGAGCTCGACGTCGTCGTCGACCAGCATGGGGGACGCGGGGTTGTCGTCGGGCGCACGCACGGGCGGTGGCCCGTCGGGCGGAACAGGAGAGGCCATGAGCCGATCGGGTAGCTCAAATACCCCAAGCCGATGAGTCCGATCGGTTTGAAGTGGTCATCGGCTTCGATGACAGGCCCTCCGGGCCCTCACACTAATCGGTTTTCCCGATCCCACCCCAAAACACTCATCGGTTTTGCGCCCTTCGGGCGCCCTGTTCATCAGAATCCGATCGGCGGGTTCACCCCTGACACACGCACACCTGCAAGCATGCACACACACACGTTTGGACACAGTCAATGTGTACCCACTGTGGACAAGTGTGGGTGATGGTATCTGCCTGCCTCAGGGATTGAGTGCGCAAGCACAAGTCTAATACGCCATTAAAGGCGCCCAACAAGACTGTAAAATCGACCACACGCACACGCACACACACAAACTCTCCAACGCAGGCGCAAGCGTTCAGCAAGAGCATCACGTCGCTCGGGCCTCTCGCCAAGCTTCAGGCGTCGCTGCCGGATCTGCCTGAGCGCCAGGCGCTGCTGCTGCTGTGCGAATGCGGAGCAGAGTACTTGTGTGTGAACGGGCCGGAACGCATGCAGCTGGTGAGCTGGCTTGGCCTGCTGAGCACCACTGTAGCCATGCCTGCACACCACACGCACAGCGCGCGCACAGCGCGCGCACAGCCGACATGTGCAGGCTGCTGTGCCGAAGCTCTGCCCCCGCCAGCACTGCACCCGCGGTGCACGCGCAGTGCGCGGTGGCGAGCGCATTTCCTGCGCAGCCCTTGCCCCCACACTGCCCCCCCCCTGGCTCTGGGTGGGTGCCTTATGTAATTTTCCTGACTTTCGTGGAAGGCTGAGTCAGGCCACTCAGACCTTGTGCCGCCTCATGCGATGTGAGCGAGGCACCCATCAGGGTAGGGGGGGGCATCCAGTGTGTGTGGGGGGGGGGGAGCAAACAAACGGGGTTGGTTTGAGCATGGCTCGTGTGCCAAGGGGGGAGCGTAGCTAGAGTCAGGGAGCAGCGTCGATGCGACACCCACACAGCCCCGGATTGCGGAGCGCCCTGCAATCCCCGCACCCCCCCCCTTCTAGCACGCTCACGAGGCAGCCCCCTCCCGAGCCCACCGCCCGAGGGGTGCTTCTTCAATTGATTTCAATAATTCATTGATTCAATACTGATCAATTTTGATTTCAGTTACAGTTACATGGCATTCCAGCTAAGACAACACTAGTCCTAGTGCCACCGCCCTGTGAAGGACGATAGCCACCAGCCGGTTACCTGCCGTCTAGACTACCGCTCCCGCCGGCTAGTTTAGACCCAAACAAGTCCCTGAGGGACATGTCTGGCAAGGAGCGTATAGGAAAGGACTGTCCTCCTCCTGGCCTTTGAGGCCAACCACGCCGGCTGTGCCGACTGGCGGCGCTGAAGCAGAAAAGTCCCCGCCTGGCATGGTGCATGGTTGTCCAACTCCATGCATGGGGCTCTGCCTGCGCCCCATGCGTCATGCATGGCCAGGTCCCACCCTCCAGGGGGGCCTGGGCAAACAGAGTCGTCATGGCAGGCTGCCTGAAGACCAATGCCGACGCCAGTCACCGGCAGACGAGTGCCCCCGAGGGTGAGCGCGGTGACAAACGCTGCGATGGTGAAGCGGATAAACTCTGTTGTTGCCTCGGCGGTCACCACCGCTGAAGCCCTGATGGTAGCTCGCCCCCACGAGCAGCCATCTTGACCGATGTCCAGCATGCATTGACGGGCGCCAGCTCCTCCGCTCGTCGATCAACTCGTCGAGATCGGTGCCGCATGGCGTCCTGCATGGGGGGAGGATAAGGGCCGTCTCCCAGCACGGGCCGCGGCAGCGCCGCGGCTACTCGCCAAGCCATGGCAGCGCCGGGCAAGCCGCTCCTGTAGTTTCCACCGAGGGGCAGTCTAGCAGGAGCCAGGCCAGTCGTATTTTATCCCGCTCGTCAGCGGCACGGAGATCCTAGTCACCAGCAGCGCCGCATTGCAGGGTCCAGGGCTCGGCGACGAGAACGCGCCTCCGTTAATCGAGCCCCAATTGTCAATTGATTTCAATTAATTAATTAATTCTTACAGCTCGGCCAGTGGCCGGGACCAAACTCAGCCAAAATCGGGCGGTACACCCAGGGGGGGGGGCAGAATAATAGTTTTCAAACCCCATCCCCCATTTTTCTAAAAAGTCCCCTGGGGGGGGAACCCCCCCCAAGTACACCCTGGCCTGATCTGTTGGAGCTAAAACTTGGTGGGCAGCTTTGTCGTATCATCCTCTTGCTTTGGTTTCAGTGGGTGACTGCACAACTCAATCCTTATCCTGAAACTGGCATCAGGAGGCGGCCACGCGCCCCGGTACAGCCCCACACTCTCAGGCCCCTTCCATGCCCTCCCAACTAATGAAACACACAAACGACCATGTATTTGGCATCTGTGTTGTCAGACAAAACCAGCGCGCCAACTCCCAGACCAATCGGAGGTCTGCAGAGCATCCTGCCCCCCAGGGGGTGTGAAGCAGTGGTCCACAACAACTGCCTGGTGTGGGACCCCCTCGCGCCCCCATACCCCTGCAATACATACTGTGGTCTGTGTGAGATCTGAGCGTGGATTCGGACTCCTCTTCATGAGGGGAATCCAATGTGCCCAATCCCATGTCGAACGAAGGTCAGATCCAAAAGTAACATAATTTTCTAAAAAAAATACCATGAGGGGGGGACCCCCCCCCCGGCGACCCGTTTTGTTAGGGGTGGATATGAATGTAACTCTAAGAGGGGAAGGGCATGGCGCCGGTCCGGTGTCAAACGGAGAAGTTTTTGAGGATAGGGTCGGAAATCAGGCTACCTGCCCCCCCCCTGGGTGAACCCCAGGTAAACCCTCAAAAATAAATTAATTATTTCCGCCCAGAAACCGCCGTAGGCGGTAAACCGCCCAATCGAAGAAGCACTGAGTGCCACTGCTCCACACTCACCAACACAGCTGGCGGGCCTGAAGGAGTGCAGCGGCACCCACACACTTACGCAGACACTGCAGCCGTCCCAAAACACACACACACAGCACACAAACCTCAAAACACAAACACGCACTCACCCACAAAGTCGACGAGCAGCGACACACACACACACACACACACACGCACACAGCAGCTCCCAACACACACACACACACACACATACACACACACACAAACACACATTTTCACAAACACACATTTTACCATCCCCACAGTAGCGTGCATGTTGCTTGCCTTTGCGGGGGGGAGGTCGAAACTGGGGGTCGAAACTTAAATTGTTTTATTCGATTTCCGGGGGTCGTTTTTCGTCGATTTTAGTCGTTTTGACGCCCAAAATCGCGATTTTCGAGGATTTGTATTCGATATACAGCTTCGCAGGGGGGGGGGGCCGGGGGGCCCGGGGGGGCTAAAAACGATACTTATTCGCAAAGGCAAACCGCATGTACGGTAAGCAAGTAAACAATCCGCCTACTGCAACGCACAGGTGGGCGACAAGACGGAATGCGCGGCGCGGAAGAAGCACAACCGGGACGTCGCACAGGTGCTTGTGGCAAACGGCGTGCACAGCGTCGTCGTTCCGGGGATGGTGGTGAGCCGTCGCTGGCCGCCGCTGGTGCTGACGCAGGAGCACCGCCAACACCGGGAGGCATGATGAAAGCGCGAAAGAAGAAGAAGGAAGGGGGCTGTTACCAGTCTGAGGCTGTTGCAGATTGAGGCTTCACCAGGCTGGTGCTGACGCAGGAGCACCGCCAACACCGGGAGGCATGATGACAGCGCGAAAGAAGTAGAAGGAAGGGGCTGTTACCAGTCTGAGGCTGTTGCAGATTGCGTTATCAGGCTGGTGGTGACGCAGGAGCACCGCCAACTCCGGGAGGCATGATGACCGCGAAGTAAGTAGAAGGAAGGGGCTGTAACAGATCGAGGCTTTTACAGAGTGAGGCTTCATCAGGTTGTGTTCTTGCGAGTGGGCAACTGTCACATCCTGTAGTTCGTACTTGTAGTTCGTACTTGCACACTTGTAGTTCGCACTTTTCCACTCCAGTGTCCCGCATGGTGCCGTGCAGAGCCCCTTCACCTCCACCTCCACCTCCACGTACCCTTCACCTTCACCTCCACCTCCACCTCCACCTCCACCTCCACCTCCACGTACCTGAAGCGGGAGGGCGGGAGCCTGTCGGCGGAAGCCCACATGCTGGCTCTCGCCCAAGGGATAGCCAAGTACAGGGAGCTGGGGGAGGTGCTAGTTTTGGGGGACCTCAACGCCCGCACCGGCCAAGCGGACGACAAGGGGGGGCACGACGCCGAGGGGGGTGACCCCGCCCTCGCGCTGACTGCTTGGGACATCACACGGGCTGGGCGGGTAGGACAGCGGGACGTCTGCCGACCACGGGCCGCAGAACGCTCACGGGAGGGACCTGATTAGACTGTGCCGAGACACCGGGATGGTGATTCTGAACGGGCGCTTGCCAGAGGATGAGGGGGGAGCACACACATTCCACGCAACAGGCAGGAATGCGCACAGCGTTGTTGACTACCACGTCGCATTGCCGGCACTCATGTTTAGCGAGACGGGGGCCCCGCGGGAGGGGGCCACGCTCAGGGTGCATACGATCCCCACCCTGCCAGGCTGGAAGGGGTCCTTTGACCACTGCCCAGTTGTGCTGACTATGGGCGAGGCAGCCGGTGAGGCGGTCGCCACGCCACACCCCACCATGCTATGCACCACGCCAACTAGATTCAGGTGGCCTGAGGGGGGGGAGCGTGCCCACGCACGGGAGCTGCAGGGGGTGGCGGCAGAGATCAAGGGGGCGCGGGAGGCCCCCACGGTAGATGCGGAGCAGGCGCTCCTAGAAGGGGCGGTTGAGCGGGCAGCGCGGGCGCTGCACGCGTCAGGGGCGGCTGGGGCGGTGCTGGTAAAACCAGGGGGGGGTGGCGCATCAGTGCGACCACACAACACATGGTATGCCCAGGAGTGCAAGGAGGCACGGCAGGCGTATCGAGAGGCCGAGAGGGCGCACGGGGCGCAGTCGCCGCTGACCTCAGCAGCGTTCAGGGCGTATATGCAGACCACGCGACGCGTGCGCCGGGCATGGGAGGCCCAGGAGTACGACACTATGCTCAAACACAGGCATGGCGCCCCCAGGAAATTCTGGCGCAAGGTTAAACCAGGGAGCCAGGGAGGGGGGTTGAGGGATGTAGAGGGGTGGACGACCTACTTTGAGGGCCTGGTTGGGGGCGAGCACGCCCATGGGGAGCTGCAGGAGGGGGGGAACCCGTTTTCGGATGCCTCCGAGGGAAATAAGCAGCGGGCACGAGTACTCAACGCTTGGCTCACCGAGGACGAGGTGAGCACAGCCCTCATGGGCATGGCGGCGGGCAAAGCGCCGGGCGTGGACGGCGTACCAGTAGAATTCTATCAAAGGGCATGGACTGGGGAGGGGGAGACAGGGGGTGGGGGAGAGGGGGAGGGGAGCGAGCCGCGACACGCGCTGCTTGAACCGATCACACATCTACTCAATCGGGTCTTCCGCGAGGGGTATCCCATAGCATGGCACATGGGGGCAGTCACGCCGGTGCCGAAGAAAGGCAATCTGGACGAGCGGGACAACTACAGGGGCATCACGGTGGGTGGGGCGCTTGCTAAGCTCTATAGTCTGGTGCTACTCCGCAGACTAGACGACCTTTCTAAGAAGGGCGGCCATAGAGCCGCCGGGCAGGCAGGGTTCCGGAAGGGGCGGGGGACCCCTGACAATGCCTTCATCCTACAGCACATGATTGAGAGGCGCAGCCACGAGCGAAAACCGCTGTATAGTGCCTTCATCGACTTTAGGAAGGCATACGACTGCGTGCATCGGCAGCTCATGTGGGAGTGCCTCAAGAGCCTGGGGGTGGGGGGGCGTTTTTAGCAGCCCTGACATCACTGTACGATGGGGCTGGCATGTGCGTGCGCATAGACGGCACGGTGGGAACAGGCTTCACCACACGCCAGGGGGTCATGCAGGGCGACCCAATGTCGCCGCTTTTGTTTGGGCTGTTTATCAACTCACTAGAAGGGGAGCTTGACGCACAGATGCCAGAGGTCGGGGTCTCCCTAGGGACAGGAGCAAACAGGCGGCTCCTACGGTTACTCTTGTATGCAGATGACCTCGTGCTTATGGCAGAGACGCCAGAGGCGCTCCAGCGCTTGCTAGATGCACTTCACGTTTTTTGCAGGACGCACGCTCTCACTGTCAATGTCCGCAAATCTCAGGGGGTGGTGTTTAACGACCAGTACTGCCCGGTCACGAGCGCCAGGGGAAGGGTGACCCTGAAGTACGCTGATATGGACCTGCCCATGAATCACGAGTTTAAATATCTGGGCATGCTTTTTGGGAGCCGTCGGGCAATAGGCGCGGGGCTGGAGCAGAGGCCGGGGGCGGGCCAGCGTGCACGCTTCGCCCTAGCGCGCAGATACGATGCCATGGGCCTCCACAACGTGGGAGTCAAGGCGCACCTGTTCAACGCACTGGTGCGACCTGTAATTAACTACGGGTGCGAGATCTGGGGCCCAGGGTTGATGGCGGGCGCGGGCATGGGGGTACAGGGGATCTTCTCGGGGGCAGCCGACAAGGGGGGGTTGGCTGGAGGGGACGGGGGCCCCTCCAAGGCGGCGCGCCGCAAGTGGCGCGCCATGGAAGCCCTGCACTTTCAATCTGTGCGCGAGGCCCTCCGTATTCGCAGGTGTGGGCAACAGCTATCGCTGCTGGCGACGGAGGTGGGCTGGCGACCGCTGTCGACCGACTGGCTGCGGCAGGCGGCGCGCTTCCGGGCGAAAGCGCTACGGCGGCCGGATGGCGATCTGCTGAGGGCGGCAATGCGGGAGAGCTGGGAGCTAGCGGCGGGTGGCGTGCGAGAGAGCTGGGTGGCACAGCTGAGCGAGTGCCTCAGCACAGTGGGGCACACGCTGGAGTGGGGCCAGGAGGCAGGGGGCATCGCCCGCCTGCTAGAGACAGCAGCGGCGGGTTGGCTGGCATCAGAGACCAGCATACCAGAGCTGCCAGAGGACGCAAACCAGCTCAGCGTCGTCCGCTCAGTGCCTGACTCATGGTCACACCGCTTCAAGATGCTTACTTACTTGCGGTGGATGGCGGACGACTGTGGCGGCGCACCAATGCTCTGGACGGGGCTGAACAGCGCCGCCCAGATAACGACACTCGCACGCTTTAGAATGGGGCTGCATGAACTGCAGATAGAGAAGGGGCGCCACACAGCGCAGGCAGAGCCACGCAGCCAGAGGCTCTGTCGCCTTTGTGGCATGCGGGAGGATGAGGCACACGTGAGTTTTGAGTGTCCAGCGTATACGGAGACACGCGTACAGTTCCACACCCTTTTCCTGAGCGTCCCTGGGGACGATAAAGGCTTGGATGCGAAGATGCGGGCGTTTATGAACCCCAGCCCGGGGCTACTTTACCCTTGTTTTTGGCGTGATAAGGCCAACTTTCTGGTCTCGTGCCTTGATATACGTAACACAAGCCTGGAGATGATGATGATGATGAGAGTTTTACAATCCACTTCTGGCGGTCACACGTACGGTTCCAAAGCTCCAGTGGGACTTAGAGAATCAAGGCTCAAGGCCCACAAAAGGTCAAGCTACAAGTAGCCCACGGTAACGCCATCCACACTCGGTGGCGGGCGCCAAGCAAGCAGCACCACTGTGCAGGCTGCACACCCAGCCCCTCAAATGGCCAGAGGGCGGACCCAAGGTATAAAACCATGAAGGGACCAAGCAGCCCTCCCGCAGACCACCGGAAGATGGTAGAGGATCTGGAGGAATAATTGACCTGAAGTGAACGATGTTTTGAATTAGGAGTCAATGAGGCAGCCACGATAGTCAATGAGGCAGCCACGATAGTGGGTTTCCGAGGAGCTGCGGTGGACTGTGCCGTTTGCAGTGCACCGCAGCTGGCGCACCTGAGAAATGCCCACGCTGGGTCTCACACGTGAAAGCTGCCTCAAAGATGACGACCTCAAAACGGAGTATGCAGAAGGAACATATTTATCGGCTATAACCGGGGGGCAAGCTGGCTCTCTAACCTATTACCAAATCCCACACTGTTGGTCACTACTGACCGACTTTTCCAGCCCCTTTCTAGGTAGTTAGGCTTAGGGATGTGCCCCTCACCGAGTCCTTCTGTGCCTCCCCCCTTCAGGAGGGGGGGGGCCTGCGACACGTCCAATGTCGTGCTCGGTGCAACAACAAGGGGTCAGCTTCTGCTCAGAGCCGGGTTAAGGGTAACAGGTTGAGAATCCTGTGAATGCTGGTTGAAATCCCAGTTAGAAAAAAGAAAAAGAAAAACCTAATCACGTTAGAGGTTGCGGCCCGGCTGGATATCCTTTTCGGCCACGTCTTGGCCTTTCTCCCCACGGGGGGATGTCTCTTTTGGCGATTGGCGACGAACCTGCCTTGCGTTTCCGTTTCCCAACATGCGCTCACCGACTTCAACAAGCGTTTGCTGCCGCTGCGGTAGGGGACCTAGGGGTGCGCCCACGCTCTTTATAGAGTTGGGGTTCCCTACCACTAACAGCCAGCCATTTCAGTAAGGTGCTCGGGCCATACGCGCCGAGCACGGTCTTATACGCCTTTAGAGGTGTCCCTGACTGTAACATCCATCATCATCAGAGCCATGGCCATGCAGGTGGCCATGCGCGGCACCATGCAGGACACGTAATCTGCAAGCTATTACCTCTCACGGCTATTGCACGTCTCACGGCTCTCAATTACCGCGAGTACGTCAGCAACCGACCCCCAGCCAGAGGGCGGAAGGACTCAGCCAGTCAGTCTACGGTGCCGGGCGCTTGCGCGGGTGGCCGTAGTCGTTGCCCGTCACAAGCCGTGCCCCCTGCGTCTGCAGCAGCACACGAGCCTGCCGCTGCCGCTGCCGCCGACCCTGCGTTTTCTTCTGCCGCGACAGCGCTCGAGCCTGCCACCAAGCCCGCATTTCCGGCAGGCACCAGCCCCTCGCCCAATTCCCTCTCCAGGCCAAGCCCCTCCCCGCCAGTCTCCACCAAAAAGGCATGGTACTTGCGCAGGTCCTTGTCGTCGGGCGCGAGCTGCCGCCACTCGCCGCGACAGAACAAGAAGTACGCGTCACTGTAGGGAGAGTGGGCGAGGGGCAGTGTGGGTGAGGGGACGCGCGGCAGGGTTACAGTTACATCGGCTTTCCAGCAAAGACTACTTCTAGTCCTAGTATCACCGCCTAGACCCAAGTCCAGTTCTGGCCCTAACAATTACTTGTGAGGGGCGGTAGCCACCAGCCAGCTGCCTTCCAACGTGTAGTCCCAGAGCAAAAAGGAGAGCTTTTGTGCGGCAGGGTGTCCCTACCAAAATCCCAACGCCTGATCCGCGACATGGAAGGCGGTCATAACGTCTGAGACGGTCCAGGGTGCACCTGAGGCGGTGTTGGGCGCCTGAGGCGGTCGGTGTGGCGCCTGAGGCGGTTTGGATAACGCCCAAGGCAACGCCTGAGGCGATCGTGGGTGCGCCTCAGGCGGCGCCTCAGGCGGCGCCTCAGGCGGTCGGAGCGCCTGAGGCGCCGCCTGATCCGCGCCATGGAATGGGACGCCTGAGGCGCTGCCTCAGGCGTTGTGAATGTGGTAGGGTGTCGCTGCACCCTTGAGCACCCCTCAAAAGGGAGGCGCCTTCATTGGTTTCTCAAATGGTACGGCCTGGCCCGACCACATTCTCATCACCTGAAGCGGCGCCTAAGGCGGCGCATTTTCTTGGGCGGGTCAGGCGGCGCCTCAGGCGCGCCGACCGCCTCAGGCGTTGCCTCAGGCGCACGCCTGATTGCCGCAGGCGCAGCCTGAGGCGTCATCCCGACCGCCTCAGGCACCACCCCGACCGCCTCAGGCGCCCACCACCGCCTGAGGCGCACCCGACCGCCTCAGACTTTTGACTGCATTCAATTGCGCGGATCAGACGATGGGGCTGTAAAGTAGCTAGCCTCGTAAGGAGGCAGCTCTTTCAATCCCATGCCCCGAGAATGCGCACTGTAAATTGTGAACTGTAAACGATGGGGCTGTGATAGGGTGGCCGAGTTGTGCTTGTGTCAGGACACCTGCCTGCGCACGCACACAGCGGTTTGGCAGTTGGTAACGGCTGGTGGCTTTGTTTCAGTGGCAGTCGGGGGCAGTTGGGGGCAGCTAATTGGGGGGGCAGTTGGGGGCGCTGCGTCGCTGAAGCAGTAGCAGTAGGACAGTAGTACACAGGCAGTAGGGACAGCAGTAGGGCAGTAGGGCAGTATGGCAGTACACAGGCAGCAGGGACAGCAGTTCACAGGCAGTAGTGCAGTAGTGCAGAAGGGTAGTAGGTAGCACACACAGACAGTTGGCGGCGCTGCGCCGATGAAGCAGTCGCAGTGGGACACCTACTACCGTCGTACCGCTTTGCCTTGGCGCCTAATTAAGTCTGAAAACGCCCCCCAAAGGCTCTGTAAACGTGAAATTCAGTCCGAAAACGCCCCGCAAAGATACAAAAATCTCCTGCGGGATTCGAACCCGGATCAACACTGTATAGACCTGCAAAAAGCCACCGCAAAGGTAGCGCAAAGTCGAAATTAAGTAAAAAAAAGCCCCGCAAAAGCTTAATAAAGAGACCCCTGTAGTGGACCCCCGCAAAGGCAAAGCGTGACTACGGTACTACCGTAATACCGCTTTGGCTTAGCGCCACTTTTATCAAGGGGGGAAATGTTTAGAAGTTGGGTGCCTTGCTGTTTTTCCCCGTCTTGACGTCACTTTTTGACTTTTTCGGCATCATTTTGTTTTAACGACATTGCTGCGACGTTTTCCGGTTGATTTAATTCTGAGGCAAAACGGTACCAAGGTATAGGGCAAGCAGGGCAGTAGGGCAGTCGAGCAGTGGGTAGAACACACAGGCCTCTGGTAAGCTGGCGCGCTGCGTGGCCTTGAGGACTCTCCTTTCCTAGAGCTCCCCTAGACGTGCAGTCTAGGCCTTAACTCACGCCCCGGGGTCCTCCGGGCGCGTACGTGTAAAACCTGTAAAACCTAGTACACGCAGGCAGTTGGCGGGGCACTGCGTGGATGAAGCAGTAGCAGTAGGACACCTACTGCCATCACGCACCTGGCGTATTTGCCGAGGCCGCGCAGCTCGCATGGGTCGACCCAGTCCTTGTTCAGGTAATCCTGGGCAGGCAGGGCGAGAGGACGGGGGAAGGGGGGGGGGGGGCAGGGATTTCTCTGCGGCTGTACACAGCCACACACATCCGGAAGTTCAGTCGAATGGCTGTGTGGGGTGGGCCAGTGATTTCCTTTTCGGCTGAACACAGCCAGACGCAGCCGGAAGTTCAGTTGAATCGCGGTGAAGAGCAAACAACTGAAAATCCTGAAAAGGAAGTCACTGTGGAGGGCATAACAGCCGGGCAAGCGAGAGCGTCGCACAATTGAGTGCACAGCAGCAGCCAGGGGCCTGAAACGGGACGGCATGCCCATCACACACACACACGATAGACGGGGCACACACTCAAACACACACACACACCACCACCAACCCACCCACCTTCCCGTCCAACGAAGGCGGTGGGTGGGTTCAGTGCTGTGGCGTGTGTGTGTGTGTGTGTGTGTGTGTGTGTGTGTGTGTGCGTGCGTGTGTGTGCGTTCGTGTGCCCCATGCGTCTCCCATGTAAGTACCAAGGAGCCCACCTGGGAGAACCGGATTGCCGACAGCGAGCGCTTGCGAAACAGCCCCAGCGGGTGGATGACCGCCTCCAGCTCTGACGCGTTCGCGTCTGCCATGGCACGCGCGGTCGGCCACCCCGCGAACAGCGGCCCCAGCACGAGGCGCACCTGCTTCGCGCTCGTCCTGTTGAGCAGCATGCACGCGAGCAGCAGGCGCCAGGGGTCTGTGTACAGCACCTCCTCGAGGAGCGAGAAAGGCGACGCTGGCGGGTGCCACAGGCTCACGCGGGGGTCCGGGCGCGGCGCGGCAGGAGGCTGCGCCTGCGCTGCCTGCGCTGCCTGCGGCTCCTGCCCCCCCTCCTGCTTCCGTGGCGGTGGTGGTGGTGCGCCCCCGGCCGGCTGTTGTTGTGCGCGGCGCCCGCCCTTCGCAGCGCGCGGCGACGCCTTCCCTGCTGCTGCTGCTGCTGCTGCTGCCAGACCCTCGCCTTGCAGCTGCTCACGATGCAGGCACGGGGACGCGTGCGGCGGGCTGCCCCGCGACGCGGCGCCACCCACGGTCGGCGACACGTGCGGCGATGCCTGTTGTGCTGGTGCAGCCGGTGGTTCCGCCTGCTCCTTGAGCCCGCGCATGCGCCCAGCCAGCTCCTCCATGAACGTGCGCTTCCGCTTCTCGCCAGACGCCGGCGGGCGCGGCGACGCCTGCGACATGGATGGCCCACCACCAGCATCGGCCGCCGCACGCCCCGCCGCTGTTGTGGGCGAGGGCACCGACGGCCGCGGCCGCAGCTCTCGCCCATCGCTGACCTGCGCAGCAGCCGTGTGCTCGGCCGCCGCCGCTGCTTCAGCTGGTGCTGCTGCTGGTTCTGCTGCTGCTACGCGCGGCGTCGCCACCTTATACGCCGCGCGTGACCCTGATGGTGCATGGCCGCCTCCGCCGCCTTGCACGCCGCCAGGCGATGTCGCCGCGGGAGGCCGCATCAGCAGGCGGCGCGCAACAACAGCGACGCCCTCCTGCCCGTGCTGGGGGGGGCTGAAGTGGGCCGACACTCGCGCCTGCTGCTGCTGCTGCTGCTCCTGCTCGTCAGCGCACGGCTGAGCGACAGGCTGTGCAGCCTGCATCGACTCCGTCTCCGCAGCCGCTCTCCGCAGCCGCTTGGATGGCTGCGGGGCGCCCCCCTCGCTGGCATGCTCCGCCGGTGGCTGGTCATGTGCATGGGTGCATGAGCTTGCAGCATGGGCCGGTGGTTTGTGCACGCGTGGCCTGAACTCGGGCTTGCGGCACCGGCTGCAGCCCTTGGGCGCGTAACGACACCTCGCACAGCCCAGGGCCCGCTGGGGGGCATGCATGGGGGCATCCTTGGATGCATGCATGGCGTCGATCTGATCGTGCCACTAGGGCCTCCGTGGGTGCTCCACGGGCGGCCCCAGGGCGTCGCCCGCGTGTTTTTGCGGTTGTTTTATGTCCTGGATTGGACGAGAGAGCGCGCGCTCGTGTTGGTACTGCCTGATCCACACCGATCGAGTGTGTTTTTGAACCCCGTGGGCTGCCGCCGGTGTCAGTGGTTGCTGCCACTCGAGCCGTCAATGTCGTACCTAGCCCCGCACCTGAGGGGCAAGCTCAGCGAGGCGATAAGCTCTGCGCTTGGGCAGGGGACAGACACGATCTGGAAGGTGGGTGGGCCCTTTGCATGCTCTCTTGATCCCGGGCAGATGCGTGCATGGCGCGTTGCAGGGGACGTGGCCAGGCATGGGGGGGGGCGTCATCCCTGGCGTTTGCTAGACATGCACCATGCGTGCGACGGCATGCAGAGGATAGCATGCATGGGCATGCAGGACACGCTGGCCCAAGCCCAAGCCCAAGCCCAACCGGGTGGCCCCTTGCATGAGCCCCTTGCATGAGTCCGGGCGGATGCATGCATAGCGGGCACACACGCACGGCACAGCACACACGCACGGCTGATTCCTTCCCGCCCCTCACCCCCCCATGCTAATACAGATCAAGCTCCAGTTCCCGTCGGGTTGCACGCTCGACCTGGAGGCCTGCCCAGAGGAGGTGCGGGCAAACGACGTGCCGGCGGGCGCAGCAGATGTGCGCGCAGGCCCGCCGGCAGACACCGGCGGCCTCGAGGCACAGGCTATGGAGCTGCCAGACGACGTCGGCGCCGACGCCAACTCCGGCGGCGCCAGCGACGGCCTGGAGTCCCGGCTGCTGGAGCTGCCCGCATGCGCGAGCGAGGACGAGGTCGGCGCGCTTCTCTCGTGGTTCCAGGCTGCGGTCGCCGCCGCGGGCGACCCGCACGCGTCGGGCTGCGCGCTGCTGTTCCCGCCCAGCCTCGACAAGCACCAGCGCGCGCGGGTGCACAAGGACGCGGAGAAGGCAGGGCTGTACTCGCACAGCAAGGTGCGGTAGCTGCGTGCGTGCGCACGTGTGTGTGTGTGAGAGCGCATGCGTGCCAGGCCCCCGAGCGCGCGCACGCAACTCGGCGCGTATGATGCGCACCCGTCTGTGCTTGTGAGAGCGCGTGCACGCCAGGCCCCCGAGCACGCCCATGCAACTTGGCGCTTATCATGCGCACCCATCCGTGCGTGCATGCGTGCAGGGCTTCGGTGAGGCTCGCCGGCTGATCATCCGCTTGAAGCCGCCACCAGAGGAGCCGCAGGAGCTCAGCTCGGGGCCCGGCGGCCGCGGCGGCGCACGCGGGGGCTACAACGCGCAGTCAGATGCATACGGCGGGCGTGGGCGGGGCCGCGGTGGATACGATGGTGGCTACGTCGGAGGTTACCCGGCGGAGGGGGGATACAACACGGGGGGAGGCGGAGCTGGGCGCGGCCGCGGCCGCGGGCGCGGCGGCGAGTTCTTTGACGGCCCTACCGGCGGCTACCCGTCCGAGGGCTACGGCTCGTACGGGCCAGACGGTGGCGGGCGCGGCAGGGGCTACAACAGCTACGGGCCGGATGGCGGGCGAGGGGAGCGCGGGCGGGGGGAGCGCGGTGGGCGCGGTCGTGGGCGGGGTGATGAGCCCCCTGCGGACGGCTGTGTCGGAGGCGATGGCGCCGCGTCACCAGAGGGGGGCTACCCGCAGCAGCGGGAGGGGGGCGGTGGATACAGCAGCGGGGCCTGCAGCAGCCAGTACGCACCAGACAGCGCGCGCGAATGCGCCGGACGCGGCGGACGCGGCGGCAGGGGCGACCAGTTCTTCGACGGCCCTGCCGGGGGCTACCCGTCCGAGGGCTACGGCTCGTACGGGCCAGACGGTGGTGGGCGCGGCAGGGGTCGTGGGGAGCGCGGCGGCGGTGGAGGGGATGGCTCCGCGCCACCCGAGAGGGGCTACCCGCAGCAGCAGCAGGAGGGGGGCGGTGGATACAGCGGGGGCTACAACAACCAGTTCGTGCCGGACAGCGGCCGCGGGCGAGGCGGGCGTGGCGATTTCGGCCGCGGGCGAGGCAGGGGCGGCGAGTTCTTTGACGGCCCCACTGGTGGCTACCCCTCGTATGGACCAGACAGTGGCGGGCGCGGCAGGGGCTCTGGCTCCTACGGGGCGGAGGGTGGCGGGCGCGGGCGCGGACGGAGCGGCAGCCCCGGCATGCAGGCGCAGGATGGCGGGCGAAGCGGTGAGTCCCTCGCGGACGGTGAAGATGGCGCCGTGCCGCCAGAGGGGGGCTACCCGAGGCAACAGCAGCAGCAGCAGCAGGAGGAGGGCGGTGGGTACGGCGGCGGCGGCCGCAGCAGCCAGTTCGACGACGGCGGTGCCCGCGGGCGCGGGCGCGGCAGGGGCGGTTTTGACCAGTTCAACGACCCTGCCATGCACCAGGGCTACAACAACAGTTGCTACGGACCAGACCGCGGTCGCGGTGGTCGCGGCGGTCGCGGTGGTCGGTGCTTCGACGACCCGCGGCAGCAGCAGCACGAGGGCCCGCCCGGCCAGGGCTACGGCGCGTACCAGGGGCAGGGCGGCTACCCGCAAGACGGCGGTCGCGGGCGTGGGCGCGGCCGCGGCCGGGACTCCGACGGACCGGGCATGCAGGAGAGGTACGGGCTGGATGGTGGTCGCGGCCGCGGCGGCAGGGGTGGCGGTGAGCCTGGTGGGGAGCTACCTGCCAACGGCACGCCTCGTCAGGAGCCTGCCGACGGCGCTACTGCTGCCGTAACCCCGGTGGAGGGCTCCACTCCGCCCCCCGACGGCGCCGCTGGCGCAGGCGCGGCTGCTGCCAGCAGCAACGCGCCGTCGCCTGCTGATGGCAGCTACGGCAGCGGGCGCGGCGGCGGGCGCGGCGAGGGCGCGCGCGGCGGGCGCGGCAGGGGCGATGACTTCTTCGACAGCCCCGCCATGTTTGACAACAGCCACAGCGGGCGCGGCGGCCGCGGCGGCCGTGGCAGGGGCGACGCCGTGTTTGACGTTTCGCCTGGCTACAACAACAGCTACGGGCCAGACGGGGGGCGCGGGCGCGGAGGCCGCGGCGATGGCGGCCGCGGGCGCGGCAGGGGCGACTTCTATGACAGCCCCGGCATGCAGGCGCAGGAGGGGTACTACGCGCCCGACAGCGGGCAGTATGTCGGGAACGGGCCGGACGGTGGGCATGGCCGCGGGCGCGGCCGCGGGCGAGGCGGCGAGCCAGGGTACATGGGTGGGGGTCAGGGCGCAGTTGATGGCGGGGGCGGCGGCTACAACTCGCCTGCTGGCTACGGCGCGCCGGACGGCGGCCGCGGGCGCGGCCGGGACCGGGGCAGCGAGCCCATGCAAGTGGTACCGGGCGCAGTTGAGGGCGGCGGCGGAACGCCTGAGGGCGTGTACGGCTCCCCTGGCGTGGGCTACGGCGCGATGGACGGCAGGCGCGGTGGCGGTCGGGGCGAGCGCGGCGGTCGCGGGGAGCGCGGGGGCAGGGGTGGCCGCGGCGGCCGCGGCGACGGCGGAGGAGACGACTCGGGTGGCAGCGGCGGCGACGACGGCGGCGGCACGCGCGCGATGCGTTCGCGCGTGGCGCAGCTGCGGCGGTGGTGCGCGCTCGAGGGCGGCAAGTACGAGCAGTACAGCAACGGCGAGCTGATGGAGCTGCTGCGCTCTGGCGAGGCGATGCCGCCAGACCTGCAAAAGCTGGAGGCTAAGTGGTGGGTGGGCTGGTCGTGGGGTTGTCGTGGGGTGCTTCTCATGTGCAGCTAGCTCTCTGCGGGCGGGTTCATCTCTTTGTGTGCAACTCGCTGTCTGCGTATGCGCGCGGTGGCGCGCACATGCTCGACTCGTGCGCGCGCACGTACACATGCACGCGCATGAGGCTGAGCGCGCACGTGCACGCACTCGACTCGTGTACGCACACACGGGTGCACACACGGGCACACACACACACGGACACACGCACACACACGCACACGTAAAATCGACCACACGCGCGCTCATGGGGGCGCGTGCACCCGTGTGCCCACTGTCACCGCCGCCATGCCCCGCCACGTGCAGGGCGGCCGGCTTGCGCCTGCTCGCGTACATCAAGCGCGGGGACGAGGAGCGCGGGGTGAAGCTGCTGGGCACCTGCCCTGACGCCGCGTGGTGCCGCGACGAGGGCCCGGGCGGGGCGTATCCTGTGCACTTGGCATCAGAGCGCGGCATGGCGCGCCTGGTCAGCGCGCTCGCCGCGTTGCCAGGTGGGTTTTGTGAGCTGAGGTTAGGTACTTGGCTGACCCGTAACTGGCAGTCCGGGGAGGTGATTTGCGAGGGAGAAATGTCCTGAGGACATTCCTGTTGTTGAAATGAGGTTGATTCACCAGCAGCGTTCTCCCTCAGCCATCTTAGCGCTAAGATGCCTGAGGAAGCACACTGCTGGTTTATCGACCTCGTCTCAACAGTGGCCGGGCGGGCCGCGGGCGTTAATGTCGCGTCGTGTTGCCCCGCCGTGCGCTGTGTGTGCACGTGTGCGTCGAAGCGATGCGAGCTGCGCGCCAGTGTTTCCGTTAGCCAACCCGCAACCCGACAAAGTGCACTTTCGAGTTGAGACTGGCCGATTCGGGCTGGCGCGTCGGGTTGAGATTGCGCGAAGTCCGACCCGAAAAAGTGTGAAACTCAGCATTCTCACACTTTCTCCGCCAATATTAGCCTTTGTCGGGTTGAGATTGGCGAAATGAGCGAGAGGCCCGGGTTGAGCCATCATTTTTCCTAGATCCTTAACGGAACCACTGCTGCGCGCGGTGGTCGATTCTACAGTCTGTCGGACGCCTTTGATGGCGCATTAGACCCCAGGAAAGTGGCCGGCAGCTGTCAAAATTGTACCCCATTCCCCTAGCATGCCGTCTGCCATCATGATTGCTGCGCGTGTGCATCGAGGCGTCCCGAGACAGTGGCAGATGCCTCGCCGACTCCTCCCCCGCACGCTCCTCCCTCGGCGCATGCACGTATCACTGTTGTTACCAAACTCCCTTCCCTAAACCCTTAACCCTAAAACCCTAAACCCTAAACCCCAAAACCCTAAACCCTAAACCGTAGTGCATGCAACTGACGTGTGCGCGCGACACGCACGCTCCTCCCTCCCTCGGCGCAGGCGTCGTCGACTCGCGCGACCTGCGCTACCGCCCAGCCCTGGACGTGGCGCGCGCGTGCGGGCAGGCCGAGGTGGAGGCGGTGCTCATGAGCCACGGCGCCAGCGTGCGCGTGGTGCATCAGCCGATGGTGAAGCTGGCCAAGCTGCCACCGCCGCACGCGGCGTCCGCGGCGGCCGCAGCGGGAGGCGACGGCGCGGACGGGGGCGGCGGCGGGGGGAGGCGGGGCGCCAAGGGGGCGCCAAAGGAAGCGGCGGCGCAAGAGTCGGGGTTCGTGCAGGCCGCTGGCCCGTCGGCGGCAGCGCCAGGCGGCACGCAGCCGCTCGGGTTCAGCATGGGGCGCGGCGGGCGCGGCAACACCCCACCAGGCGCTCCACAGCCGGCGCCTCGCGCGCCAGGCATGCCTGCACCGACTGACGCATCTGGGGCTGGCGCGGCTGCAGAGACGCCAGATTGCGAGGCGCCTGCGGCCAGCAGCTGAGCAGGGGGGGGGGGAGTGGGTCGGCCGCGCAAGGAACACACACGCAACGCGAGACGAGACAAGAGCAACTGGGATAGTGCCCGTCAGCGGTGCCACTATGCCTGTGGCTCCCAACACGGCGCGTTGACTCCGTATCGAGGCAGAGTGATCGGGGTCGGTGGGCTGCGTAGTGGCATCCCACCCCACCGTGTGGCCCTCTGGCCAGGCTGCGGGAAGTGCTGCGCGGATGGTTGTGGCTGCACTGATGCATAGCAGCGCGTCCGTCTTCATGTTGAACCAGGCGGCCTGAGGGCAGGCACACACCACCATCATGATTGAAAACATGATATGATCCGGCGGGCGTGCCCTACACGCAAACGCCGCTCGTCGCTGTTGGCGCTGGTTGGCTTGCGGTCTTGATACGCCCATGCTGATTGTAGAGCAGTGTAGAGAGCAGGTGTCTGACGAAACCATGTGTTGTCCCAAGGGGAGAGGCGTGAGGGCAAGCCTCAGGGCAGGGGAAGTGCTGGTGTGCTGCACCAGGTGTAGGCGCTAGTGGGCGGTGAATCACGGGCGCTTGGTATCGGCTGCCCACAGCTGACGTGCCAACATGAGCGGGTGCCGCCGTTGCATGAGTCACCAGTGCGACACCAAGTGTTTGCTTAACAATATCAAAGGTTACAGCAAACGTGCAAAGTCTCGACCAGCTGGTGCCAACGGCAGCGCCACCATCCACCGCCATATGCATGCTACTTGTACGCGGCTGCGGCGGACGTCGTACCGACGAGCGGCAGCAGCTCGCACCGGCGGAAACCAGCCACCTCGGCCATGCCGCAGAACTCCGCGAAGCTGAAGTCGTACGCGTTTTCGGTGCTGAACTCCACAAGCATCGTGAGCGACATGGCCAGCTGCGCAGGTGACGTCCGCCGCTCGTCGTCCACTAGATTCTCAATCACCATAAAGCAGCCCCCCGGGGGCAGCGCCGCATACGCCCTGCACGCAACAGAGGGGTGGGTGTGTGTGTGCGAGGTCATCCCTCCACTCCTGCCCACGGACTGGCCAGTCTCAAGACGCGGGAGGCCTGCAACTGCCACCTTCCCCCTGGAAGCGCACCTCACGGAGCAGCTCCCTAAATCCCATACGCCGAGGGTGCGTCAATCAACTGCAAACCGCCCCCCCCCCTGTGCCCCTCGCCTACTTCCGGAAGCACCTCCCTCAATCACACGCCCCGAGGGTGCGTCTGTCCAGCTGCAGTGTCAATCGTTTGCCCCCTCTCCCCTGTGCTCCTGTCACGGGAAGCACACGGCTCAGTCAGGCACTGGTAGATGAGGGCCAGGGTCATTAAGCCTGGCTGACTAGTGCGCACTGCCCTTGTCAGCTCCCCTCTCCCCTGTGCCCCCCCCCCTGTGCCTACTTTCGGATCAGCTACTTCTTGCGGGCCAGCCCCCCAGCCGTGCCGTCGCCCCGAGGGTACGTACCGTCAAGTGTTGAGTGTTCACCGCCCCCTTCCCATCCCCCCTGTGCCCCTCCCCCCTGTGCCCCTCGCCTCATTCGGATCCGCTCCTCCTTGCGGGCCAGCCCCCAGCCGCGCAGGCGCCCCGAGGGTGCGTACCGTCAAGTGTCAAACGTCCCCCCCCCCTCCCCCCTGTGCCCCTCCCCTGTGCGCCTACTCTTGGATCAGCTCCTCCTTGCAGGCCAGCCCCCCAGCCGTGCCGTAGCCCGAGGGTGCATACCGTCAAGTGTCAAGTCTCCACCGCCCCTCCCCCACCCCCCCCCGTGCCCCCCCCTGTGCCCCTCGCCTACTCTCGAATGAGTTTTTCCTTGCGGGCCAGCCCCCCAGCCGTGCCGTCGCCCCGAGGGTGCGTGCCGTCAAGTGTGAAGCGTCCCCCCCCCCATCCCCCCCTGTGCCCCTCCCCCCTGTGGCCCTCGTCTACTGTCAAATCAGCACCTCCTTGCGGGTCAGCCCCCCAGCCGTGCCGTCGCCCCAAGGTGCGTACCGTCAAGTGTCGAGTGGTCACCGCCGCCCCCCCCCCATCTCCCCTGTGCCCCTCCCCCCTGTGGCCCTCGTCTACTGTCAAATCAGCACCTCCTTGCGGGTCAGCCCCCCAGCCGTGCCGTCGCCCCGAGGGTGCGTACCGTCAAGTGCCGAGTGGTCACCGCCGCCCCCCCCCCCCCCCGTGCCCCTCCCCACCACGCCCCTACTTTCGAATGAGCTCCTCCTTTCGGGCCAGCCCCCAGTCGTGCAACACCATGCCCATGGCAATCATGTCGTGGCCAAGAGGGAACGGTGCGTCGCTGCAGAAGTCGTGGTCGGCCACCTGAAGAGGATTTGGGGGGAAGGGGGTCAGGGGGAGGGGGGAAGGGAGAGGGAGGTGTTGTTGGGGGTGGGGAGTGATACGGGGGGAGGGGGGAGGGGTGTTGTTGTTGTTGGGGGGTCGGGGTTAACAACACAGGGTCAACACCATGCCCATGGCGGTCACGTCGTGGCCGGGCGGGAACGGCGCGTAGTTGCAGAAGTCGAGGTCGGCCACCTGAAGGGGATTCGGGTGGTTGTTTGTGTGTGCATGTGTGTGTGTGTGTGTGTGTGTGTGTGTGTGCGTGTGTATATGTGGGGGGGTCAGGGTTAATAAGCAACACATGTCGTAACATACAAACTGTTAAACCCATGGTGATGATGACGACGATGAGGATGGCGAGCTGTGTAGCTCCCGGCACTTGATCCAGCAGAGGGCGGTTGTTTGTTTGTGTGTGTGTGTGTGTGTGTGGTCAAGGGTTCATGGAGGACCCGATGGCTAGCTGTGTAGCTCTCGGCACTTGATCCAGCAGAGGGCATGTGCGAGCGAGCGCCGCCGGGGTGCAGCGCATGCCGTGTACTTGTACGCGGTGTGTGTTTGCTGACACCCGGCGGTCAAGTAGATTGGCAAGCGCCACTTGACCCCCTATCCCCTAGAAGCAGTTAGGACCTATTTTGGAGGCGTCGCACAATAGCTCTCCTTTTTGCTCTGGGACTACACGTTGGCAGGCAGCCGGCTGGTGGCTACCGCCCCTCACAAGTAATTGTTAGGGCCAGAACTGGACTTGGGTCTAGGCGGTGGTACTAGGACTAGAGGTAGTCTTTGCTGGAAAGCCGATGTAACTGTAACTGTAACTGTAACTGCAAGCACGCACGCCGCGCCTCCACTGCCACCTCCCACGCACCCACACCGCCGCCGCCCACACGCCCACACGCCCCACTCCACGCCCCTCCACCCTCCACGCCCCTCCACGCTCCCCTCCACGCCCACACGCCCCGCTCACCGCCGCCGCCCACACAGCGTCGCCGCCCACACACCCTACATGTGTCCCGCGTGTGAAAAGGGGGGACACTGCGCTGTCGGGCCTTGCCAACGCGTGCCCTTGCAAGGGCGTGCTCGTGCCCAGTGATCCCCCTGCGAGCCGTTTACCGCTCCGGGCCGGATTTCCTATTTCCCAGAAAACCACTCCACACTTGCTGGGAGAGGGCGCGGAGCGGTGCGTTGGAAAGTTGTTGCAGAGAGCAGCACAACGGCATGCGTTGCATGAATACTCGCTGTGTAATGTGCATGGTGTGAGCGGTCAAAGTTGCTGGAGCCGGCAAAAAGCTAATTACTAAAATCCTTCCCAGGGACCATTGCTCGTGCCCCCAGGCGATGGCGCCCGAGAAAAGTGCCGTAGGAGGGTGCGTGGGCCACTGGCGTGAGGCACCTTGAAGAGACGGTCGGGCACTGAGATGCAGGGGTCCGAGCACATGCACACACAGCAGGCGGTGCCATTCTGTGGGTTCAATCCCCCGCCCCCCCCCAGCAGTTGGTCCCATCCAGTGAACTTCACTTTGAACTACAACCAGAGTGTGAAGTGATGTGTGTGTCGCGGCGGGAAAGGGTGGACGGGACACGAAATGTCCCGACAGCTTCTGCCACAAAGTGCTCCCCCTGCCATGGCCTCCCTGCGTGTGATGAGAGGGGGGGGGAGGTGTAATAGGGTGTATAATAGGGCCCCGCCAATGCGCACCCTTGCACATCACCGCCACACCACGTAAGAACGCGCACCTGCACGCGCGCCTCCACGCCGCGCGCGCCTCTCTGCCGCCACCCCACCCACCCCACCATCACCCACACCCCACACCCCACCACCGCCACCGCCACCCACCCACACCACGCATGATGATGAGAGTTTTACAATCCACTGTCGGCGGTCACACGTCCGGTTCCAAAGCTCCAGCGGGACTTTAGGGAGCAGGCACGAGGCCCACCTAAAAGGTCAAGCTACAAAAGTAGCCCACGGTAACGCCAACCACGTAGTGGCGGGCGCCAAGCAAGCCACACCACAGTGCAGGCAGGCACGCATGTGTGCACACCTGCACGCGTGCCTCCAGGCCGCACGCGCGCACGTACGCCGCTGCCGCCACCCCATCCACCCGCAACAGCACCCACACCATGTGGGCCGTGTGGGGCCCCGGGGGTGGCGGAGGAGTTGAGGTGGGAATGAGTTAGGGGCGTGCCGCCTCAGTGATTGTCGAGTGTGGACATGGGCTCTCAGAACCGTGTGCGGAATTTCGTTGCGGTTCGTCATAACGGGGGACTGTGCTGGGGGGTTGGTGTGCGCCTCGCTGGCTGTAGGGCGGAGTAAAACAGAGCGTGGAATTGAGTCTTGTGTTTTTCTTGCGGTCTAGGCGCTCCCGCTGTGTTATGCATTCGACACCATGTGCGCGCACCTGCACGCGCGCCTCCACGCCGCGCGCGCGCACGTACGCCGCTGCCGTCGCATGCACTGGTGGTAGGTCATAGGTGACGGCGCGCATGTGCGCGTGCGCTGCGCACACCGTGGCGCACAGGCAGCCGTTGCTCCCTCCGATGTCACCGAGGCTGGTGAACCTGCGTGTGTGGGGGCATTTCACATTGAGTGATTTGATTGATTATATTAATAAAATTGTTTCGATTGATTCGAATCAATAGAACGATTGATATTGATTATAATCAATATAAATATTGATACTGATTCTTGTGATTCTGTTGTGCTGCGCACACCGTTGCGCACAGGCAGCCGTTGCTCCCTCCGATGTCACCGAGGCTGGTGAACCTGCATGCGTGGGAGCATTGTATTGATTCTGTTGAGTGATTGTAACAGTAACAGTAACACGGGGTTTCCAGCTAAGCAGGCTACTTTTCTACTAGAGACACCCGCCGATACTCCAGCACACTTAAGTACTAGAGTACCGCCGGCTCCCGGCCGATGGACTACCGCTCCCGCCGGCTAGACTACCCCAAACAGCGGTCTCTGAGAGACATGTCTGGCAAGGAGCATATAGGAGAGGACCTTCCTCAGGGTCACAGTAGTGGCCTTGTGGCCAGTCAAGCCGGCAGAGCCGACTGGCGCTGACTGGAACGGTCCCCGCCTGGCAGTGCATGGCTGTCCAGCTCTCGTTTGCATGGGGCTCAGCCGGCGCCCCATGCCTCATGCATGGCCAGGTCCCACCCTCCAGGGGTGCATGGACGACAGAGTTGTCATGGAGGCTGCCTGAAGACCTTCCAACGCCAGTCACCGTGATTGTAATGAGTGATTGTAATGAGTGATTGTAATAAGTGATTGTAATGAGTGATTGTAATGAGTGATTATATTGATTATATTGATTATATTTACAGACTGTAAGATCCATCATCATCATTGAGTCGATTGATTAGATTGATTCCAATGATTCCATTGATTTTATTGATGCTGTCGCGCTGCGCACACCGTGGCGTGCGTGCGTGGGAGCATTCTATCAAATGATTCTATTGAATATATGAACAGCTTGATTTTATTGATTCTATTGATATTGATTCTATTGATGCTGTTGCGCTGCGCACACCGCGGCGCACACGCAGCCGTTGTTCCCTCCAATGTCACCGAGGCTGGTGAACCTGTGAGGCAGGTGGGCAGTGGAGGGCCAGCGCAGGGCAGGCAGGTGAAAGCACTAGTGATTTGTTTCTTCGCGTGTCGAATTTCTGCCGACAATCTGCAGCCGTTTTTCTGAACAACTAAAAACAACTAGAAACAACTAGAAATCATGAAGAGGAATCACTGGAATGCGCGCACTGCGTGTACACACGCGTGCGTCAGCATCATCATGGAGATTACAGTTTGTGCGAGTGTGTATGATACCTTGATTGTAAAAATCTCATCATCATACCTGTGCAGGCGCTTGGCAGGCGCTAGGCCAGACACCTGGCTGGCTGGCTACCTGGTAGGTGTCTGCTGTGGTCGATTTTACAGTCTGTCGGATGCCTTTGATGGCGCATTAGACCCTAGGAAAGAGGCCGGCAGCTGTCAAAATTAGACCCCTAGCATGCCATCTGCCATCATGATTGCTGTGCACGTGGTGCGTGTCTCAAAACAGGTGACAAGGAAGTCAGCCAACTCGTGCCAGAACCTGGGGTTCTCCTGGCCTGGCCGAGGATTCATAAACTCCCGCATCCGCTCATCTAAATCGGCCTCCTCGGGGCGAGGGATGAACCGAAATAGGCTGTGGGCCCGCACCCATGCCTCTGCATAGGCAGGGCACTCAAATATCATGTGTGCCTCATCCTCTACTACACTGCTGTGTACTTTTCACATTTACAGTTACATCGGCTTTCCAGCAAAGACTACCTCTAGTCCTAGCACCACCGCCTAGACCCAAGTCCAGTTCTGGCCCTAACAATAACTCGTGAGGGGCGGTAGCCACCAGCCGGCTGCCTGCCAACGTGTTGTCCAACAGCAAAAATAAGAGCTATTGTGCGACGAATCCAAAAGATACCCTCACTGCTTCCAAGAGATAGGGTCAAGTGGCGGCTGCCAAACTACTTGAACGCCGAGCTGGAGGGGCCGGCGCCCAAGGGGCAGCCGGACCATGCACAACAGCTCTCCACCCGACCTTATCCTGAGCATGCAAAAAACACCACAACGCACCTGGAGAAGTCGAACGAAGCTGCCAGCCTCCGGAAGTTGCCGACGCTCGCGCCCATCATGCCGGAGCTGGACGTGTGGTGTGGAGGTGTGGAGGTGTGTGTGTGTGTGGGGGGGCAGGCTATGGATCCCTTCCCTTAAATCTGACGCCCCCCCCCCCCCCGTTGCTGTTGCGGCAGATGCGGGAGAGCCTGTCCATCATGCCGGAGGTGCAGGTGTGTATGTGTGGAGGTGTGTATGTGTGTATGTGTGGAGGTGTGTGTGTGTGTGTGTGTGTGTGTGTGCTGTTGATTTTACCGTACGTCGAACACCTTTGATGGAGTATTAGACCCGCGTGTGTGTGTAGTGTGTGTGTGTGTATAGTGTGTAGACCCGTGTGTGTGTGCAGTGTGTATGTGTGGCAGGCTGTGGTTCCCTTCATCTTAACCCGCCCGTTACTGTTGCGGCAGATACGAGAGAGCCTTGCCCATCATGCCGGAGCTGGAGGTGTGGAGGTGTGGAGGTGTCTGTGTGTGTGTGTGTGTGTGTGTGTGATTGTGGCAGGCTGGGGCCCGCAACTGAAACTCCCTTAACTCGAACCAGCCCGTAACTGTCACGGGAGATATGGGAAGAGCCATGCCCCGCCTCGTACCTCTCAAGAACTCGCCCCGTACCTCTCAAGAAAGGTGTGAAATACTCCTGAAAGCCCCCCCCCCCCCCCAGGCCCCCGCAGCGCCCATCGACGGCCACAGAGCGCCTACATCAGGCCAATATGGCCTCTGAGGTCCAGCTTACAATGGCAGACCCCACACCCACATTTGACCAGCCGCTCCTGCGTTGACCGCACTGACACACGTCCGAGTTATGGGGAAGGGGGGCCAGAGTAACGAGTGGCAGTAGCACTCCTCGGGGTGCAAAATTACAGGCTCCACACTGGTGTGTGGAGGGTGTGGGGTATGGACACGCCACCCTGGTGTGTGGAGGGTGTGGGGTATGGACACGCCACCCTGGTGTGTGGAGGGTGTGGGGTATGGACACGCCACCCTGGTGTGTGGAGGGTGTGGGGTATGGACACGCCACCCTGGTGTGTGGAGGGTGTGGGGTATGGACACGCCACCGCAAAGAGAGCATGCTCCGTACCTGAAGTGCTCCGCCACTCCCCCCGAGCCCTCGGACGCCGACGACCCAAACACCTCGTGGATGGGCGGGATGCGGGGATCAACGGGCGCGGAGCCGCTGCGGCAGTGCATGCATGTGTGTGTGTGTGTGTGCGTGTATGCATGTGCGTGTGCATGTGTGTGCGTGTGTATTGCGTGTGTGTGTGTATGTACGTGTGTGTGGGGGGTGGGTGGGTGGGGGGGGGCGTCGACCCAAACAGTTGGTGGATGGGCGGAATGCGGGGGTCTGCGGGCGCGGAGCCGTTGCGGCAGCGTCAGAGAAGTGCGTATTTGTTGCATTTGTTGCGTGTGTGTGCATGTGTGTGAGCGTGCATGCGTGTGTATGTGCACGTGTGTGTCTGTGTGAGTTTGTGTGTGTGAGCATGCGTGTGTGCGCGTGCGTGTGTGCCGCCGACCCAAACACTTGGTGGATGGGCGGGATGCGGGGGTCCGCAGGCGCGGAGCCGCTGCGGCAGTGCGTGTGCGTGCGTGTGTGTGTGTGTGTGTGTGTGTGTGTGTGTGCCGCCGACCCAAGTACCTAGTGGATGGGCGGGATGCGGGGGTCTACGGGCGCGAAGCCGCTGCGGCCGCATCAGAGAAGTATGCGTTCGTTGCAAGTGTGTGTGTGTGTGTGTGTGTGTGCATGTGTGTGTGTGTGTGTGTGTGTGTTGGTTGCAAGGGCGCGCGTTGGCGGGGCCCCAGCACAGCTCCAGACTGAGCGGGCACACGTGGCAGGGTGCACAGTTTGTGCGTGTGCACGTGTGTGGGTGTGCGCGTGTGTGCGCGTGTGTGCGTGCGTGTGTGTGTGTGTGTGCGTGTGTGTGCGTGTGTGTGCATATGTGTGTGTGTGTGTGTGTGTGTGCACACGCACGTGTGTTGTGTGTGTGCGTGCGTGCGTGTGCGTGTGCGCGTGTCTGTGTGCGCGATATCGCCGTTATCTTTGTAACGATCTGGAATGGAATGGAATGGAATGTGTGTGTGTGTGTGCGTGCGTGCGTGTGTGTACACGTGTGTGTGCGTGTGTGTGTGTGCACACGCACGTGTGTGTGCGTGCGTGCGTGTGCGCGTGCGCGTGTCTGTGTGCACCCGCGTGCGTGCGCTCCCTCCCGGTGGGCGTGGCGCGCGCTCTCGTGCGGAGCGCGGCATCTAGATGCTCGAGTGACAGGAACGATCGGCGGGGTCCCAGCACAGCACCAGTCGGAGCGGGGCACACGCCGCAGGATGCACAGTTTGCGTGTGTATGTGTGTGTGTGTGTGTGTGTGTGTGTGCGTCAGCAACCGCGGGCGCGCGATCCCTCCCGGCGCCGTGGCGTGCGCTCACGTGCGGAGCACGGCCTCTAGATGCTCGAGTGACAGGAACGATCGGCGGGGCGCCAGCGCAGCACCAGTCTGAGCGAGGCACACGCCGCAGGGTGCACAGTTTGTGCGTGTGTGTGTGTGTGTGTGTGTGTGTTTATGTGTGTGTGTGTGTGTGTGCGTCAGCAACCGCGTGCGTGCGCTCCCTCCCGGCGCCGTGGCGCGCGCTCACGTGCGGAGCGCAGCTTCGAGGTGCTCGAGTGACAGGTACGATCGGCGGGGCGCCAGCACAGCACCAGTCTGAGCGAGGCACACGCCGCAGGGTGCACAGCGTGTGCGTGTGCGTGTGCGTGTGCGTGTGCGTGTGCGTGTGCGTGTGCGTGTGGGGGTGTGTTTATGTGTGTGTGTGTGTGTGTGTGTGTGTGTGTGTGTGCGTCAGCAACCGCGTGCGTGCGCTCCCTCCCGGCGCCGTGGCGCGCGCTCACGTGCGGAGCGCAGCTTCGAGGTGCTCGAGTGACAGGTACGATCGGCGGGGCGCCAGCACAGCACCAGTCAGAGCGAGGCACACGCCGCAGGGTGCAAAGTTTGTGCGTGTGTGTGTGTGTGTGTGTTGATGTGTGTGTGTGTGTGCGTCAGCAACCGCGTGCGTGCGCTCCCTCCCGGCGCCGTGGCGCGCGCTCACGTGCGGAGCGCAGCTTCGAGGTGCTCGAGTGACAGGTATGATCGGCAATGCACCAGCACAGCACCAGTCGGAGCGAGGCATACGCCGCAGGGTGCACAGTTTGTGTGTGCATGTGTTTGTGTGTGTGTGTGTGTGCGTCAGCAACCGCGGGCGCGCGATCCCTCCCGGCGCCGTGGCGTGCGCTCACGTGCGGAGCACGGCCTCTAGATGCTCGAGTGACAGGAACGATTGGCGGGGCACCAGCACAGCACCAGTCTGAGCGAGGCACACGCCGCAGGGTGCACAGTTTGTGTGTGTGTGTGTGTGTGTGTGTGTGCGTCAGCAACCGCGTGCGTGCGCTCCCTCCCGGCGCCGTGGCGCGCGCTCACGTGCGGAGCGCAGCTTCGAGGTGCTCGAGCGACAGGTACGACCGGTCGTTGTTGAGCACGAGGAGCCCGCCGCAGAAGTCGTCCGAGCCGGCCACGAGGAAGCGGGCGGCGGTCGGGTGGTTGGAGTAGCGGCCGCCCGTGCGCTTGAGGGTCTGGAGCGACACGAGCAGATCCAGAAAGTCGACCACTCCTCGGAACCCGTGACCCTGCTGCAGGCCGAGGGCCGCCGCGACCTCCACCCATGTGAGGCCTGCACAGTGCACACGCATTTGTGAACCAGTGTGGGCTAGGGCTAAGGGTTTCGGGTTTAGGGTAAAGGATTTTATGGTTTCGGGTTAAGGGTTTTAGCTTACGCTCTTATTATTAAGGAACGGGACTGGCTCATTACACTGTTGTGCTGATTTATTGGATTGACTGCTTGGATTGTTGGATCGCATCGTTAGCCTGCACAGGTTGAGAGAGCTATGGAAGTACACACTTTTGAGACACAGTTTCATACTGGCTTCATACACAAACCCATTTTCATTACATTACCTACGATGGAAATTAGAGCGTGCACACGCATCGTAAGTGGGCCCGGTGGGATGTAGCGCCACAGTACGCATATGCCAGTGGCTCGTGTGTGTGTGTGTGTGTGTGTGTGTGCTGGCGCACGTGTGTGCATGTGTGTGTGTGTGTGTGTGTGCTGCCACACGTGTGTGTGTGTGTGTGTGTGCGTTGCCGCAAGACGGTTGATGCATGCCGGCACTCCACTGGCGCATGCATGCATGCATGCAGTCCATTCACCATTTGGATGATTTGCTAGTAGGCCGTACACATCGAGCTTTGCAGAAAGGTTCAGTGCCTTGCTAGCAGCAAACGCTCTTGAGAGGCCCAGCAGGCGTGCCAACTCCTGGTTGCCGCCGTCCTCGGCGCTCCCATTTGCACACGGCACATCACCGGACATTGGAGATTGTTTTCTTGGCTTGTGGCTCGTGGCGAAGAGGTGACGTATGATTGCCACACTTGAGTGGCAATCGTACATGCACGCGTGCACCGTCATGTATCACTCCAGATAGTGATGGCATCGCCATGCCCGGTTTGCGGTGTTTCAATCTCTGATGTGGAGGAGCTGCAGGCGCACGTTCAGGGCCACTTTGAAGCACCAAGGGCAGCTGGCAGCCCTCCCTCTCCCTCGGATCCTGAGGTGGTGTGCAGCCGCGGATGTGACAAGCGTGTTCGAATTTCGGAGCTTGAGGCACACGAGGCGGCGTGCGGCACTGCTGCATGGTGAGTCCCATGCGCGTGCATGCAAGCGTGCTGTGCATGCCATGCAGCGCACCAGCTGCTGCAACATGTGTGCGGCCCACACCCAAACCCACACCGTCGCTGCTGCCCGTGGTCGTTCCAGGCGTGGCTCGGGGCCCGGCTGTGGCAGCGATGGCCGGCAGGCGCCAGCTGGGGCGCAGCAGCAGCAGCGCGGCACCAACGGCACCTCCTCCGCCGCCCCCGCGGACGTGATTGAGATATCGGACGGCGAGGACGAGCCGCCCGCTAGGCGGCATCAGCCCATGCGTAGCAGCGTCTGCCCTGTCGTGGACCTGCGCAGCCCGCAGCGCGCGCCGCCAAACGCGCAGCCTGGCATCAGCACGCAGCCTGGCGCCGCGGCATCCACACCCGCTGCCCGGCAGAACGCGCCGGTGGCGGCCATGGTGATGTGCCCCTACGGCTGCTCGCAGTGGGTCCCCATGTTGGAGATGGACAGCCACGAGCTGATGCACCAGGTGTGTGTGTGGGTGTGTGTGTGTGTGGGTGGGGGGCAGATCAGATCAGATCAGATCACATGATATGGTCTGATGATCTCCATATGGAGCACTCGTGTGTGCACTTGCACTTGCCTGCATTTGCATGTGCAGTCGTGTATGCACTCGCGTTGCAATGCATGCACTTCGCACTGAAGCCCTAAGCTCTGAAACCCTAGACCCTGTGTTAAAGGGAGGGTGCTTTGTCCCTCACAAGGGACATATTTCACCCACCTCATGTGGCACACCATGCCTGCCACACTGAGTCCCATCAGACGAGGGTGGGCACGTTGGAAAGCTGACACTTCAGGCTACCTGCTGATGGTCTTGAAATTTTCAAATTCGAATCCTGGCGGTTGCTGGGGGAGCTCAATCTTGGGGGAAATTCAAAACTGGCGCCAAGTTCATGGGTGACCCCGAGCCAGACCCAGACTCAGGGGCACTCCCTGTGCCTGTGCCTGAGCCGCAGGCCAGCCGCCACTGTCTGTCGGGGTATGGCTGTGATGCGACACCCACGTGTACACATGTGGGCCATATGTCCGCACGCCACATGCGCGCAGGAGCCAGTGATTTCCTTTTCAGCTCTAAACAGCCATTTGGCTGTATTCCGGCTGAACTTTGTCCATGAGCACAGCTTTACCCATTCAGTGGATTGATAGTCTGACAAGCCCACCAGACAGAGCTTGTCAAGAGCTTTCAAATGACCTATGTATGAGGGCAAATGGTCAACGGGAGGTCAACTGTCGATGCGGTCAAAGCAAGATCTGGCTGTGGAACAATTACTTAGAAATCGTGAAAAGAACATCACTGGCGGGAGCGCCGAGGCGCTCGCTGCATATGCCGCCCCATGCATGTGTCGTATCAGCGCAGCTCCCGCGGCACGCTTTGCAAATTCTGGTGATTTGGGTACTTATTCAAGTAACGGGGTCAACAGGACAAAGAATGTGATCCCAGCGCTGACCGCAGCCTTGCCCTGCCCTAGCGCCCGCCTCCCGTTTCCGCGCAGCTGGAGGGCAACCAGCAGGCAGCTGCAGCGGCGCTCGCGTGCCACACGTCCCGCCACAGGCACGCGCCACCACCGACCGCAATCCTGCCCTGCCCTTGTGCACGCCCCCCGTTTCCTGATCTGTGACGCGGCACCCGCCAACTCGTACGCACGCGAGCCACACTTCCCCCCCACAAGCACGCAGCAACGCTGCGCGCTCCACCACTGAGCGCGACCTTTCCCTGCCCTTTCGCACGCCGCCCATTTCTTGATCTATGACGCGGCACCCGCCTACTCGTACGCACGCGGGCCACACTTCCCCCCACAGGCACGCAGCAACGCTGCACGCTCCCAGCGCTGATCTCAAACTGCCCTTGCGCCCGCGCCCCGTTTCCGCGTAGCTGGAGGGCGACCAGCAGGCAGCTGCAGCGGCGCTCGCGTGCCACACTTCCCACACTTCGCCCCACAGACACGCAGCAATGCTGCACGCTCCCAGCGCTGATCTCAACCTGCCCTTGCGCCCGCGCCCCGTTTCCGCATAGCTTGAGGGCGACCAGCAGGCAGCTGCAGCGGCGCGCGCGTGCCACACTTTCCGCCACAGGCACGCAGCGACGATGCACGCTCCACCACTGAACGCGACCTTTCCCTGCCCTTGCGCCCTCCCCCCGTTTCTTCATCTGTGATGCGGCACCCTCCTACTCGTACGCACGCGTGCCACACTCCCCCCCACAGGCACGCGCCACCACTGAATGCAACCCTGCCCTGCCCTTGCGCACGCCCCCCCGTTTCCGTGTAGCTGGAGGGCGACCAGCAGGCAGCTGCAGCGGCGCTCGCGTGCGCGGGCGACGACGCAGATGCTGCGGCGCGTGCAGCACAGCAGGCGGCAAACTTTGAAGTAAGGAACAGGAACAGGAACAGGAACAGGAACAGGAACAGGAACAGGAACAGGAACAGGAACAGGAACAATAACAGTAACAGTAACAGTAACAGTCTTAAATCGATCACATGTGACTCACCACTATTAAGAATGGACGTAAGTATTGTAGATCCGTTAGTTAATGTGTCACCATTCGTATTGACCTCGACACTTCCGGTAGCAACAGGAACAGGAACAGGAACAGGAACAGGAACAGGAACAGGAAACAGGGAACAGGGAACAGGGAACAGGGGACAGGGGACAGGGACAGGGACAGGGACAGGGACAGGGACAGGGACAGGGACAGGGACAGGGACAGGGACAGGGACAGGGACAGGGACAGGGACAGGGACATCAGCTTTCCAGCAAGACATTTCCTAGTCCTAGTGTCGCCTAGACTCAAGTCGAGTTCTGGCCCTAACAATCAAGGAAAGTAAGGTTCAATGCAAGGAAAGCCGTGGATGCGGCTGCGGCTACGGCTGCGGCTGCGGCTCCGGCTGCGGCTGCGGCTGCGGCTGTGGCTGTGGATGGTGCGTACATGCGTGTGTGCGTGTGTGCGTGCTGCAGCTGCGGCTGTGCCGGTGGCTGGATGGCTTCGCCTCGACTGTGGCTGCGGGGACATGTTGCGTGCTGTGGCTGTGGACCATTGTTTCCGTAAGCCAACCCGCAACCTGACAAAGTGCACTTTCGGGCTGAGATTGGCCGATTGGGCTGGCGCGTCGGGTTGAGATTGCGCGAATTTCGACCCGAAAAAGTGTGAAAACGGTATTTCACATTTCCCCCGCCGAAATTCGCCTCCGTCGGGTTGAGATTGGCGAAATGAGTTTGAGGCCCGTGTTGAGCCATCATTTTTCAATATCCTTAACGGAACCACTGCTGTGGACTGACCGGGTGCGTGTCCTGCGCGTGCAAACTCGCAGGCGCTGCAGGCTCAGCATGGTTTCGGCAACAATCGCAACGGGCGTGTTTGAATGGTGCATACTGCTGCTGTGGCCGTGAAACAGATCGCTGTGTCCTGCCCGTGCACACTCACAGGCGCTGCAGGCTCAGTACGGGTTCAGCAACAAGCGCAACGGGCGGTGCTTCACGTGCGGGGAGGAGGGGCACTGGTGGGTGGGTGCGCGCGCGGGGCGAGGGCTGATGGTGACGGTTTCAGGGTTTACGGTTCAGGGTTGAGAAGCAATTTATAAGCCCTAAGTGGTTTCAGCTACGGGCGCTGCTTCACGTGCGGGGAGGAGAGGCACTGGTGGGTGGGCGCGGGCGCGGGGTGTGGGCTGCTGGTTACGGGGTCAGGGTTCAGGGTTTAGAAGCCCTACGTGGTTTCAGCAATGGGCGGTGCTTCACGTGCGGGGGGGGGGGCACTGGTTGTGCAGGTTTGACACGTACGCGGTAGGACTCCGGGCCGTGAGTTAAGGCCTAGACTACACGTCTTGGGGGGCTCTACTAGTGCGAGCCCGCACGGCCACGAGGAGGGGCACTGGTTGGTGCGGGCGCGGGGCGACGGCTGATGGGAAGAGCTTCAGGGAGTAAGGGTTCAAGGTTGGGGAAGGTTGTGAAGGCTGATGATTAAGTTTTTTGGGGGGGGGGGCGTGAAACCTTAACCCGACAGAAAGGCAGAGTGACAAGCCAAGGCCGAGGCCTGAACAGGGGACAGGGGACAGAAAGGACAGGCGGGCAAAGCAGACTGTCACAGCGGAGAGGCGTTCATCAACAGGCGGCTCACGCCTTACCGGTCTGCTGTGGGGCTTCAAAGGGCCTAGAAAGCCTTGGTTCATGTGCGGAGAGGGGCACTGGTGGGGTTGAGGATACAGGGCCTAGAAAGCCTTAGTGCGGAGCGGAGGGGCATTGGGTGGGCGCGGGTGCGGGGCGAGGGCTGAGGGCACAGGGGTTCAGGGGTTGAGGTTAAAAGGTTGTGGGTCAAGGTTTTGAAGGCTGAGGATTGAAGGTTTAGACACCCTTAGTTCACGTGCGGGGAGGAGGGACACCAGTGATTTCCTTGTCTGCTCTACACAGCCATTTGGCTGTATTCCGGCTGTACTTTGATCTTGCACACAGCTCATCCCACCCAGTGGATTGTACGTCTGACCAGCCCGCCAGACAGAGCACGTCAACAGCTTTCAAATGACCTATGTATGAGAAGAAACGGTCAACGCGAGGTCAACAGTCAACGCGGTCAAGACAAAATCCGGCTGTGGGGGAATTAATTGAACATTCTGAAAAGGAAATCACTGAGGGGCACTCGTGGCTGGGCGCGGGGCGAGGGCCGAGGGCACAGATGGTTTGGGGTTTGGGGTTTAGGTTTCAAGGTTGAGGTGTAAGGTTTTGAAGGTTGGAGATTGAGGGTTTAGAAACCCCTTAGTTCACGTGCGGGGAGGAGGGGCAATGGTGGGTGGGCGCGGAGAGGAGGAGAGGAGAGGGGGGAGGTGGGGGGGTCGGGAGGGGGAGAGGGGGAGGGGGGCTCCTTCCGGCAGGAGCCCCGACTGTCCGCGTAACCCGCGCGCCCCTTCCCATGTTCTCGCCGAGCTGACGCACAACCTGCGCCCCCCCCCCCCCCCATTCCCGCAGGAGCCCCGACTGCCCGCGCAACCCGCGCGCGCCCCCGCCCCGCGCCCCTCTCCGCGTCACTCTCCGAGCTGACGCGCGCCCCCACCCCAATTCCAGCAGAAGCCCTGATTGCCTGCGCAACCCGCGCGCGCCCCCGCCCCAGCCGCCCCTCTCCACGTCACTCTCCGAGCTGCCCCGTGCGCAACACGCCCCCCCCCCACCCCAATTCCCGCAGGAGCCCCGATTGCCCGCGCAACCCGCGCGCGCCCCCGCCCCAGCCGCCCCTCTCCACGTCACTCTCCGAGCTGCCCCGTGCGCAACACGCCCCCCCCCCACCCCAATTCCCGCAGGAGCCCCGATTGCCCGCGCAACCCGCGCGCGCCCCCGCCCCAGCCGCCCCTCTCCACGTCACTCTCCGAGCTGACGCGCGCGCAGCGGCGCGACGGCTATCCGGGCCTGCCCAAGGCGGCGCTGCTGGCTGGGTGTGGAGGGCTGGTGCCCACACTTGCGCGGCTGCTGAGTCAGCGGCCGCCGCCCGGACACGAGGCGTACCTCTGCGGTGCGTGCGTGCGTGCGTGTGACAGTGTGGATGTGTGGGTGTGTGATGCACGTGACAACACCACAGCATCAGTGCTTCTTTAATTGGGCGGTTTACCGCCTAAGGCGGTTTCTGGACGGGAATAATTGATTGTTTTTTTAGGGTTCACCGCCCATTTTTGCCATTTTTTGTCGGTTTTCGCCGTTTTTGTCGTCTTTTTCTGATTTTGGCCGATTTTGCTTCTGGCCGCCAGCCGCCAGGCTTAAAGAATTAATTCATTGAAATCAATTGAAGAAGCACTGCACAGCATAGCACACATCGCAGCACACCACGCTCGTTCACAGGCGAGGCCTGAGTCAGCGGCCGCCGCCCGGCCGCCCGGCCTACCTCGTCGGTCTGCATGTGTGCGGAAGTGTGGAAGTGTGGATGCATGTGACAGCATAGCACACCGCAGCGTCAGTGGTTCCTGGGAAGGATTTTAGTAATTAGTTTTTTCCCGACCTGAGCAACTTTGACCGCCCATACCAGGTGCAATACCGTAGTGACACGCTCATTTGGGGGTACGATTGGGGGTAGGCTACCCCCAAACCCGTGTCGAGGGTGTCACTGACGCTCGGGGCTGCCCCCAAACCCGTGTCGCAAGTAAAAGGCGTATATGCTGTAACTCCCTTGAACCTGCATGGATTTTGACGATTCGAATTTTGTTAGAAAGCTTGTAACAAAAGCTATCCAAAACACTTGGATACAGCGTGGACTTCAGGGAAGAAGGAGGAGGGGCAGTGTGGGGTGTGTGAAACTGCCCCCAAATGCGTCACCAAGGGCGCTGCGTTCCGGCGGCTGCCCCCAAACCCGTGTCTTTGGTTGGCATAGAACGGCCGTTTTCCCAACCCCCAAATGGCCGTACCCCCAAATGAGCGTGACACTACGGTACATAGTGGGTGTCCACGCAACGCATGCCATTGGGCTGCTCTTGGCGAGACCTTTTCAACGCATTCCTCCACGCCCTCTCCCTCCAAGTGCGGGGTGGTTTTCTGGGAAATGGCAAATCCGGCCCCGAGCGGTATACCACGTGCAGGGGAATTACTGCGCAGCGTGCTTGCTCACACAACCGCCACAACCGCTGCCCTACCGCCAGTCATTTCCTTCTCGGCTGTCCACAGCCATTTGGCTGTATTCCGGCTGTACTTTGACCTTGAACACAGCTCAACCCATTCAGTGGATTGTGAGTCTGACAAGCCCGCCAGATAGATCTCGTCAGGAGCTTCCAAATGACCTATGTATGAGCACAAACGGTCAACCGGAGGCCAACGGTCAACGGGGTCAAAGCAACATCCGGGTGTGAAACAATTAATTGAAAATCCTGAAAAGAAAAACACTGCCTACCGCCGTGCCCGCCCCGCCCGGCTGGCGCGTTCACTCATATTCATCGAACGCACACAAGCGCACCGCAACGTGTGCAATGCAGGCGTGGTGCACACGAACGCACACGCGCGCCCGCAGTGTGTCAAACGCAGGCGCCGTGCACCACATCTCGGCGCAGTACGCCGACCGGGGCTGGGGCTACAGCATCCAGATGGTTGCTCATTGCATGTGTGTGGTGGTCGATTTTACAGTCCGTCGGACGCCTGTGATGGCGCATTAGACCCTAGGAAAGAGGCCGGCAGAGCTGAGCTGGCAGCTCTGTCAAAATTGAATCCTAGCATGCCATTTGCCATCATGTTTGCTGTGCACGCGGTGCGTGTGTGCGTCATGCGTACCGCAGGCGCCGTGCACTACATCTCGGTGCAGTACGCCGACCGGGGCTTGGGCTACAGCATGCAGGTGGTTACTCATTGCATGTGTGTGGTGGCCGATTTTACATTCCGTCGGACGCCTTTGATGGCGCATTAGACCCTAGCAAAGAGTCCGGCAGAGCTGAGCTGGTAGCTCTGTCCAGCAGAGCTGAGCTGAGTTGGTAGCTCTGTCAAAATTAAACCCCTGGCATGCCATCTGCCATCATGATTGCTGTGCACGCGGTGCGTGTGTGTCATGTGTACCGCAGGCTTAGTGCACCACATCTCGGCGCAGTACGCCGACCGGGGCTGGGGCTACAGCATCCAGATGGTAACTCATTGCATGTGTGTGGTGGCCAATTGTACAGATCGTCGAACGCCTGTGATGGCGCATTAGACCCTAGGAAAGAGGCCGGCCGAGCTAAGCTGAGCTGGCAGCTCTGTCAAAATTAACCCCCTAGCATGCCATCTGCCATCATGATTGCTGTGCACGCGGTTCGTGTATGCGTCATGCTGATGCCGACCTGGCCTTGGGCTACAGCATCCAGATGGTTACTCATTGCATGTGTGTGTATGTGTGTCATGTGTACCGCAGGCGCAGTGCACCACATCTCGGCGCAGTACGCCGACCGGGGCTGGGGCTGCGGTTGGCGCAACATCCAGATGCTGTCGTCGCACGTGCTGCAGCAAGTGCGCGGCAGGTGCACAGAAGGTGCCGAGCAGGTGCGCAGGAGATGCATAGAAGCTGCACAGCAGGTGGGTAGCAGGTGCCCAGCAGATGCGCATCCAGGTGCTGTCGTCGCACGTGCTGCAGCAGGTGCGCGGCAGGTGCCGAGCAGGTACCCAGCAGGTGCCCAGCAGGTGTGCAGCAGGTGCACAGAAGGTGCCGAGCAGGTGCGCAGGAGGTGCATAGAGCTGCACAGCATGTGGGCAGCAGGTGCCCAGCCGGAGCGCATCCAGATGCTGTCGTTGCACGTGCTGCAGCAGGTGCGCGACAGGTGCACAGAAGGTGCCCAGAAGGTGCATAGCAGTTGCCCAGTAGGCGCGCATCCAGGTGCTGTCGTCGCACGTGCTGCAGCAGGTGCGCAGCAGGTGCACAGAAGGTGCCCAGAAGGTGCATAGCAGGTGCCCAGCAGGCGCGCATCCAAGTGCTGTCGTCGCACGTGCTGCAGCAGGTGCGCGACAGGTGCACAGAAGGTGCCCAGAAGATGCATAGGAGGGTTGCGGCCCTGAACCTAGGGCTTCAGGGTCTTCATGGTTCAACGTTAGAGGTTGCGGCCAGGCTTTTCTACCTTCTCATCATTCTAGGTCACTTATAGATCAGATCCACGTCCCTTCTGACACACAATGATCAGTAGCCTCTGATGCCGCTATGGTGGAGGTCTAGGGGAAACGATCCCGCGGGCTTGCGAACCCCAGCCGTGCCCCCACCGGGAGGAGTAAGATCTGGGGGCCGAGTGCCCTGTCTAGGTCCAGCCCCGACCCACTAGCCCCCCACCACCAGTAGCCAGCCACCCGTGTGTAGCGCTCGGGCGTTATACGCCGAGCAAGGTCGAATACGCTAGCCGGTAGGCTCGTCACACACACTGTAAAATCCGTCATCATCATCAGGGTCTCCAGGGTTACGGGTTTCAGCGCCCGCTGGAGGAGGCAGGGAGCGTGGCAGACTACACCACATGCTTGTGCCTGCGTCCAGGGTTTCCAGGGTGTGTGGGGTGGACCGGAGACACCGGCGGGCTCTCACCCATAACTCAAAGTGGTGGGCCTCAGAGGTGTGTATGAGAGGCACGAATGTCCAAGCCCTGCCCCAGCCAAAGGGAGGGGCCGCTCGGCTTATGGGACCCAGTGTATGGCTGCCCCATATCATGGCCAATTCAAGTCGGGAAGGGGGGGCGGATGCACGCAGTATGGCGGCTGTGGGAAGCTCTTGCATGCTCAATATTGATCATTTACCCCATTGATTATTTACACCCTCTCCTCCTAGCAGGTGCCCATCAGGCAGTGATTTCTTTATCGGCTCTCCACAGCCATTTGGCTGTATTCCGGCTGAACTTTGGCCTTGAATATAGCTCAACCCATTCAGTGGATTGAAAGTCTGCCGAGCCCGCCAGACAGAGCTCGTCAAGAGCTTTCAAATAACCTTTATATGAGGACCAACGGCCAACGGGAGGTTGACGGTCAAAGCAGTTACAGTTACAGTAACATCGGCTTTCCAGCAAAGACTACCTCTAGTCCTAGTACCACCGCCTAGACCCAAGTCCAGTTCTGGCCCTAACAATTACTTGTGAGGGGCGGTAGCCACCAGCCGGCTGCCTGCCAACGTGTAGTCCCAGAGCAAAAAAGAGAGCTATTGTGCGACGCCTCCAAAATAGGTCCTAACTGCTTCTAGGGGATAGGGGGTCAAGTGGCGCTTGCCAATCTACTTGACCGCCGTGGTGGAGGGGCCGGCGCCTGAGGGGCAGCCGGACCGTACACCACGGCTCTCCACCCGACCCTATCCTGAGCACGCTCAAACGCCGTGTCCAAAAAGTCTTCCAATCAGAACGAGTGCCACTAGTTTCGCCTAGCTGCTGAATCAGTAGCTTAAGAAAATAGTGTCGGGAGGAGGCTGGAGGCCGGCCTTGCTGCCGAGCCACATCCATTGTGCAGTCAAAAGTCGTACGAGGAAGACGAGAAGCCGGCATGCGCATCACATGGCCTAGCCACTGCATTGATCGCTTTGCCACAAGGCTCTCAATTGGCTCAGTGTCGCACGCCTGCCGAATATAAGTTAATCTGTGCCGGTCGACCAGGCGCACACCCAGAATGCGACGAAGGCAGTTAGAGTGGGCAACCTCCAATCGAGTCAGTTGTGTTTTAGTAGGGGCCCATGTTTCGCAGCCGTACAGAAAGTGGGGCAGCACGAAAGTGTTGTAAACCCGCATCTTAGACTGCACTTGCATCTTCTTGCTGGCCCAAATCTTATCAAAAGACGCAAACACGCCCAGCGCGCGACCGACACGCACACCGATCTCCTTTTCCACACCACCACTCTGGGTTATCCAACTCCCTAGATACTTAAATGCAGAGACGGTCTTCACTTCACCACCAGTCAGCGCAAACGTGGGCAGATCCGCGTCAAAATCTGCTGGCAAAATCATCACTTCTGTCTTGGCGGCGTTGATTTGCATGCCAAAGCTAGAGGACACTTTGTCAAGGATTTTCAGCATAAGCGCCAACTGAGCTGGGTCATGCGAGAACAAACATAAATCGTCGGCATACATCAGCATTACTATACGCTCAACCGACGACGACAACACAGAGCCGCCGGCTCGGGTCACGACTGACACGCCAGCCCCCTCTGGCATCATGTCTAGCGCCTTTTTCACTATGTGGTCAATAAAAACATTGAACAACACAGGAGCAATGACGCACCCCTGTCGCACACCAGACACGGGGAATTCGTGCCCGATTTTCCCAGCCAGCCGCACAGCTGCTGTGTGTTGGTGTGAAGATCCTCCAACAGATCAATGTGTGCGGATGAACACTATATAATCTAAGGACTCTCCACAGTGCCGCACGGTTTATGCAATCGTAAGCTTTGGAATAGTCGGCAAATGCCACAGCCATGCATTGTTTGTACTCAGCATGTGCCGCGCTCAGCGAGCGCAGAGTAAAAATCGCATCAACAGTGCCTCTGCTTTTTCTGAAACCACACTGAGCCTCATGCAACTGACCATCAACCTGCGTGGAGACGCGGTGCAGAAGTATGGCAGCGTACACTTTCCCGGCAATAGAGAGAAGGCTTATACCGCGGTAGTTACCAGGGGAGTCACGCGGACCCTTCCCCTTATATAACGGTGTGATAATAGCAGTTTTCCATTCCCTCGGAGCTCTCCCCGACCGCCATACGGCGATGATGACCCGGTGGAGCCATGCGATGGCAGGTGGGCACCGCAACAGCATGGCGTCCAGCTGGTCACCGCCCGGAGCGGCGGCCGAGCGCAAAGCTCGCACAAACGCCTCCGTCTCAGCCAGGTCAGGGGGGCGCCCGTGCGCCTCGTCCACCTCTGTGGCGCGTGTGAGCTCAAACGCCGCTACATCGTTCTCTCAGCTGGTTCAGGGTCTCGTCGCTGAGCTTGGTCTCCCCGCCATATAGCTTGTCGAATGACTCTGTCATGGCCTTCAGCACCCCGTCTGGACCGCTGTGCAGCGCGCCCGAGACGTCCCGCATGGCAGGTGGGATCTGATGGCTGCGGCTGCGGCCCGCCAGCCTGTCGCACGCGCGCGCAAACTGGCGCAGATTCCTCTTGCGTAGCATGTCTTGCGCCTCCACCACCTGCTGGCCGATCCACCTCTCCCTGTCTCTCTGCACCGCTGCGTCGGCCGCGCGGTTGGCGCTGTTGCGCTCTCGTTTGGCAGCAGCAGACTTGCTCCTGAGCCATGCCGTGTGCGCGCGCTGCCGGGCGTCCATGAGGCGGAGGGTGCGCTGCGACAGAGTGAACTGCCAGCCGCGCCGCCGGCGGCTGCCGCGTGGAGCGAGGTGGTTGGTGGCCACCTCGTGAATGGCAGCAGCCATCGCGTCGTACTCCGCCTGGGCATCAGCGCCCTCGGGCGGCACGGCCTCCAGCAGCCCAAAGCGATCGGACAGCTGGAGGTTGAACTCACGACGGACAGCCGGGCGCCGCAGTTGTGAAGAGTCCCATGCGCGCCGCTGAGAGCCGCCTGCATGGCGGGAGGCTCGCATGCGGAGGCGCATGGACAGTACCACCATGCGGTGATCGCTGTCCCAGGTTGGGCTCCTACGCACCCTACAGTCTGTCACCGCATGCATGCGGCGGCGCGCGACCAGGATGTAGTCCTTGACGCTGTGCAGGCGGCGCACAGAGCATGCATGCCGTCTGCTCTGTGCAACAGCCATGGGGCTGATGTGGGTGTACTGGTGCTCAGGCCTGTGGGGGTAGAGAGTGTTGGCAGCGCGCAGGCTGCATGCAGTGGCAGTGTCGAGGAGCAGGCGACCGTTCGGTCAAAGCGGTCAAAGCAAAATCAAGCTGTGGAATAATTAATTGAAAATCCTGACAAGGAAAACACTGGCATCCAGATGCTGTTGTCGCATGTGCTGCAGCAGGTACTCAGCGGTTGTAGGATCTTTTGGCTCCATGATTTCAAATCCAAATCGCAGGAGTACCCGACTGTTTTAGACAAAGCCATATGGTGAACCTTAGAGGCCTCATGACAAGCTGCCCAGAGATGTCTGCATCATTACCAGCAATATTGAGTGAGATGTTGGGGGGTACAGTTCAAAGGGAGATAATTTCCCCCCTGCATTACCGCCACATCTAAGAGGCGTTAGTGTGGGTGTGACCGTCACGCGCGTGCCACAATGCTGCCGTCACAACCGCACGCTTGAGCACCACCACCACCACCCGCACCCACCGAAATAGTGCCCCACGCCCCTGGTGCAAGCAGGGCTGCGGCGCGTGTGGGCGATGCCACGACACAACCCACACGCTGCCGTCACAACCACACGCTCTAGCACCACCATCACCAAAACAGCGCTCCCCACCCCCCTGGTGCAAACAGGGGCCGCGGCGCGTGTGGGCGATGGCATAGCACAACCCACACGCTGTCGTCACAACCACACGCTCTAGCACCACCATCACCAAAACAGCGTTCCCCACGCCCCTGGTGCAAGCAAGGGCCGCGGCGCGTGTGGGCGATGCCACGACACAACCCACACGCTGCCGTCACAACCACACGCTCTAGCCCACACCACCACCACCACCACCCGCACCCACAGAAATAGAGCCCCACACCCCTGGTGCAAGCAGGGGCGCGGGCGTGTGGGCGATGGCATAGCACGACCCACACGCTGTCGTCACAACCACACGCTCTAGCACCACCAACACCACCAACACCACCCGCCAAAACAGCGCTTCCCACGCCCCTGGTGGAAGAAGGGCCGCGGCGCGTGTGGGTGATGGCATAGCACGACCCGACCCACACGGTGTCGTCACAACCACACGCTCCATCACCACCGCCACAAGAACAGCGTTTCACACCCCCTTGGTGCAAGCAGGGACGTGGCGCAGTTTCAGCAGGTGGCGGCGCCGCCAGCAGTAGCGGTCGCGGCGGTGGCGGCGGTGGCGGCAATAACGGCCGCGGTGGAGGCGGTGGCGGCGGCGGCGGTGGCGGCGGCGGCGGTGGCGGTGGCGGCGGCGGTGGCGGCGGTGGCGGTGGCGGCGGCGGTGGTGGCGGTGGCGGTGGGGGCGACGCCGCTGCCGCTGCCGCTGCGTCGGCGCTCTTTGGCGGTGCTGGCTTCGTACCAGACATTGGTGGGTGCGCTCTCGTAGGTAGAGCCTGGGGGGCTTTTGGTTGTTTGTTGTTTGGTCATTTGGTCGTTTAGTTGCTTGGTTTCAAAAATGGCTGTCGTTGGCGGTGCTGGCGGTGCTGGCGGTGCTGGCGGTGCACAAGGCATTGGTGGGTGCGTTCTCGTAGGTAGAGCCTGGTGAGTTTTTTTGTTTGTTTTTTGTTTGGTCGTTTGGTCGTTTGGTTGCTTGGTTTCAGCAATGGCTGTCGTTGGCAGTGCTGGCGGTGCTGGCTTTGTACCAGACACTGGTGGGTGTGCTCTAGTAGGTAGAGCTTGGGGAGTTGTTTCGTTGTTTGGTCGTTTGGTCGTTTGGTCGTTTGGTCGTTTGTTTGCTTGATTTCAGACATGGCTGTCTTTGGCGGTGTTGGCTTTGTGGCAGACATTGGTGGGGGCTGAAGAGTCTGGAGAGTAGTTTGGTTGGTTGCCAGTTGTTTGGTTGATTGTTGTCACCAATGGCTGCTTTGGCGGCGCTGGCGGTGCTGGCGTTGCACCAGACGCCATCGGTGTGTGTGCTGCCGAGCGTTCCCATTCGCGGGGATCCGGTTGTTCGGTGGCTTGTTGTCATCCATACCGGCACTGGCTCTGCGCCGAGCATTGGCGTGTACGCTGCTGTGCGTGGGGTTAAGCTTTGTTGTTGGGTTATTTGGCGCCAATGGCTGGTTTTCGGGGCTCTGGCGTTGTGGAAGACATTGGTGGGTGCAGAAGAGCCTGGGAAGTTGTTTGGTTGTTTGGTTGTTTGGTTGTTTGGTTGTTTGGTTGTTTGGTTGTTTGGTTAATTGTTGTCGCCAATGGCTGCCTTTGGCGGTGCTGGCGGTGCTGGCTTCGAACCAGACATTGGTGGGTGTCCTCTCGTAGGTAGAGCCTGGGGAGTTTTTGGTTGTTTGGTCGCTTGGTCGTTTGGTCGTTTTTTTGCTCGGTTTCAGCAATGGCTGTCTTTGGCGGTGCTGGCGTTGCGCCAGACACATCGGTGTGTGCGCTGCCGAGCGTCCCCACTCGCGGGGATTCGGTTGTTCTGTGGCTTGTTGTCATCGATGGCAGTTGCTGGCTGTGTGCCGGGCATTGGTGACCGACGTTTAGGGTTTAGGGTTGAGGGTTCAAGGTTTAGAGTTTAGGGTTCAAGGTTTAGGGTTTAGGGTTTAGGGTTTAAGGTTCACGGGTGAGGGTTGAGGGGTTGGGGTTTAGGGTTGAGGGTTGAGGGTTGAGGGTTGCGGGGTCCCCTAGGTCTCAACCCCTTAAACCCTCAACGTCGTGTGTGCACTGTGTGGTCACGGTGGCGCGCAAAGAGCTGGGTGTGTGTGTGGGGGGGGGGGGGCGCGTGGGCTGTGAGGTTGTGTTTGTTGGCGGCACCACTCCTGCTGCTGGCGCTGCCGCTGCTGCTGCTGCCGCTGCCGCTGCCGCTGCCGCTGCCGCTGCCGCTTCTGCCGCTGCCGCTGCTTCTTCTGCCGCCGCTGCTGCTGCTGCTGCTGCTGCTGCTGCTGCTGCCGCTGCTGCTGCTGCTGCTGCTGCTGCCGCTGCTGCTGCTGCTGCCGCTGCTGCCTCTGCTGCTTGCTCGCCCCTCCTTCCTCCCTCAACGGTTCATGCATCGGCTTCACCTTCCTCCAACTTTTCTGGGATAGGGCCATCACTCTCGGATGCCGCAACTAGATCGGGCTCTCTCCAGGCCTGGCATCGCTGTCACTCGTGCGTGCCCCCCTCCCTGTGTGCATGCAGAACCTCTCCAGGCCTGGCATCTGCTGACGCCCGCGCGTGCCCCCTCCCCTCCCCCCTCCTCCCCCCTCCCTTCGTGCACACGGGCTCTCTCCATGCCTGGCTGGAGGCCGCCTGGGCTGCTGGGGGGATGAAACCCAGACGCGTCCTCTCTCACACACGCACACACACACGCACACACACACACGCCTCCATCATGTGCACGCAGGCTCTCTCCAAGCGTGGCTGGAGGCCGCCTGGGCTGCTGGGTGGCTGAAACCCGCACACGTCCCCTCAGACACACAAACACACACACACACGCCTCCGCTCTGTGCACGCAGAATCTCCCATGCGTGACTAGAGGCCGCCTGGACTGCTGGGTGGCTGAAACCCGCACGCGTCCCCTCGCACACACACACACACACGCACACGAACACGCACATGCACACGCACACGCGCCTCCATTATGTGCACGCAGGCTCTCTCCAAGCGTGGCTCGAGGCCGCCTGGGCTGCTGGGTGGGACGTCGTCGGTGCTGAGTCGCTGGGAGGGAAGATCCAAGGGGACCGAAAGGTGGGTTGGGAGGGCGGAACGAGATAACGAGAGAGAGGAGAGAGAGAGGGGGAGAGAATGAGAGAGAGAGTGAGAGAGAGGTGTCAGGTTGGGGCTGTTGGGTGGGGCGTGGTTGGTGCTGAGTCGCTGGGAGGGAAGATCCAAGGGGCCCGGAAGGTGGGCAAGGGGGGGGGGGAGAGGAGAGACACAGAGAGAGAGAGAGACAGAGAGAGAGGGACAGAGAGAGAGAGAGAGAGAGAGAGAGAGAAATGGAGATTGCGATTCGAGAGAGAGATTTGAGAGAGAGATTTGAGGTGGGGGCTGCTGGGCGGGATGTCGTCGGTGCTGAGTCATTGAGTAAGAAGATCCAAGGGGACCGAAAGGTGGGCAGGGGGGGGGGAGGAGAGACACAGAGAGAGAGAGAGAGAGAGAGAGAGAGAGAGAGAGAGAGGGGGAGAGAATGAGAGAGAGAATGAGAGAGAGGTGTCAGGTGGGGGCTGCTGGGTGGGACGTGGTTGGTGCTGAGTCGCTGGGTGGGAAGATTCAAGGGGCCCGGAAGGTGGGCAGGGGGGGGGGGCGCGGAGAGA
>VFSX01000144.1:187500-197500 GCA_016618255.1 Chlamydomonas sp. UWO 241 | reverse complement strand
GCAACGTTCACACGCCTGCCGGACGGGCGCGCGCGCGACGACCGCGCCGCGTGCGACCTTAACCCTAAACCCTAAACCCTTTACCCTAAACCCTAGACCCTAAACCCTCAACCCTCAACCCTAAGCCCTTAACCCGCAGCGGTGGCTGCGGGGGGCTGTGGGGGTGCTTACGATACCACTGGCACGCGCGCAGGCTCCTCGCTCGCCACGCCCCTTGCCACGTTCACCCGCCTGCCGGATGGGCGCGCGCGCCACGACCGCGTTGCTTGTGACCTCTGCAGCGTGTGCCCCATCCTCGGCCAGCGCCACAAGAGCCTCAGCCGCGACGACTACGATGTGGTGGGTGGCGCGCCTGGGGTGGCAGGGTGTGGGTGGGTGGGTGCGTGGGTGTGGTGGGTGGGTGAGTGGTGGGTGAGTGGTGGTTGTGGGGTGGGCAGGCGGGCGGGCGGGCGGCGGTGGGTGGGTGGGGGGTGGGTAGGTGGGTCTTCACCATGCCTCCTGCGTTCGTATGGGTTGGTCTCCGTGGTGGTTGCGCGCCCTACCCCATTCCCAACGCCTGAGGCGGCGCCTCGGGCGGCGCCTTCACTTGCGCGGATCAGGCGGCTCTTCAGGCGCCGTGAGACCGCCTGAGGCGCACCCCCGACCGGCGGCGCCTCGGGCGTCACCCCTGACCGCCTCAGGCGCCACCTTGACCGCCTTCACCTGCGCGCCTTCGTCAGGAACAGGGTCACTGCTGTTCCTGGAGTATCAACATACATACTGTCTTACACGTGTCGGATCACCACTTAGAGGTGTGAAGCCCACTCACAGTCCACACTACTCGACAGTACTATTGCTGTCCCTGGTCGATTTTACAGTCCGTCGGACGTCTTTGATGGCGCATAAGTCCCTGTGTCTTCCCCACAGCAAATCAGTGTGTTCCTGACAGCCTTATCGGTTGGGATTGAGGGATGGGCTGGGCGGTGGTCTGGCGCGCTAGCCGGCACACGCATTCATGGCACGCCCCTGGCTCCCCTCGGAGCGAGCCACCTCACACGGCCACCCCGCGTGTCCCTGCCCATGCACCACAAGCCGACGCGCGCGCAGCCACCACCCACCAATCGATGCCGCCCCCAACCGTTCCACTCCCTGCACACCGCGCCCGGCAGTGCTCCGCCTGCCTGCCATCTGATGCGGCCCAGCAGACTGGCCCATTTTGCATCACGAGCCGCTGCACAATTCTGCTGCTCGCGCACTGCATGCGCATCCCGTGCTGCAGTGCCCCACGTGCCTGCCATCTGACGCGGCCCAGCAGGCTGGCCCATTTTGCACCACGAGCCGCTGCACGATTCAGCTGCCACCGCCCACTGCCCGCGCACTGCCTGCCCCCCGCGCCCCGCAGTGCTCCGCCTGCCTGCCATCTAACGCGGCCCAGCAGGCTGGCCCGTTCGGCATCACGAGCCGCTGCACAATTCTGATGCCACCACCCACTGCCCGCGCACTACCTGCCCCCCGCGCCCCGCAGTGCCCTAGCTGCCTGCCATCTGACGCTGCCCAGCAGGCTGGCCCATTTGGCATCACGAGCCGCTGCACAGTTCTGATGCCACCACCCACTGCCCACTGCCCGCGCACTGCCTGCCTCCCGCGCCCCGCAGTGCTCCGCCTGCCTGCCATCTGACGCGGCCCAGCAGGCCGGCCCATTTGACGTCATCAGGGGTGTGGACGACGCCGTGTGCGGCAGCAGCGGTGCGGGCGGTGGCGGCAGCAGCAGCGGTGGCGGCGGCGCTGCCTCTGATGGCGCAGGCGCGGGCGGTGCTGGGCAGCAGCAGCAGCAGCAGCCGGCGGCGGCGGCGCCCAGCAGCAGCGCCGCGCACGCGCACTTGCCGCTCATGCGATGGGTCTGGCGCTACTTCACGGGGCAGCACCCACCCACGGCGGCGATGGCGGCCGCGCGGAGGGCCGGCGCGGGTGCGAGCGCTGCTGGCGACGACGACGACGACGCGTTCGGCGACGGGGTGGTCGTCCCCGCAGCAGCGCCGCCGAGCACAGTCACGCTGACCGGGCTGCCGCCGCTGTACTTCCAGCACGAGGGGCACTCGCGCACGATCATGGGCATCGAGCGCAGCCGGCCGGCGCCCCCGGGCCCGGGGGCCCCGCGCAAGGCGGGCGGCGGTGGGGACGGCGAGGGTGGCGCGCGTCCAACGGCCGCCAGCGCTGCTGCGGCGGCGGCAGCCGCGGCGGCCTCGGGCTCCCGGCCGATCGAGTCGTGTTTCAGTCGGAGCTCGGACGGCGCCAGCGTGAGCACTGGTGGCGGCGACGATGGCGGCGGCGATGGCGGCGCCGACGCAGCAGAGAACGGCTATGTGTACAACCTGCTGGTGCTCGACCCCGGGATCCCGTCCGAGGCGCTGGCGGAGGCGCTCAAGTGAGTTGCGTTTGAGCGCGCAACGAACCTTTGCGCCTGCCCTACCACATTCACAACGCCTCAGGCGGCGCCTCAGGCGTCCCATTCCATGGCGCGGATCTGGCAGCGCCTCAGGCGCTCCGACCGCCTGAGGCGCCGCCTGCAGCGCACCCCTGATCGCCTCAGGCGTCGCCTCGGGCGTTATCCAAACCGCCTCAGGCGCCACCCCGACCGCCTCAGGCGCCCACCACCGCCTGAGGCGCACCCCGGACCGTCTCAGGCGTTATGACCGCATTCCATGGCGCGGATCAGACCTAGGGATCTTGGTAGGGGCTGCTCTGCTCTGTGGTGCGCGGTGCTGATGCAGACAGGGCCACAACGCACATGACGCGCCAGCGGGTAGGCAACAAGCGGCAACAGCAGCCGAAAGCCAGCGCCTTATCAACTGCCTCACCAACGGCACAAACAGAGACTCCCACCCGACTCCCACTTGCAACGGCCAACGATGGTTTTACACGCGTTCAAGACGTTCACACCCGGAGGGCCCCGGGGCGTGATTTAAGGCCTAGACTACACGTCTAGGGGGGCTCTACTAGGAGAGCCCGCAAGGCCGCGCAGCGCGCCAGCCTACCAGCTCGCGCGCGCGCATTGCCTGCATGCCGCTGCGCACGACACCTCTTGATCGAGCACACACGAGCACACGCACGCTTGGCCCTGAGCAGCCTTGCACCCACACCCACCCACCCACTCTGATACAGAACCATATCCCCGGGGCATCACCCTTCTCGCTAGGGGGCGCGTTGCCCGGCGATGCAGGGCAGGGCACAGCGCTGTATCACACAACCTGCGAGCGCCCACTCACACTCTCACTCACTCACTCACCCACTCACACGCTTACTCACTTACCAACTCATTCACTTACTCACCCATTCACTCACTCACTCACCCACTCACTCACTCACTCTCACTCACTCACTCACTCACTCACTCACTCACTCACTCACTCACTCACTCACTCACTCACTCACTCACTCACTCACTCACTCACTCACTCACCCACCCACCCACTCACTCATTCACACACTCACTCACTCACTCACTCACCCACCCACTCACTCCTCACTCACGCACGCACTCACGCACTCACTCTCTCACCCACTCACTCACTTGCGCAGGTCTGGCAAAGGGTGGCAGCGCCTGCTGCGCCGCGGCCCAGGGATGCAGGGCAGGGCACAGCGCTGTATCACACAAACTGCGAGGACCCTCTCACACGCTCACTCACTCACTCACCCACCCACTCACACGCCTACTCACTCATTCACTCACTCACCCATTCACTCACTCACGCACCCACTCACTCACGCACCCACCCACCCACTCACTCACTCACTCACTCACTCACTCACTCACTCACTCATTCACTAACTCATTCACTCACTCACGCGCTCACGCACTCACGCACTCACTCACTCACCCACTCACTCACGCACTCACGCACGCACGCATGCACGCACGCACGCACGCTCACACTCGCACAGGTCTGGCAAAGGGTGGCAGCGCCTGATGCGCCGCGGCGTGCACACGCTGCGCCACCCAAAGTACCAGCTCCTCTACGTGGACTGTGCGTCGCTGATGATGCACGGCGGCGCTGAGGCGCACGCGAGCAAGACAATGCGCGCGGCCGAGGTCATCCGGTCGTAGGCTGGCTGGGAGGGCAAGACAAATGTGGAACGATGAAGAGTGTGGAAGCCCACCCCCACCACACGTGCACACGCACACGCGCACGCACGCACACACACACACACACACCACAATTATGAACGGAATTCTTGTAATCCCCTAGCCAACACCAACGTCACAGCCACCCATATGCGTGTCTGCGTCTCCCCCTGTATGAAGACCTTTGACTTGGCTGAGCAGCCGCAGGACCTACAGCCGTCTTGTGTGCGTCTCTCGACCCTCTCTGTAACCTTTCGTCTCCCAACCCACTCTGAACATTCTCCCTCAAGCCAACCATCCACCCTCCAATAACTGGGTTTAATGATTACAAGGATCATAGACAATTTACAGTTTACAGTTTACAGTTTACAGTTTACAGTACGCACCCTCGGGGCGTGGGATTGAGGGAGCTGCCTAACGAGGCTAGCTACCAGGATCATAGACAAGGTTAGATCAGACAAGGTTAGATCAGACTCACAAGGTTGGATCAGACAGCCCTCATGAGGTGATCATCTCCACGGCCACGCGTGCGCTCCACTTTACTGTATTCCAACCAACCAAACACAAGGGGCTCGCTCACCCCGCACGATGTTGGCGACCAGGCGCACAGTGCCAGTCCCGGCTTTGCCCGCCCCAGCCATTCTACTTCTGAGCTACCACCGCTGCTGGTTTTACAGGTTGATTTGGAGGACCTCCTCATAGTTCAGCGATGGTATTGCGCCCACCTGCACGTGCTTCGGGCGCGTCCCCATCCTAGGTGTAGCTCCTATCATGGTAGGCTGGCGCGCTGCGTGGCCTTGCGGACTCTCCTAGTAGAGCCCCCCTAGATTTTTAGTTTGGGCCTTCACCCACGCCCTGGGGTCCTCCGGGCGCGAGCATGTAAAAACTGGATAACTGTAGCTCCTATCACGATGCTCCCTGCTCCCCCCGTAGCCCGGGCCCCACCTTGACAACACCACCGCCGCCTGGCATGCAGCCGCATCAGTGATTTTCTTTTCGGGATTTAAAAAAAATCTTCCACAGCCGGATTCGGCTTTGATCGCGTTGACCGTTGACCTCCCGTTGACCAATTGTCCTCGTATATAGGTCACTTGAAAGCTCGAGTCGAACTCCGTCTGACGGGCTCGGCAGTCTTCCAATCCACTGGATAAGTTCAGCTGTGGCCAAGCTCAAAGTACAGCCGGAATACAGCCGGAATACAGCCGGAACACAGCCGGAAAGTACAGCCGTTCAGACCTTCCTCAGAAGGTCTGAAAAGGGTTCCGGTGGAGCGATAGAAGCTGAAGGAAGGTAATGTGGACCCCCCCCCTGTCAGCGATAGAAGCTGACGGAAGGTAATGTGGACCCCCCCCCTGTCAGCACTGCGTCAGCATGCGAGCGTCGCCGCGCGCTCCTCCTTGCGCGTGACATCAAAGCCAATGTGTGCATGTGCGTAGCAGGATATGTAGCAGGACGTGTGCATCGTGTAAGCCTCGGTGCGTCGTTGGATCCTGTTGCTACCAACTGGAAGGTGTGGCTGTAACAGGGCCAGTTTAGCACACACGCAGCGCGCAGTGCTCATTGTCCTGGGCGATCAAGCGTGGATTGCGTCTTCGCATGTCATTTGCGATGCACCAGGGGGTGGAGCGTACCGGAGACGGGGCAGGTCCAACACCCACACAAACATGCCGTTGGGAGCTTCTCCCCATAAGGGCAGCGGGGCTCCCTCAGCACTGTCCATGCATGCATGCATGGACGGGTGGGCGTGGGTGCCCGTGGGAGATGAGGGAGGGGGGAGCCTCCCATGGGGAGCATGGGGGGCCTGTTGGGAGCTGTAGGGGGTGCGAGGCTGTAGGGGGGAGGCGGTGTCTGTGTGTGTGTGTGTGTGCGTGTGTGATGTGTGTGTGATGTGTGGGTGTGTGTGGGTGTGTCAGGTGTGTGTGTGCGTGTGCGATGTGTGTGTGTGTGTGTCAGGGGTGTGTGGGGGGGGGGCGTTTGTGGACGTGTGCTGTGTGTGTGTGTGTGTGTGTTGTTGTGTGTGTGTGTGTAGGGGGGCATCGACACACCACTGAACGGGCCGCGACGCAGGAGCCTTACAATAACGCCAAATGGCTGTGCACAGCCGAAAATAAAATCGCTGGGCCGCATCCAGGCAACACCAACTCGCGCCGCTGGCCTGCATCCCAGGCTGCGCCATCCCAGGTGTCTGTCTGGCAAAACGAGGCCCGCTCTGCAGATGTGCGACAGGCCTGCGCCTGCGAGCACACACGAGCGCGCTCTTTGCCCACCCAGCCGTCCTCAGCCTGCAGCCCCTTCCACTCTGCCTGCTCGCCAGCCTCCCGCAGCACCGTGGACAGGAGGGCAACCCGGTTGCGCCTGGCGACGAGACTCAAATATCAGGCCAGTCTAAAGTAAGATGCCAAGGTACTGCGTGGGCCTTTTGTTCCAGGTGTTCAGGGCGCCTCCCAAAGTGTTATGCTCTCAACGACGAACTAGCAACAGGACACGTAATGCGGGTGTATGCGTCGCTTGCGAGAACCTGGCCTATGCACACCGCTAGCGGTGAGATCCAGACACGCACGGCAAGCATCCATGAGAGGCAAGTCTTGATCAACAGCCTCTCTCTTAGTCGCCTCTACTCCACTTCCTCTGGGCCTGGCAGACAGTCGAGCATCTCGTAGTTGAGGCGGAGTACGCGCACCGCATTCTCCACCCCACCGCCGCGCACTCTGCTGCGGTCCGCCGCCCCTGCCCGCTTTCCGAGTCCCCCTGCTTCTCCACCCCTCCCCTCCCCCTCAGCGTCTGCGTCGCTGCCGGCGTCGCTGCTGTCTACGTCCATGTTGCACGAGGTGATTGGGTAGCGGCGGTGGCCTGCGGGTGCGGACGGCACGGCACAGCAGGCACGCGCCGGGTCGTGGTCACGCACCACCAGTGCTTCTTCAATTGATTTCGATTAATTAATTCTTACAGCCCGGCCGCTGGCGGCCACGACCAAAATCGGCCAAAATCGGCCTAAAACGACAAAACGGCAAAAATCGACCAAAATCGACCAAAATCGGGCGGTAAACCACGGGGTGGGGGGTGGGGGCAGAATAGAAAATATTGGAACACATGGTACAAAAAACAATGACCCCCTCCCCCCCTTCCATCTCACAAAATACGCCATACATGGAGCCGGGACCAATGCGCATGGCTTCCTTACAGTGAGGGCTGTCCATCGCAATGTCTAACTCGCCGGCAGATGGCCAAAATCACCCCCAAAATATGGCCGTTCCATGGCTTAGTCGGCGGCCACCAAGGAGTATGGACCCTCCAGTTCACACTTTCCAGGCAGATTCAGGGTTGACTCTCTTGAGGTGTTTTGCTGTGCTCTCAAAGGACATTCAAATGGCGTCGGTCCCATCTCAATCCATGAAGGTTGCTAAAATCCCTTGTGGGCACTGGGTGCACCGAAGGGAGCACGCGGGGGAGTTGGGGCGTTGAGGGAGTGTTACCCCCCACCCTATAACCCAGGGTCACTTCTTAGAGTGGATTTGTGCTCCTCTCACCAAGGCGGTTCCAATGGCGGGTTTCCCGTCCAAAACGGCCCACTGGAAAGAAAGTGCTGAGCCCCTCGAAGAAAGCTCTGGACCCCTACCCCCCCACCCCACCCCCAACTTTGAGCCCTCATATCTCGGCCCCCAGGTGTCCAAATTCAAAAAATCCGATATTTTTAGAACATTCACAGCAAGGAGACAAGATTCCATTTCTTGTGTTTGCTTGTGTTCCATTTCTCGTGTTTTCTGCCCCGCCCTTGCGGTAAACCCTAAAAAATAATTAATTATTACTGCCCAGAAACCGCCGTAGTCGGTTAATCGCCCAATCAAAGAAGCACTACGCACAACCACCCTCTGGTACGGGCGCCACAGACTGCGAGAGACTCATGTGTGTGCGTCTGTGTGTCTGAAGGGTTGCCCTCGCGAGCTGTAACGAATGTCTCTGTGTGTCTTTCTTTCTTTGTCTGTCGGTATTTTTGTCGGTGTGTGCGTGTGAGTGTGTGTGTGCGCGCGAGGGGCAAGGGCTGCTCGCACCCACCTGTCGCGACCGCCAGCAGGTTCAGGTTTGGGTGGAAGTCACAGCCGTTGACGGTGTCCAGCGACACGCGCACATCGTCGACCTGCGCGCGTGTGCACACACACACATTCACACACATACACACACGCACACGAGGTTGGCAGGCTCAACATTTGCTCCCATGAGCATGGAAGGCATGGCGATTGAGGGAGCTGCCTCGGGGGAGGCAGGAGGCTACCAAAACCGACGCACAGCACAGCACAGCACAGCACAGCACGGCACAGCACAGCACAGCACAGCATAGCCACAGCACAGCACAGCACAGCATAGCACAGCACAGCATAGCATAGCCACAGCACAGCACAGCACAGCACAGCACAGCACAGCACAGCACAGCACAGCACAGCGCAGCGCAGCGCAGCGCAGCCGACCTCCGGCAGCCTCGCTCAGTCGCACTAGTGCAAGCACTTGACTGCGCACACTAGCGCACGCACGGATCGCGCACCCAGCACCGGCCTTCTACGCACGTTGGACAAGTGCTGCCCTATCCCCATTTACTAAACACACACGCACGCACCTGTCTCCCTGTCTGCAAGTCAAACACGCGCACGCAGCCCCCGCTCCCTCCCGTCGCCACGTGCCGCCCGCACGGCTCCACGCTGAACCCCACGCGCTGGTTGGTGGACCGCGTGTCGCGTGGCATGCGGTAGAGCTCCCCGGTGCACCCCTCGCGAAGGTCCCAGCAGATGAGGTCGCCGTCCTGGGCGTGCGTGGTTGTGGTTGCCACGATTGTGGTTGTGGTTGTGTAAGGGCCACATCTAGACTTTGGTAGGACCCCTAGGATCAATATGCATGCGGCATCATTATGATCATCATCGGCGGCAGCAGCAGCGGCAGCAGCAGGAAGGCAGCTCCCCAGTGCACCCCTCGCGCAGGTACCAGCAGATGCGGTTGCACGGGCGTGGTTGTGGCTGTGATTGTATTTGGGTAGGATGGGATGGGACTGCAGGGGCAAGCCTGCCTGCCTGCTGGGCCTAGTGCAGTGGGAGACGAAAAGGTTTTCAGCCCTCGCAAGGTGTGGGCAAAACAAAACGGTACTAGCAGATGTTTCCAAACACGATCACCAAGTGATTGTGGTCACGTTTGGGCTACAACTAGATCTGGGGGCGAGGTGCGTGTGGGGGTGGTGGGGTTTGTGTGTGTGTGTGTGTGCGTGTGTGTGTGTGTGATGTGTATATAAAGCTGGGCAACTCTACACATACTGGGCGTACTGAGCGTCTCTTGAGGCGTGCCTAGGTGGCACTAGGACAAGGAGATGTCTCTGCTGCTACGATGTCACTGTTGCTGTTGCTCTCTCTGCCGCTACAATGTTGACTGTTTTTGTGACTCGCTCTGCTGTTACGATGCTACTGTTTCTGTTACCTGCCGTGCGCCAGAGAGCAGGAAGTTGCCGTCGGGCGTGAATCGGACCTGCGTGCAGGTGTGGGTGCAGGTGTGAATCGGAAGTGTAGCTGGTATGAATCGGGTGTGTCGAGCGTGTGCGGTGCGAGAGAGCAGGAAGGTGGCGTCGGGCGTGAATCAGACCTGCGTGCAGGTGTGGGCGCAGGTGTGAATCGGAAGTGTAGCTGGCGTGAATCGGGTGTGTGTGTCGAGCGTGCGCGGTGCGAGAGAGCAGGATGTTGCCGTCGGACGTGAATCGAACCTGCGTGCAGGTGTGAATCGGAAGTGTAGCTAGTGTAAATTGGGTGTGTGTATCGAGCGTATACGGTGCGAGAGAGCAGGATATTGCCATCGGGCGTGAAGCGGACTTGCGTGCAGGTGTGGGCGAGGTGTGAAATGGGCGTGTGTCGAGCATGCGCGGTGCGA
>VFSX01000144.1:167500-185000 GCA_016618255.1 Chlamydomonas sp. UWO 241 | reverse complement strand
CAAGCCCGCGGGATCGTGTCCACTAGACCTCCACCCGTGGCGGCAGCAGAGGCTACAGATCAGCTACTTATAGTCATAGTACGTAAGCGGAGCCACTGGCACGCACCCGCTAACAGGAATTTGACAAGGATCTGGACGTTATAAGGAAGCCTGATTGCAGCCTGCTGGTGCCTAAGCGGAGCCACTGGCACGCACCCGGGTGGTCGTCGCGAAGCAGCCCGCCAACACAAAGTCATGAAGTCGACTAAGGCCGCAAAAGTGCTTATCTCGACATAATATTGTCCTTGTTTCATAAGGGCGCCTGATTGCAGCCTTCTCAGTGACTAAGCGGGGCTACTGGCACGCACCCGGCTGGTCGTCGTGAAGGCAACCCACATGCCTGCAGGAATCCTGCAAGGCCTCGGAAGGAGGCCTACACAGGAATCCTACATGGCCTTGATCATCTGGACATGAGGAAGACTTATTGAAGCATAATAGTACCTAAGCGGAGCCACTGGCACGCACAGTGACCCCCACCGCAAGCCATATACCGCTCTGGGCCGGATTTCCCATTTTCCAGGACCCCCCCCCACTTGGCGGGAGAGGGCGTGGATGGGTGCGTTGGAAAGGTCTCGCCAACAGCAGCCCAGCGGCATGCGTTGCGTGAGCACCTGCTATGTATTGCGCCTGGTATGAGCGGCCAAAGTTGCTCGAGCCGGGAAAAAACCAACTACTAAAATCCTTCCCAGTCCCTACCAAAATCCCAACGTCTGATCCGCGCCATGGAATGCAGTCATAATGTCTGAGACGGTCCGGGGTGCGCCTCAGGCGGTGGTGGGCGCCTGGGGCGGTCGGGGTGGCACCTGAGGCAGTTTGGATAACGCCTGAGGCGACGCCTGAGGCGATCAGGGGTGCGCCTCAGGCGGCGCCTCAGGCGGTCGGAGCGCCTGAGGCGCCGCCTGATCCGCGCCATGGAATGGGATGCCTGAGGCGCCGCCACAGGCGTTGTGAATGTGGTAGGGCCTACCAAAACTTAGGCCTAGGTACCACTGGGCACGCACCCGGCTGGTCGTCGCGAAGCAGCACGTTGCAGGGTCGGCTGCGCTCATGAGAGGGTACCACGCCATGTCGTAAATGGTCTCGCCCTCCTGCACACATGCGTGGGCGAGGGGCGTTCGCGGCGGTGCGCGGGCGGCGGTGTGCGCGTGGGGAGTCGTGCAGACATCCGGCCCATGGAGACAGCCAACAGTGGCAGCACCCACAGCGCATCCCCCCCCCCAACACACACACAAACACACACACACACCTGCACACACAGTGCGAGTCGCCCAGCCCCCCCCATTGCCCCCACCATCACAGCCGCACCCCCCGCGCTCCCCAGCAACCGACCAAGCAATTGTTATGCGCGTGCACACACACACACACACACACACACGCACCTGCACACGCAGCGCGACTGGCAGCAAGTCGCCCGGCCCTCCCCGGCCATCGCCCCCGCAGCACAGCTGCACCCCCCACCCCCCACCCCTGCTCCCCACCAACCAACCAAGCAATCATTACATGCACAAACACACACACACACACACACACACACACACACACACACCTGCCCCCGCAGCGCGACCGGCAGCGAGTCGCCCGGCCCCCTCGGCCATCGCCCCCACAGCACAGCTGCAACCCCCACCCCCCCCCGCTCCCCACCACTCAACCAAGCAATCGGTAAGTGCACACACACACGCACACACACACACACACACACACACACCTGCACCCGCAGCGCAACCGGCAGCGAGTCTCCCATCCCCCCTTGCCCATCACTCCCACTCGCGGCCTCAGCCGAGGCAGCGTCCGAGGCGGCAGCTTCTGCATCCCCGGCATCACGCAGCCCATCCACGGCCGTGCGTGCAACGGCCGGGCACTCGAGCGCGTCCTGGGGGAGGTCGTATATCCGCAGCCTGTGTGTGCGCGTGTGCGTGTGTGTGTGTGTGTGCGTGCACGTGTGCGTGCACTCGTGCTTGGTGTGTGTGTGTGTGTGTGTGTGCGTGTGTTTGTTGAGGAGAGTTTGGAGGGGCGACCGCGCACGCACGCACGACCACACGCACGCCAGCAGCACACCAGTTGTCGTCGCTCGCGGTCAGCAGGCACGCGCCATCTGGCGACCAGCGTGCACCCTTCAGGAAGTTCGAGTGTTTGCAGGCGGTGCCTGTGCGGGCACGCATTGAGGGGAGGAACGGGACGGTGGTGCCCCATGCGCCATGCAGGCCCATGCAAAGACACTGCGCCACACGCGCACCTGACGCTGCTATCTCTGCGTACGCGGTGTACAGGGGCTGGGTTTGCTGCGGGAATGTTAACGCCATGTACTGTGGTGGGGCATCGGCACCCGCCGCATCGCCTGGCGAGTCTGCCATTTTGCTGACACCGCCGATACGATGCAGAGCCACCCCTCCTGTGAGCCACCTTGATGTACGCAAGCCGATGTGCTGTCACAATGGCGCGTGTGAACCTTGTTGCCCAAATCAGGGGGCCGAACAAGGCCGAACCCTCAAAACATCTGCTAGTAACACAAAACATGGCTCCTACAACTCAACAACTGCCCTGCAATGTTCCCTGATCCTCCTGAGCCCTCCTACTTGAGCCGTTTCAGTCCGATAAACGCCAAACATCTGATCTTGATGACCCCCCCCCCTTCCACGCCGCGTGCCGCTCACACTCCCCCTCCCCCCCTCCTGCTTCCTGCGGGCGAGAGGACAGTCCTTCCGGCACGCCAGGCGCCAAACTCCTCTAGATCCAGCGACACGTAGCATCTAGCTAACACGGGTGCGATGAATGACCGTGCATCTTCCTCGAGATGCGACAGGTCGAGCTAAAGCCCGATCACACAGGGGGGGCGTCGATCTGCGCAGCAGAGGGGCAGGGGGAGAGTGCCCCTCCTTCTCCCTGGAAGTAACCAGGTCGTAGGCGGGCTGTCAAGGCGGGGCTTGAAGCGGCGGTCTTGAGAGGGAGAGTAAGAGGCAGGCTGTTAGGCGGTCCGCCAGCGTTCACTCCTCGTCATCACTCGTCGTCCTCGTCGTCGTCGTCGTCCTCTGCCTCCTGCAGCCACTCGACAAACGGCTGCACCGCCTTCCTGAACTCGGGCTTCACGCCCGGCTGCGGCTTTGACGCGTGCCATGCGAGCACGCCGTCCTCGCCGAGTGCGTCATTGTCGTACAGCCACTTGAGCAGGTTCTGCGTGTGTGTGTTTTGTGTGAGTTGTTTGTGCGTGTGTGTGCCGTACAGCCATTTGATGGCAGATGGAAGCTAGGGGCAACCCTTTGACAGCTGCCAGTCTCTTCTCTAGGGTGCGCAAGCACAGGTCTATCGCAAGTTGCAGTTTCAACCCAACACAGACTACAAAAACACGACAACACGATTTCGCCCTTTCGAGGTCCGCATGCGAGCAGCCCCAGCACCCCAGTGCCCAAGTAATGCATGGTTGTCGATCGAGAACCCTCCTCCGTTAGTCGGCGCCGCGCAAGGGGCGTGATGGGCGACATCAGGCGCAAGTTGTCGACTACAACGACACCAAAGCGCACCGCATGGCGCCTCTCAATGCCCCCCATGCACACTCGACATACTGGCGATACATTCCAGGGGCCTCGCATGCATTACCAATGGCGGAGTGACCCATGCCACGGTTTCGACCAGCATGTCATTTTGGTATTTTCGTGTTTTTCAAGTTTGGCCTTATGTTGGGTTGAAACTGCAACTTGCGATGATGCGTCAACACAAGCGTCCGACAGGCCGTAAAATTGGCCACACACACGCGTCATACCTGTGCGGTAGGGGCTCGGGCCGGGCGCGCCCGTGGCCACGACCGTCTCCAGGCACAGCAGGCACACACACACACACACATGCACAAGCACACACACCTGTGCGATGGGCAGGTAGGGGCTGGGGCCGGGCGCAGCCTGCGCGGCCTCGGCGCCGTCGTCCCCGTCGGCGGACGGCGCGGCCGCGGCCACGACCGTCTCCAGGCACAGCGCCTCGAGCGCGCACACGAGCTCGGTCTGGTCGCGTGGCGCGGCGAGCTTGACCATCGCAACTGGCCGGATGGGACCCCACTGCTTGAGGCGCGCGGCCACGGCCTTGAGCAGCGGCGCCTGTGTGTGTGTGTGTGTGGGGGCGTGGGTGCATGTGCCGTTTTTGCCGTGTCTGTCTGCCTTTGCGTCACTTGTTTCGCCCCCCCCCCCCTCTCCCTTTGCCACCCCTTGGTAAATCGTCACAGCAAACCGCCCACCTTCCCGCCTGCGACCGCCTCCGGGCACTCTGCCAGCACGCTCCGCAGCACGGAAGCAGCCCCCCCCCCTTTGTGCCCCCTTTGGCTAATCACCAAATCACCAGCAAACACACAAGCCCCCCATCGCCATGCGTGCCCACCCTTCCGCCTGCGACCGCCTCCGGGCACTCTGCCAGCACGCTCCGCAGCACCGACGTGAGCACCGCAGACGCGGCGTCTGCGCGGCTGAGGATCTCTAGAAACCCGCCCTCCTTGCGCTGCGCCCGCAGCTCATTTACGAGCGCCTCGGTGCTGTCAGCGCCGGCGGGCGCGGCCGCGGCCGACGCGACCATCGCCTGCGCGTGATGGTGCCGAGTGTGCAGTTAGTTAAGAGGCACCGGGTGGGGTGGTGGTGGTGTGTGTGGGGGGGGGCGAGGTTTTTAGGAGGGTGTGTCATGAGACCGAGGTGGTGTACAGTCAGTTATGTGCCCGCGCCTTGTGCGGTGTATGGGAGGGTGCACACAGGAGGCAATGATGGAGTGCTCGGTATGTTCAACACCCACACAGCCCCCGCGCGCAACACCCAAACTGTGCGCGCAACACCAAAGCAACACCTGCTCAGCACATGCACAGAGCACCAATGCAACACCCATGCACCCGCGCGGCCACTATGTGCTGCGCACGCATCACAACGTCCGTGAATCACCCACGCAACACCCGTGCAACAACCATGCGCAACACCCACCCCACGCACCTGCGCGGCCGCCATGTGCTGTGCGCGCGTCGCGCGCACGCGCAGCACCTCGGCGTCGTCGGCGGTGCCGACCACGCCCGTGGTCGCGTAGCGCAGCATGGCGAGCGACGGGTAGATTGCGGTTCCGTCGCGGCGCAGACGTCCGATGAACTACGGTGGGGGAAAGAGAGTATGGGGGGGTGGGTGAGTCAGCACGAGGAGCATTGAGTGAGGGGGGCGGGGACGGTTAGATCGTCGTTCCGTCGCGGCGCACACGCCCGATGAACTGAGGTGGGGCGGGAGACAACACAGGAGGGGTTGGGCAGCAATCTTGCTACAATCCTGAACAGCGCAGAGAGAGGGAGGGGGGCAGGTGGATCGCCGTGCCGTCGCGACGCAGACGCCCGACGAATTACGGTGTAGGGGGGGAGACAACATGGGGAGGAGGCGCAGCTCAAGGAGAGAGGGACGGGTAGATGGCGGCCCAGTCGCAGCAACGTGAGAGTGCACTCTGGTGGTCACTCTGGTGGTCACTCTGATGTCCACTCTGGTGGTCACTCTGGTGGTCACTCTGGTGGTGACTCCAATGGTCACTTATTACACACGCACGTGCCAGTGGTCCTCCCACAACAGCACCTTCCCCCTAGGCCTCGCACACCACGATCATGTCGACCGCAAGCACACACACACACACACACACACACAACAGCACTCTGATGGTCACTCTGATGGTCACTCTGATGGTGATGGTCACTCTGATTGCCGCCCACCTGGTCCTCCCACGAGAGCACCTTCCCCAGGTCCTTGCACACCACGATCGTGTTGACAACAACCACTGGCACACACACGCACGCACTTTGATGGTCACTCTGGTGGTCACTCTGATGGCCACTCTGATGGTGATGGTCACACACGCACCTGCTAGTGGTCCTCCCACGAGAGCACCTTCCCACCAGGTCCTCGCACACCACGATCGTGTCAACCACAACCACTGGCACACACACGCACGCACTTTGATGGTCACTCTGATGGTCTCTCTGGTGGTCACTCTGATGGTCACTCTGATGGTGATGGTCACACACGCACCTGCTGGTGATCCTCCCACGAGAGCACCTTCCCCAGGTCCTCGCACATCACAATCGTGTCGACCGCCGCGCAGTCGGTTCCGTAAATCGAGGAGTAGTCGACGGCGAGCACGTGGATGGGCGGGAGCTGGACCTTGGACTCCGGGATGTAGAGCAGCGCCTGCTGGTACAACCTGTGCGTGTGTGTGTGTGTGTGTGAGTGTGTGTGCGGTTTTACAGTCAGTCCGACGTTATTTTATGGGGGGGGGGGAAGGGGGAGGGGGTGGGCGGGAGCTGGACTTTGGACTCGGGGATGTAGAGCAGCGCCTGCTGGCACAACCTGTGTGTGTGTGTGAAGAGGGAGTGTGTGTGCGTGTGTGCGTGTCTGAATTTGTTTGTTTGTGTGTGGGGTGTGGGGTGGGGTGGGGTGGGGGGGGGGGGGGATGGGCGGGAGCTGGATCTTGGACTCCGGGATGTAGAGCAGCGCCTGCTGGTACAACCTGTGTGTGTGCGTGCACGTGTGCGCACAGGCAGATTCCCCTGGTCCCCGGTCCACACTTGGGCCCTCTCCCCCTTCTCCCCCACTCACCACCCCTTGGAGAGCATGACGAGCACGTCGTCCTCATACTCGCTCTTTCTGTCTCTCCCCTTCTCTCCTTCCTCCTCCATCTCTTCTCCCTATATAGCCACTACTCACCGCTTGACCAGCGGCTCCGTGCCCTCTGCCGTCGCGTATGCAATCCCCTTGGAGAGCATGACGAGCACATCGTCCTCAGTCTCGCCCGCCTCCTCAGGAGTCACCCACAGCCCGGTGCGCAGCGTCACCACGACGGCGGCCTCGCCGCCGGTCGACCCGGGCTTGGCGTCGTCGTCCGTCTTCTTCTGGGTGCGCCGGCTGTCCTTGGCCTGCGTGTGCGAAAGTGTGAGTGCGTGTGTGTGTGTGTGCGTATGCGTGTGTGTGTGCGTGTATGTGCACGTGTGTGTGTGTGTGTGTGTGTGTGCGTGTTTGTTCCATGGCGCCGGTCGACCCGGGCTTAGCGTCGTCGTCCGTCTTCTTCTGGGTGCGCCGGCTGTCCTTGGCCTGCGTGTGCAAAAGTGTGCGTGCGTGTGTGTGTGTGTGTGTGTGTGTGTGTGTGTGCGCGTGTGTGTGTGTGTGTGTGCGTGTATATGCGCGCGTGTGTGTGTGTGTGTGTAGTCGATTGTACAGTCCGTCGGACGCCTTTGATGGCGTATGGCACCTGTCAAAGTTCGACCCGTAGCTGCCATCTGCCCTTATGATTGATGTGCACGCGGTGCGCGTCTCGAAGCAGTGTGTGTTTGTGTGTGTGTGTGTCTTCCGTGCCGCCGATCGAGGAATATAATAAAGCCAGGCTTCATGAATTAATGAAAACATTTGTCACTTTTGCCCACCTGCTGCGCAGCTGCCGCCTTTGCCGCAGACACCTTTGCGCGGATCTCCGCCTTGGCGTCTCCCCACGCGATCTCAGCGCGCGCGTCCTTGCTCCCAACGAGGGGGCGGCCTGGGTGGGTGGGAGGGGGAGAGACAGTGGGAGAAGAGGGGCCGGGCGCGTGCCAGGGCACGTTCATGCGCATGCACGCACACGCACGCCCTCTCACGCACACACACGCATGCACACGTGCGCACGCGCCCCCAGGGCACGCACGTCCTCTGCCTAAGCAAGCAACCCACCCGCCAGCTTGAGTGCCAGCGTGCGTGAGTCCTTTGTAGCGTTCATCGTAGCGCCCTTGCCAAGAAGACTCCCAAACACACGCGCATGCACGCACACTCAGTCTCTTTTCTCTCATCTCCTCTCCCAGACACATGCACGTCCCCATGCACGCACGAGCAACCCACCCGCCAGCTCAAGCGCCAGCGGGCGCAAGTCCTTCCCGTAGCGATCACAGCCATTATTTCCTTTGGCAACATGACTCGCCCGCCAACACATGCGCATGCAAATACACACACATACCCTCCCCTCTCTCCTCACCCACCCCATGCATGCCCTCTGACAAACTTACCCGCCAGCTCGAGTGCCAGCGTGCGCGAGTCCTTCGTGGCGATCATCGTCACGCCCTTGGAGGAGATGACCCCCCTCAGCCCGCCGGGGACCGGCCTGCTCCACTCTGACCAGCTCGCGCGCAGCGTCGCGTACTGCTCCTCTGCGTGTGTGTGTGTGTGTGTGTGTGTGTGTGTGTGTGACCGGCCTGCTCCAAACTGACCAGCTCGAGCGCAGCGTAGCGTACTGCTCCTCTGCGCGCGTGTGTGTGTGTGTGTGTGTGCGTGTGTCTCAGCATACTGCCCCCCTCTGCTTGGGTGCATGGTGACTGACGGCACAGTCCTGATTTTAGGGCCCACGGTAAAGTAGCGCAACGCAGCGCACTGGTCCTCTTGCGTGGTCGGGCGTGGCTTGGTGGGTGTGGGAGGGTGCCGGGGGGGGGGGGCGGCGGCGGCTGGGCGGAGGGTACACAGTTTTTACAGTTTTTACACGTACGCGCCCGGAGGATCCGGGGCGGGGGGGGGGGTGAGTTAAGGCCTAGACTGCACGTCTAGGGGAGCTCTAGGAGAGGAGAGTCCACAAGGCCACGCAGCGCGCCAGCCTACCAGGAGGGTACACACATCAATAGCCGGGCGAGCCCCCACCACGACCACGCACACACCGACACACACACCTAGCATGCTCTTGAGCACAGGCTCCACCGCCTCGCGCAGTGAGCGCACGTCCTGGCCAGCACCCTCCCCCCCCACACACACGCCCACAGAGAGACAGAGACAGAGAGAGGCGCACCTGGCATGCTCTTCAGCACCGGCTCCACGGCCTCGCGCAGTGAGCGCACGTCCTGGCCAGCGACCACCCATCCGTCCGCCTCAACGCGCTCCGCCTCGCCCCAGTCGTCGCCGCGCAGCAGCAGCGCGTTGGCCTACATTGGTTTTCAAGTTGAGGGTTGAGAGTGACAGTTTCTAAGAGCTGAAGGTTGAGGATTTGGGCAGGATTTGGGTGGCGCGCGGGGGCCCGCCCGAGTCGTCGCCGCGCAGCAGCAGCGCGTCGGCATTCGGGGTCGTAAGGGTTGCTTGTGGTTCATGATGCCAATCACAGTCGTGTGAGACGCGCCTAGCAGGCAGCGTTTGGGCTGAAGGGCTTGTGGCCTTTGAGGTGGGTGACACGCGCCGGCTCGCCCCAGTCATTGCCGTGCAACAGCAGCTCGTTGGCATGCGGTGTGTGTGTGTGTGTGTGTGTGCATGCCTGAGAGAGAGGGAGGCAGCTGGAGTGGGCTAAACACACCCAAAATCTTCTCCCCCCCCCCTGCACACACAACAAAACGACACACACACGCACACACACACACACACACACACCGGTGCCGGTGCGACAGGTGTCGCAGCAGCAGCCCGCACACGTGTTGCAGCAGCAGCAGCGGCAGCAGCAGCAGCAGCACACACACGACACACACGCGCTTCCAAACCCTTGCAGCCCCTATAAACCCCTTCAAACCCCTTCTGGAAGCGGTCCCCCTGCCCCCCCCCCCCAAACGCACCTGTGCCGGCGACAGGTGTCGCAGCAGCAGCACGCACAGGCGCGGTGATGAGCGCAACGCGGCGGAGAACGTCGCGTGGCCCGGGAAGAGCTGCAGCACCGACACTGGCGTCGCCTGCGTGTGCGCGTGAGCAGGGGTGTGGGGTTCAGAGCGTAGGGTTAAGCGGGGAGTGGTGGGTGCGTGTGTGTGTTGGGAGGGGGGGTGAGGGTCTACAACCAGAAGGATTGCCAGAGTGATGGCGGTGTGTGTCTGCGGAGGAGGGCGGAGAACGTTGCGTGGTCTGGGATGAGCAGCAGAACCGACGCGTTGCATGCGTGTGCAGAGGGAGGAACGTTGTTGTGGGGAGGGGGGTCAAGAGGGGGGTCTTGAGAGAGGGATTCAAGATGTTCAGGGGCTTGTGTTTAAGTTAGAAGGGGGCGGGTGCGGCCGTGGGTCGACCCGGCCTTGGGCCTCGTGTCTGTGTGCAGGGTGCAACAACAAGTGCACTCAGTTTGTACTCAGTTTGTGCTGCAAGTAGCACGCCGCGTTGCGCCACATATACGCAAGTGCCGTCCAGCTGGGCAGTGATTTCTTTGTCACGAATGTTGATTTATTGTTCCACAGCCGGATTCTGCTTTGACCGCGTTGACCGCTGACCTCCTGTTTTGACCGTTTGTCCTCATACATAGATGATTTGAAATCTTTTTACGAGCTCTGTATGGCGGGGGCTTGTCAGACTAAAAGTCCACTTGATAAATGGAGCAGTGTTCAAGGTCAAAGTACAGCCGGAATAAGGCCGAATGGCTGTGTAGAGTCGAAAAGGAAATCACTGCAGCTGGGCCTCCTGCTGTGTACCTGCGGCGCGTCGGCCGGCACGCCCGGGCCCTCGGTCGATAGGACCTGCAGGCTCGACATCGGGAGCGTGTAGGGCTCCTGCGTGATGACCGTGCGCGTCGCGGGCCGGCAGTCGCCCTTCCACCACGCGGGCAGGCGGTCCCACGTGGGAAGCGTGGCGGACGCGAGGATCGCGGTCGCGGGTGCGTGCGCCATGATGTCCTGTGTGTGTGTGTGTGTGTGTGTGTGGAAAGGTGTGGCAACGCGTGCACCATGGTCCTGGGGGGGGGGGGGGGGGCAGGGGGGCAGGGGAAAAACAGCGTGGCAGACGCGAGGATTGCGGTTGCGGGCGCGTACGCCATGACGTCCTGTGTGTGTGTGTATGTGTGTGGAAGGGTGTTGGAAAGCATGCACCGTGGTCCTGGGGGGGGGGGGGCAGCGTGGCAGACGCGAGGATTGCGGTTGCAGGTGCGTGCGCCATGATGTCCTCTGTGTGTGTGTGTGTGTGTGTGTGCGTGTGAAAGGGTGTGGGAAAGCGTGCACCATGGTCCTGGGGGGGGCGGGGGGGCGGGGGGCAGCGTGGCAGACGCGAGGATTGCGGGCGCGGGCACCATGATGTCCTGTGGTGTGTGTGGTGTGTGTATGTGTGTGTGGGGGGGAAGCGTGGCGGACGCGAGAATTGCGGGCGTGGGCACCATGATGTCCTGTGGTGTGTGTGTGTAGTGTGTGTGAGTGTGTGTGTGTGGCAAATCGTGCACCATGGTCCGGGGGGGGGCTGGGGGGAGGGGGGCAGCGTGGCAGACGCGAGGATTGCGGTCGCAGGCACGAGCGCCATAATTTTCTGTGTGTGGGGGGGGGGAGGGTGTGTGAAAGCGTGCACCATGGTCCTGGGGGGGTTGAGGGCGGGCTGGCAGCGGACGCGAGGATCGCGGTTGCAGGCGGACGCAAGGATGGCGGTTGCATGATGCCCTGGTGTGGGGAGGGGGGAGGTGTGGGAAAGCGACTCGTGCCCGACATGTGCGCCGTGCTTCTGTGTGCCGCTCTACCGTGCGCCGCGCTACTGAATGCGCGCGTGCGCCGCGCTAGGAGTACCGAACCCCAAGCCCTAAACCCTAAAACCATGCCCTCGTGAGTTCCTACCTTGACGATGGAGCGCAGGCCGGCGTCGAGGTGGATGCCCATGTTGGGCTCGTCGAAGTACAGGAGGATCTGCACGTTGTGTGTGTGTGTGGAATATGTTATGCGGCTCCAAGGGGGGGGGGCAGAAAACACAAGAAATGGAAGACAAGCTGGAATCTTGTCTCCTTGCTGTGAATGTTCCAAAACCATCGGGATTTTTGAATTTGGACACCTGGGGGCCGAGATATGAGGGCTCAAAGTTGGGGTAAGGGGGGGGGGGGCCAGAGCTTTCTTCGGGGGGTTCAGCACTTTCTTTCTAGTGGGCCGCTTTGGACGGGAAAACCACCATTGGAACCGCCTTGATGAGATGAGCATAAATCCACTCCAAGAAGTGACCCTGGGTTATAGGGTGGGGGGTAACACCCCCTCAATGCCCCAACTCCCCCGCGTGCTCCCTTCGGTGCCCATAAGCAATTTTAGCAACCGTCATGGATTGAGATGGGACCGACGCCATCTGAATTTCTTTGGAGAGCACAGCAAAATACCTCAGGAGAGTCAACCCTGAATCTGCCTGGAAAGTGTGAACTGGAGGGTCCACACTCCTTGGTGCCGACAAAGCCATGGAATGGCTAGATTTTGGGGGTGATGTTGGCCATCTGCCGGCGACTTAGACATTGAATGGACAGCCCTCACTGTAAGGAAGCCATGCGCATTGGTCCCGGCTCCATGCATGGTGTGCTTTGTGAGATGAGGGGGGGGGGGGGGGGGGGGGAGGGTCATTTTTTTGTACCATGTGTTCCTTGCTTGCTGTTGTCCCCTGCATGGGCATCGGCACTCGTCTCCTGGGAGGCGGTGTCCGACCGCCTCATCCAGGCCCGCTTTGCAGCGGACCGTGGGCAGATGATCACCATCGTCAGCGCCTACAGTCCAACGAAGGCGGCGAGCGACGAGGAGGCTGGCGACTTCTACCTTCCAGTAGCGGCGCTCGCGGACAAGGCCAACTACAAGCGCGATCTGCTCATCGTGGCAGGTGATTTCAATGCAGCAGTGGGGAGGGACTCGGTGTCCGACCACGAATGCGTTGGCAAGCACCTGCCCCTCACGGAGCCAGCGGTGGCCAGCAGGAACGGTCGCCTGCTCCTCGACACTGCCACTGCATGCAGCCTGCGCGCTGCCAATACTCTCTACCCCCACAGGCCTGAGCACCACTACACCCACATCAGCCCCATGACTCCCATGACTCTCATGACTCCCCTGGTAACTACCGCGGTATAAGCCTTCTCTCTATTGCCGGGAAAGTGTACGCTGCCATACTTCTGCACCGCGTCTCCACGCAGGTTGATGGTCAGTTGCATGAGGCTCAGTGTGGTTTCAGAAAAAGCAGAGGCACTGTTGATGCGATTTTTACTCTGCGCTCGCTGAGCGCGGCACATGCTGAGTACAAACAATGCATGGCTGTGGCATTTGTCGACTATTCTAAAGCTTACGATTGCATAAACCGTGCGGCACTGTGGAGAGTCCTTAGATTATATAGTGTTCATCCGCACATTATTGATCTGTTGGAGGATCTTCACACCAACACCGCAGCTGCCGTGCGGCTGGCTGGGAAAATCGGGCACGAATTCCCCGTGTCGTCTGGTGTGCGACAGGGGTGCGTCATTGCTCCTGTGTTGTTCAATGTTTTTATTGACCACATAGTGAAAAAGGCGCTAGACATGATGCCAGAGGGGGCTGGCGTGTCAGTCGTGACCCGAGCCGGCGGCTCTGTGTTGTCGTCGTCGGTTGAGCGCATAGTAATGCTGATGTATGCCGACGATTTATGTTTGTTCTCGCATGACCCAGCTCAGTTGGCGCTTATGCTGAAAATCCTTGACAAAGTGTCCTCTAGCTTTGGCATGCAAATCAACGCCGCCAAGACAGAAGTGATGATTTTGCCAGCAGATTTTGACGCGGATCTGCCCACGTTTGCGCTGACTGGTGGTGAAGTGAAGACCGTCTCTGCATTTAAGTATCTAGGGAGTTGGATAACCCAGAGTGGTGGTGTGGAAAAGGAGATCGGTGTGCGTGTCGGTCGCGCGCTGGGCGTGTTTGCGTCTTTTGATAAGATTTGGGCCAGCAAGAAGATGCAAGTGCAGTCTAAGATGCGGGTTTACAACACTTTCGTGCTGCCCCACTTTCTGTACGGCTGCGAAACATGGGCCCCTACTAAAACACAACTGACTCGATTGGAGGTTGCCCACTCTAACTGCCTTCGTCGCATTCTGGGTGTGCGCCTGGTCGACCGGCACAGATTAACTTATATTCGGCAGGCGTGCGACACTGAGCCAATTGAGAGCCTTGTGGCAAAGCGATCAATGCAGTGGCTAGGCCATGTGATGCGCATGCCGGCTTCTCGTCTTCCTCGTACGACTTTTGACTGCACAATGGATGTGGCTCGGCAGCAAGGCCGGCCTCCAGCCTCCTCCCGACACTATTTTCTTAAGCTACTGATTCAGCAGCTAGGCGAAACTAGTGGCACTCGTTCTGATTGGAAGACTTTTTCGGACACGGCGTTTGAGCGTGCTCAGGATAGGGTCGGGTGGAGAGCCGTGGTGTACGGTCCGGCTGCCCCTCAGGCGCCGGCCCCTCCACCACGGCGGTCAAGTAGATTGGCAAGCGCCACTTGACCCCCTATCCCCTAGAAGCAGTTAGGACCTATTTTGGAGGCGTCGCACAATAGCTCTCCTTTTTGCTCTGGGACTACACGTTGGCAGGCAGCCGGCTGGTGGCTACCGCCCCTCACAAGTAATTGTTAGGGCCAGAACTGGACTTGGGTCTAGGCGGTGGTACTAGGACTAGAGGTAGTCTTTGCTGGAAAGCCGATGTAACTGTAACTGTACCATGTGTTCCAGTATTTTCTTTTCTGCCCCCCCCCCGTGGGCAGCGCATCGTCCAACAAGCGAAGAAAGGGAGAGGGAGAGAGACGAGGAGGGGTGGCGCGCAGAGACAAAGGAGAGGGAGAGGGAGAGACGAGAAGGGGTGGCGCGCAGGCCGGCGTCGAGGTGGATGCCGATGTTGGGCTCGTCGAAGTAGAGAGGAGGATCTGCAAGTGGGGCGGGTGGGCGCTCTGAATTGTTGGAAAAGTTGGAAAACAAACTTGGGCGAGGGTCGGGTGGGGGTGTGGAGCGTGCCTGTGTTACCTGCGCGGGTGGGGCGGAAGCGGTCGGTGGGTACCTACAGTGATTTTGTTGTCAGTTTCTTTAGTTTTTTTTGGGAGCCGGCGCGCGAACCAACGTCCTGTTGACCGCCTTGACCGCTGCCTCAGCGATGACCGTTGACCATCAAAAATCGGTAATTTCAAGCCCTTAGCGAGATCTATCTGATGGGATCGTCAGACCATCAAGCAACTTAATCGGTTGAGCTCTATCTGATGGGACCGTCAGTAGCCAAACGGCTCTCAATGGCTCCCAGGAGCCCAAAACAAAATGACTGGGTACCTGGGACAGGACCGTACCTGTTTCGGTGTATTCCCTGGGGGAGCCGGCCTTGATGGCAGATGGCAGCTAGGAGGAGAGGGGATCAATTATCAATAGCATAGGTTTGGAGGCCCATAACTTCCTGTGTACTGACTCCCCTGACAAACCAAGGGCATCCTAGGGGTCGGCTTTTGACAGCTGTCGGACTCTCCTCTTGCGTAAGGACAGTAACAGTAACAGTAACACGGGGTTTCCAGCTAAGCAGGCTACTCTTCTACTTGAGACACCCCCCGATACTCCAGCACACTGAAGTACTAGAGTACAACCGGCTCCCGGCCGATAGACTACCGCTCCCGCCGGCTAGACTACCCCAAACAGCCGTCAAGCGCAAGGACAGGAAGGACGTATACGCCAGCATAGGCGTCCGACACTGCAACTGCAAACTCGACAACGAACGGCTGTAAAAACGAAACATGGGACGGGCCCCTACCTTGGTGTGGTGGTAGAAGTCGTCGGAGTCTGCCGTTCCCGCGACGCGCTTCGCGTTTTTCTTACATTTTGTTGTGCCGTTCGCCCCAGGGGATGGGGTGCCTACCTGGGACAAGGCCCCTTGTAATTTTGAGCTATAGCCCCTACCTTGGTGTGGTGGTAGAAATCGTCGGGGTCTGCCTTTGCCGCCAAACGCATGTTTTTTGTGGTTTCTCGTCCGCCCTAGGACAAGGTTTGGCTTCGGGTCCCTAGGTCATACACCCTTAACCCTGAGCCCTTCAGCCATCCTCAACCCTCAACCCTGAGCCCTAAAACCCTACCTTGGTGTGATGGTAGAAGTCGTCGGGGTCTGCCTTTGCCGCGACGCGCAGGATCGCAGCGGTCGAGTAGATGTCCGACACGATGAACGCAGGGCGGCCGCCGCCCTGGTCGTGGTGCTCGCGCCCCTGGGGTGGGAGGTTGTGGGTGGTGGTTGGTAGTTGTTAGGGGTGATTGGTGAGTCGCGGGTGAGTATTCGAAAAGCCAAACATTGGTCAAACAGAGCCCGCCAAGCCCAGTCAGTTGCAGCGGACCCTACCTGTCCCTTGCACTTGTCGCGCTAGTCCTTCATCTGGCCCGACGCAGGTCCCGCCCTCCTCCCCTTGCTCAGGGGTCTCAAGGGCTCCAGGCAGGTTAACTTAAGAGTTGCAAATGGATTTAAATATGCCAGACCACAGCAGGTAAGTAAGGTTGGGCCCACCCGTCCCTCGCACTTGGCGAGCTGGTCCTTCATCGGCCCCACCCCGGTCCTGCCTTTCTCCCCGAGCTTCTTTCTTTCTTATTTCACAGAAGGTGCGAGGCTGAGTATCAAGTCGTTTCAGCTGACCGCACCTGCCCCTCGCACTTGTCGAGCTGGTACTTTATCGGCCCCACCGCGGTCCCGCCCCGATCCCCGCCCTCAAGGGTTTCAGGATCTAGCGATCCAGGTGTCGACGAGCCAGCCAAACCCAGTAAGTTGCAGCTGGCCATAACTGTCCCTTGCACTTGTCGAGCTAGTCCTTCATCGGGCCCGACGCCGGTCCCGCCCTTCTTCCCTTGCTTAGGGATCTCAAGCGCTCCAGGCAGGTGAACTTAAGAGTTAGATATGGATTTAAATAAGCCAGACCACAGCAGGTAAGTAAGGTTGAGCCCACCTGTCCCTCGCACTTGTCGAGCTGGTCCTTCATCGGTCCCACCCCGGTCCCGCCCTTCTCCCCGCGCTTCGTACGGATCGAGTACGGGCGGCGAACGGAGTAGACGTCGTTGTCCTTTGCAGCTGTCCAGTAGACGACGCCGTGCGCCTCGCACTCCTGTCCGACGCGCTTCAGGACCTGGGATGAGTGTGTGTGCGTGTGTGTGTGTGCGTGTGTGCGTGAGTGTGTGTGTGTGTGTGTGTGCGTGTGTGTGTGGTGTCCGTCGCGGCTGGCCAGTAGACCATGCCGTGCGTCGCGCACTCCTGTCCGACGCGCTTGAGCACCTGGGATGAGAGTGAGAGAAGGGGTGCATGTGATGGTCGATTCACGGTGTACTATCGGACACCTCTGTGTGTGTGTGTGTGTGTGTGTGTGTGTGGTGTCCTTTGAGGCCGTCCAGACGCGCTTCAGCACCTGGGATGCGTGTGTGTGCGTGTGTGTGTGTGTGTGTGTGTGTGTGTGTGTGTGTGTATGTGGTGTCCCTTGTGGCCGTCCAGTAGACGACGCCGTGCGCCTCGCACTCCTGTCCGACGCGCTTGAGCACCTAAAGAATGGGCATGCGTGTGGGGGTGGGAGTCATTGAGTGTGGCGTGCTTGGCGGTGGTGGTGGTTATTATGATGGTGATTGGTGACAGGTGACGGCGCCTGCCATTGGGTACCCCATGTTGAGCTATGGTTGTCCCTCAGCACCCAACCCGCTTGGTCGGCACCGAGGACATGATGATCACGTCTGGGTGCGACACCGGCTCGAGTGCGGGAGCCTCTCAGCGGGGCGCGGCCTTAAACAACTAACAGTACCAGCAGCAGCAGCGCCAGCAGCAGCAGCAGCATCAGCAGCAGAACCA
>VFSX01000144.1:142500-162500 GCA_016618255.1 Chlamydomonas sp. UWO 241 | reverse complement strand
GAGACCTTTGATTGCGTGTTCGAGTATGTGTGTGTGTGTGTGTGTGTGCGGCTGCCCACTGAGCGGGGAAGCACGCTTTGGGCAGGGCCTCCCACACCTGCGTGTGTGTGAACACATGTGTGGGTGTGCGTGTGTGTGTGAGCCCACAGCGTTGCTAGCACCTCGCCACCACCACCACCACACACATGCACACACACTCTGCACACTCAACCAAACGAACCTTGGCTGCGCCAGTCTCCTGGTTTGCCAGAACGAAAAAGAGCTGGAAGAGGCGGTCGACAGGCATGCCTGCGGCGCCAGCCGACGCAGCACTGGTGGGGTCCCACGCCTGAATGCGCGTCATCAGCATGTAACCGGTCGAGGAGCGGACCTGCACGCATGTGTGTGTGTGTGTGTGTGTGTGAGGTAGTTCTGAATGTGCGTCATCAGCATGTACCCGGTCGAGGAGCGGACCTGCGCAGATGTGTGTGTGTGTGTGTGTGTGGCAGTTCTGGATGCGCGTCATCAGCATGTAACCGGTCGAGGAGCGAACCTGCGCGGACGTGTGTGCGTGTGTGTGTGTGTGTATGTGTGTGTGTGTGTGTGTGTGGCAGTTCTGGATGCGCGTCATCAGCATGTAACCGGTCGAGGAGCGGACCTGCACAGATGAGTGTGGGGTAGGTGTGTGTGTGTGTGTGTGCGTGTGTGTATGGATGTGGGTGTGCATGTGTGCGTGTGTGTATGTGTGTGTGCGTGCATGCATGTATGCGTGTGTGTGTGTGTGTGTGTGTCCGTGTGTGTGTGCGTGTGTGTGGGGGGGGGGGCACGCTATTCCCGGGCTGTAATAGCTTGTAGTGCTAATACAGGCATTGCCGGTGCATGCTGCCCACGCTCGTGTAACGTTTTGATGAATGGATGGTTGTGTGCACGTGTTTGTGTGTGTGTGTGTGTGTGTGGATGTGCATGTGTGTGCGTGTGTGGGACACGTGTGTACGTGTGGGTGAGTGCGAGTGCGTGTGCGTGCACGCGTGTGCACGTGCATGTGTGCACGTGCGTGTGTGTGTGCGTGCGTGTGCAAGTGTGGATGATGTGTGTGTGTGTGCACGTGCGTGCGGGTGCGTGTGTGCAAACGCCCCCCACCTTGGCGACGACCTCCTTAGCGTCAATGTCCTCCCAGTCATGCTTCGTTAGGCCCGATCCCACATCGATCGTCATGCCCTGCGCGCCAGCCACGGCCGCCTTCTCCGCGGCCGCCTGGCGCGCCGCCTCAGCCGCAGCTGCAGCCTGCGGTCCGTCGAGTGCCGTCACGAGGGCAGATACTGGCGCGGGCGGCGGTGCCTCCGAGCGCGCGGCGTCGAGCGCGCCCTCTGCGCGCGCGGCCTTGTCGGCGGCCATGTACTGCGCGACGGCGTCGTTGAAGCGCTGCAGGTCGTCGGCGCCGAAGCTGTGGATCGACAGCGGCGGCGACGTGAAGAAGTCGAGCGGCAGCTGTATGCCGCCGCGCGAGAGCAGCTGCTGCGCGGCCATGTTGGGGCAGAATCCGTACGTGCGGGGCGCACCTCCTGCCGCAGCTGACGCGGCTGACGCATGGCCGAGCACCGCAGCGACCTGCGCGCGCTGCATGAGCGAGATCTGCATGCCGCGCAGCAGCGCAGATGCGCCTGCCGCCTGCCATGCAGCCCACGCCAGCGTGGTGTCCCACATGTGGAGCGTCGCGCCGCCGCTCACGCCGTCCACGACTAGCTCCTCGGGGTGCGCCACGGCAGGCACGCCCAGGACGTACATGGCGTCGTCGTCAGACACCACGCCCAGCACGGAATCCCGGTTGGCGTGGTACCACGCGAGCAGCAGCTGGCGCCCAGCACCAGCCTTGGCACGCTCCACAGTCAGGCCTAGCTGAGCGTACGCTGTGTTGAGCGCCCCGGCGGCCCATGCAGGCCCACCTCCACCTGCCGCAGCCGCGTCGTCCACCACCACTACCAGCGTCAGACCAGTGGCCGCAAGGCCTGCGTAGAACCGCAGTGCCGCCTGGTACAGCTGGGCCGCAGCAGCCTCGCCATCGCTATCAGTGCCTAGCTGAGTGAGCAGGGCCGCCCCAACGCTTTGCGCGTCCACCAGCAGCACGTTGGCCGGACGCGTGCTGCCCTCACCAGGACGGAATGACAGCACAGTGGGCCGGCAGTGCTTCTGCAGCAGCGGCGCGATACCCGGAGGGGCCATCAGATCGCGTGGCGTGCCGCGCACCGGAGAGGGGGGAAATTAGTACTGGCGTGCAGAATTCAGGCGTGTCGTGCCTGCACTGATGAGGGGATTGTGCACGGGAGGCTTGCATGCGCCATGCAGCGCCTTCCACCATGCCCACACATGTCACATGTCAATCAAATTCAACTTGCAAGCAGCTGCAGCTCATGGCACACGAGCATCAACTTCATGTACCTCCGTCCCCTCTGTGCCCCTCCCTCCTGCCACACACACGACACACCAACCCTTCATATTCTGACCACTGTTGCGCGAGGTTTTGTACCAGTTCACGGTGAGGGGGAAGGGGGGGGGGCCTTTGGGCGGGTGAATCAGCTTTCAGACCCCACCATCCATTTGATTCAATCCACCGTGGGGTCAACCCAGTACTGCCCAAGAACAGCCTGGCCTGTTACCGCTAAAACCTGGAGGCAGCTTAACATAACGTAACAGCAATTGCTTCATATAGTTGCATGTGTTGCCTGTGCACCTCACTACAACTACATCCCGAAGCAAAGGTCGCATGCCAAAGCTCATCGGAGGCCTCGCCGGCGCCTGCCAGCACACACCGCCACACACACCACCACCTCTTCACCCTCCTCAAAATTCGATGGTCTGGTGCCTGACGGCTGGAATGACAGTGGCTCCAGTGGTGGAAGGCTCATGGGTGTGTTAGGAGCACCAGGAACATCAAGAATCCCACCCCAATACTTAAGGCCTGGGTACGTTCTGAGGGTGAATTTAAACGCGCCTCTTGACGAGAGGGGAATCCAACGCGCCCACTCCCATGTCGAACAGCCAGAAAACATCAAGTTACGTAGAAGTTTGGGAGACCATCCGGGGGGGGGGGGGGGCACCCCCAGCGACCCGTTTTGGGGGGCGGGGACTTGGGCCTTTCAGTTGTGGATGAGAAAGTAAAAAATCAGCCTTATTACACACACACACACACACACACACACTGGGAAAGAGGCTGGAAACTAATTTCATATGTAGCTCAAAGGCAGCATATGCAGATGCCACCTGCGTCTGCGCATCAGCTGGACGTTCATCACACACCCAGCCGCTTCACCTCCTGCAGCAAGTTGGCACCGGCTACGGCAGCGGCAATGATCTCACGGATCTCGGTATTGCTTTGGCCGAGTGCCTTCAGTGCTTTTGATGCGTCCAGTTTGTTGTCGTCAGAGCCAGACCCAAGAAGATCCACCAGTGCAGGGATGGCACCAGCGGCAGCAATGGTAACGGCATTCTCTCTGTTGGAAGCAAGGTTCTCCAGTGCAAATGTCGCATATCTCTGGGCCTGCTCTGGGGAGCCAGACCGCAGCAGCTGCACCAGTGCGGGGATGGCACCGGCAGTGACGATGGAGACCGTGTGTTGAGCGCACAGAGCGATGTTGCGCAGTGCTCCTGCCGCCTTTTCCCACACTCCAGCTGGAGAGCCATCCCCCAGCAGCTGCACCAGTGGAGGGATGGCACCGGCAGTGGCGATCGAGACACGATTGTCAGCGGTATGAGCGAGGTTGGCCAGTGCTGCTGCTGCACGCTCCTGCACCTCGCCTGAAAAGCCAGGCCCAAGCAGCTGCACGAGTGGAGGATTGCACCAGCAGAAGCGATGGCAGCCAGACGGTCTAGATCTCCATCGCAGCACGACAGCCCCCCAATTGTATCCAGAGCTTGCCTCTGCTGAGACGGACGAGCGTTCGCGCCCAGCTTCCGCACCAGGTTCCTCACGTCCCGGCGGGCAAGTGGAGGCATCGTGTGCGACGACGCGGCTGCGTGTGCATGCAATCGACAGAGGGGACGGGCAGAGATGAGTTTCACGTTGAGTGGTTTGCATGTATTAGCATGACGCATGGCACGCTGCATGGCACGCTGCATGGCACGCTGCATGGCACGCAGCAAAAAGCGCGCATGGCGGGTGCGCGACGCATGCCACGCTGCATGTCGCCATGCACTGCCTCGATCCGGCAGATCCTTCTGATTGGTATTTGGGGCATCATGCATTGCAAGGGCAGGCTGCCAGGCAGCTGGGCACGCTGCTATTCGGCATGTGCATCAGACAGCGATATGGGCTGCTGCGGGCGGGCCGCCATGCGGGTGGGGCAGGAACACGCCACGTGCTCACGTCGGCAGGGCTCACGCGTTGACGACCAGGCAGGTGTGAGAGAGCCAGGCTGTGTTGCAGCAATGCGTGGGTTGTATGATTCCCGATGGGGGGCAATTCGAGAGCGGTGTGGTCCAGAATCGGTATGAGCGGTGTGGACGGTGTGGACTGGAGTTATTTGCAACAAGCATAGACATGATGATGAGAGTGTTACAGGGACAGGGGATCCACAAGGGGAATCCACAAGGGGGCAGGCAGGGGCAGGAAGCAAGGGCAGGCTGACCAGGGTCCCTGCCTGAAAGCATTCAGATGAGCAGGCCCCGCAACCTGGCGACCGTGGAGGAGGAGACCAGTTCAGTTGGCGGCCGTCGTTGGTGCGACAGAAGACACGGGGAATCGAGCACTGAGCTGCGACAGCAGCCTTGCCTGAGCCGGCCCTCTGTGTGCCTTGGAAGCTCATGAGGGGTGCGTTTCTGTCTTCACGTGTGTGTGCGTCTGTATGCGCGCGTGTGATCCAGGCGCTGCGTCATTAGCGCAAAGCAGCAGCCTCACTGCCGCAGCCATTACGTGCCCGCCGCACTGCATGCTGCACCTGCACGCAGAGATGGCTGCAGACCGGTAGCAGATCCGTGTAGCATTTTTTAAACTGAGCGTGACTTGACCGTGCTCGACACACACACACACACACACACACAGATGTACCGCGTGCCCAGGACAGCAACTTCATCTGCTGAAACCTTTGCGAGGGGTGCACCGGTGAGCCCTACCGTATGCCGCGCAACATGCGGTCAACCAACCAGCGCGTGGAGTTCAGCGTGGAGCCGTGCGGGCGGCACGTGGCGACGGGATGGAGCGGGCACTGTGTGCGCGTGTTCGACCTGCGGATGGGTGTGCAGGTGCGTGTGTGTGCGTGTATGTTCGATTTGGATGCCTTGACGTTCCTTGGGAGCAGTGTGTGTGTGTGTGTGTGTGTGTGTGTGCGTGTGTGCGTGTGTGCGTGTGTGCATGTGTGCGTGTGTGCGTGTGTGCGTGTTCGACCTGCAGACGGGAGCGCAGGCGTGTGTGTGTGTGTGTGTGTGTGCCAGCAGGGGTGCGTGTGCGTTTTTGACCTGCAGGCGAGAGAGCGTGTGCATGTGTGTGTGTGCGCGTGTGCGCATGTGTGTGTGGGTGGGTGTGCACGCAGGCGCAGGTGTGTGTGTGTGTGTGTGTCAGCTGAGAGGGGACTGCATGCATTTTGGGGGCATTCAGCCGGGGGGGCAGATGCGTGCGTATGTGCACAGTATAGGGGGAGGGGGGCGTGCGCAGCTCTTTCCCAACATGCGTAGAATCCCTGTGCAGGGTGTGTGATCCGTGTGTGTGCGAGTGTGCGCGGCCGAGTGCTTGCAAGTGTGTGACTGGGCGAGTTGACCAGTAAGCTGCGCTGTCCTGTGCTGTGTTGTGCTGTGCTGTGCTGTGCTGTGCTGTGCTGTGCTGTGCTGTGCGCCGGTTTAGGTAGCCTCCTGCCTCCCCCGGGGCAGCTCCCTCAATCTCCGCGCATTCCATGCTCATGGGAGCAAATTTTGAGCTTGCTAATCTCGGGTGTGTGTGTTTATGTGTGTGAATGTGTGTGTGTGCACACGTGCGCAGGTCGACGATGTACACGTGTCGCTGGACACCGTCAACGGCTGTGACTTCCACCCGAACCTGAACCTGCTGGCGGTCGCGACAGGTGGGTGCGGGCAGCCCTTGCCCCTCACGCGCACACACACACACACACACACACGCAAACACCGACAAAATACCGACAGACAAAGAAAGAAAGACACACAGAGACATTCGTTACAGCTCGCGAGGGCAACCCTTCAGACACACAGACGCACACACATGAGTCTCTCGCAGTCTGTGGCGCCCGTACCGGAGGGTGGTTGTGTGTGACCACGACCCGGCTATGCTGTGGCGCCCACACCCGCAGGCCACCGCCGCTACCCAATCACCTCATGCAATATGGACACAGACAGCAGCGACGCCGGCAGCGACGCAGACGCTCAGGGTCAAGGGAGGGGTGGAGGAGCTGGCGGACACGGCCAGCGGGCGGCGGCGGCGCACCGCAGCAGAGTGCGCGGCGGTGGGGTGGAGAACGCGGTGCGTGTACTCCGCCTCAACTACCAGATGCTGGACTGTCCGCCAGGCCCGAAGGAAGTGGAGTAGAGGCGATGAAGAGAGAGGCTGTTGATCAAGACGTGCTTCTCATGGATGCTTGCCGTTGTCTGGATCTCACCGCTAGCGTTGTGCACCACAGGCCAGGTTGTCGCAAGCTACGAGCACACCCACGTACATGTCCAGTCGATTTCGTCGTCAAAAGCATAACACTCTGGGATGCGCCTTAAAAACCTAACACGCAAGGCCCAGAAACAATGCCCACGCAGTACCTTGGCATCTAACATGGAGACTGGCCTGGTATGAGGCGTCCCGCCACCCGCTTCCCCCCCTCCCCCACAGCGTACACCCCAGTCGAATGTGCAAGCTGCCAGCAAGTGATGCAGCCCTCACAGCAGGTGAGGTGGCCCCAAACAGCAGAACGTGTCTTGACACTCGTTGTAGCTCAATGGCGGCAAGTACAGGTGCCGCCGACAAAGCGTGCCAGCTGGACAGTGAGCACACAACCAGCCCCTGCATCTCCTGTAGCAAGTTGGCGCTAGCTATGGCAGCGGCAACAATCCCACGCATCTCGGTGTTGTGGTGGCCGAGTACCGCCAATGTTTTTGATGCGTCCAGTTTTGTGTCATCAGAGCCAGGCCCAAAAATATCCGCCAGTGCAGGAGAGGAACTCTCCGGTTCCTCTGGAGAGCCTGACCTCAGTGGGACACATTTTTTGCTCGGCCAGATTGGTGGTGGTGTGGCTGGTACGCTGATTGAGGGCGGCTGCTCCTGCCTGCACCCCAATGCTCGGTATTCGTAGCGATCAGCAGTTTCATCTCCCATCCCCTCAGCACCGCTGATGGTGCCGTTTCCACAGTCAAATTCGCAGCGCCTCCAGTGCCTCGGATGTGGCAGCATGTGTCTCAGTGTCGCTGTCACCGAGCGCCAGTAGTGCTTCTGCTGCATACCCTTTCGTGTTGATGTCAGAGCTAGACCGCAGCCGCTTCAATGCAGGCACAGCACCGGCTGCAGTGATGGCGGCCGTGTTTGCAGCCGCCTGAGCGAGGAACATCAATGCTCCTGCTGCATACCTCTGCACTCGAGCTTGAGAGCTAACCTCCAGAAGCTGCACCAGTGGAGGCACGGCCCCAGCTGCAGTGATACTGACGTGGTTGACTGTGTGCATAGCGAGGATGCTCAGCACATGAACTGCTTTCTTCTGCACATCAGCTGGAGAACCGGCCCCCAGCAACCGCACCAGTGGAAGGATGGCACCGGCAGCAGCAATGGCGACCTGGTTGTCAGTGTTCAATGCAAGGGACACCAGCGCTTCCGCTGCACACTCCTGCACGCCAGCTGGGGAGCCATGCCGCAGCAGCTGCACCAGTGGAGGGATGGCACCGGCACCGGCGATGGCAACCTTGATCTCAGCGTTCCAAGCAAGGTTGCATAGTGCTCCTGCTGCACATTCCTGGGTAACAGCGCAAGAATCAGGCTGCAGCAGCTGCACCAGTGGAGGGATGGCACCGGCTGTGGCGATCGACTCAATGTTTTCAGAATTAGCGAGGTTGCGCAGTGCTCCTGCTGCCCTCTTCCGTACTGCAGCTGGGGATCCGGCCCCCAGCAGCTGCACCAGTGGAGAGATGGACCCGGCAGCGGCGATCGGCACACGGTTGTGAGCATTTAGTGCGAGGTTGGCTAGTGCTGCTGCTGCATTCTGCTGCACCTCGCCTGAAGAGCCAGGCCCCAGCAGCCGCACCAATGGAGGGACGGCACCAGCAGAAGCGATGGCAACCAGGGTGGCCGAATCCTCATCGCACATCGACAGCCCCGCAATTGTAGCCAGTGCTTCCCTCTGCTGAGACGGACGAGCGTTTGTGCCCAGCTTGCGCACCAGGCTCCTCACGTCGCGGCGGGCGAGTGGGGGCATCGTGTGCGACGACGACTGCGTGTGTGTCCATGCGGCACAGGTGGGAGGCAGCAATGAGCTGTGAGTGGCGCATGTGGGTGCATGCCATGCACCCAGTGGGTGCACGCTGCATGCCCCAATCCTGTGCGTGCCCCATTCCTGTGCGTGCGGCATGGTGCATGGCGGCGCATGGCGGCGCATGGCACGCTGCATGGCGCCATGCACTGCCTCGATCCGGTAGATCCAAACTGTATTGGGCAAGTGCATGGGCGCAGGGCATGGGCGTGCAATGTGCTACTGCGAGCGGGTCGCCATGCAGATGGGGCAGGAACACGCCATGTGCTCACGTCGGCAGGGCTTGAATCAAGCGTTTAGAAGCACGCGATGTGGCAACGCCGACGACGCGATCAAGGGCGGTGGTTGTGGCGTGGGTCGGAGAGCGAAGGCGATGCGAAGACGATGCCAGAAGGACTGGGAAGACGAGGCGGCGAACAGGCAGGTGCACGAGAGAGCCAGGCAGTGTCGCAGCAATGCGTGGGTTGTATGATTCGATGGACGAGTCCACTACGCGATGTCGCATTGTATGGATGAGCAAGGTGTGAACGGTGTGGACGGGGGCAATCTGCACAACAGGGCACGTGCAGGAACAAGTGTGCCAAGGGTCCCCACCTGGAGCATGCAAGATAAGAAGGCCACGCACTGGTGACCTTGGCAACCAGCCCAGTTCAGTTGCTTGGCGGCCGTCGTTGCGGTGCAGAAGACAGACACGGGGAGTCTAGCATTGATGCAGTGATGCGTCGGCAGCCTCGTATTGACGCGTCGGCAGCCTCTCCAGAGCTGGCCCTCTGTCTGCCTCGGCAGCCAGCCAAGGGTGCGTACGTGTTTACACGCGTGCGTGTGTGTGCACGTGTGTAAATGCGCATGTGTGCGTGTGCCTGCTGCGCGAAACCGCATCCCTGCCCAGTCAAATGACACCGAGCCCGGGGAGGCGGAGAGCGTCTTACTGATGATGGATCTTACATAGATGAACAGTTGATGGCATCATCAAGGCCTTGTCAATGGCCATACTTAGACCTACATGGCCTAGCAGCCCTTTGGACGAGGGCCGGTATAATGATGATGATGGATGTTACAGTCAGGGACACCTCTAAAGGCGTATAAGACCGTGCTCGGCGCGTATCGCCCGAGCACCTTACTGAGATGGCTGGCTGTTGGTGGTAGGGAACCCCAACTCTGTAAAGAGCGTGGGCGCACCCCTAGGTCCCCACCACAGCGGCAGCAACAGTTACAGTTACAGTTACATCGGCTTTCCAGCAAAGACTACCTCTAGTCCTAGTACCACCGCCTAGACCCAAGTCCAGTTCTGGCCCTAACAATTACTTGTGAGGGGCGGTAGCCACCAGCCGGCTGCCTGCCAACGTGTAGTCCCAGAGCAAAAAGGAGAGCTATTGTGCGACGCCTCCAAAATAGGTCCTAACTGCTTCTAGGGGATAGGGGGTCAAGTGGCGCTTGCCAATCTACTTGACCGCCGTGGTGGAGGGGCCGGCGCCTGAGGGGCAGCCGGACCGTACACCACGGCTCTCCACCCGACCCTATCCTGAGCACGCTCAAACGCCGTGTCCGAAAAAGTCTTCCAATCAGAACGAGTGCCACTAGTTTCGCCTAGCTGCTGAATCAGTAGCTTAAGAAAATAGTGTCGGGAGGAGGCTGGAGGCCGCCTTGCTGCCGAGCCACATCCATTGTGCAGTCAAAAGTCGTACGAGGAAGACGAGAAGCCGGCATGCGCATCACATGGCCTAGCCACTGCATTGATCGCTTTGCCACAAGGCTCTCAATTGGCTCAGTGTCGCACGCCTGCCGAATATAAGTTAATCTGTGCCGGTCGACCAGCGGCAGCAAACGCTTGTATTTTCAACTCTCGTCTCTTTCTGTGTGTCTCTGCCTCAATGGCCATATTCAGCGAGAGCGTTCTGGTCGCGTGGGTGTCATCCGTGCTCCGCACAGCCAGCGCAAGTTCAAGGGTCCATCTCAGCCCCACGTACGCCCAACCACGACCCTGTCTGTCCGCGCTCCCCGGCCCCTCCGCCTCTCCTGCCCGAGTGTGCGCCGCCGAAACGCCTCACGCGTGCTTTCACCACGCAGACCTGGTCCGCGCGATGTTTGGCCCGGGCGGCGACCACGGACGCTTAGCCATCAGGGAGTGCGCGTGCTCGTCGCTGCCTCCCCACGCATCACTCCCCCCTGCTGCCGCCGCCGCCACCGCCGCCGCCTGGCCGCCGCCACCACCACAGCCCTGGTCCATGGTTGCCTCCATGTCTCGCAGCACAGCCACGAGCAACGAGGCCCCGCTCAGCCAACGCCCATCAACGTCACCGCTGTCCTGGCCACCTCTCCCAGCACCACCGCTGCGCGCAGCACCGCTCCCAGCGACCACCGCACCCTTCCAGACGGCCACCCGGCATCGTGGACTGCGCCACCGTGCGCGATGCTGCGCGGCAATGATGCTGATGAGGAGCTGCCACTCAGGTGGCCGAGTCTGCGGTGTGGCTGAGTCAGCGTGGTGCGGCCGCCGCAGCTGCCGTGCCTCAGCGCTGGGAATGCCACCGCTGCGTGGTGGCAGGTGCACGTTTTACTCTGCACTCGCAGCAGCGCACGCGCGCCATGTGCACAGACGATTGGCCCGTCATTTGTTGTGGGGCAGATGGCGTACAGGGATCTTTTGATCCGGACGGCTGTGCTGTGAGCAGCAGCTGTCATGCTGCCATGCAGTGAATGCTCCCAAGCCACGTCCCAAGCAGAAGAATACACCCCCTCCCCCCCATCATTACCGCCGCCTGCTCCGGATCCAGTCAATGCGTGTGGCCATCGCGCCCTGTGCACAGTCAAGCGCGGGTTGGGTAGGAGACCCCTCCTAGCGCCCCTCCTAGGGCTCAATCCATGCAACCCCGGGAGCAGGTTCATCCAGGCACATGCCACTTGCATTTTTTCTCCATGCACACGAGCACAGCCAGCGGTTGCCAGTTGTGTTCCGTGGCGAGGGACACGTGCGGTCAAGGACCCTGCGCTCCAATTCTGCCCCCCTCCCCTCTTTCCCCTTCCCCCCTGCCCCCCTACTGCCTTGCCCCTCCCCCTTTAAAAAAAATCACCCCTCCTCCTGTTTGAACTTCTCCTGTCACTTTCTCCTTTGCCGTCGCCGCGCATAGCTCTGATGAGAATACGCAGAGTCGCAGGGGGTGCGGCCGTGCCCAACTGCACGACACATCGCTGAAAACCTGCATCAAACTGTCGCTCAACCCTGACCACGCATCACCCCTGGTAGCGCCATCTAAAGGCTCTCCATCTGGATGGATGTTGCGCAGTCAACGCAACAGGCCGACTACACTACTCAGTCAACAAACACGTTCGTCGCAGCATGCCATCGCAGCACCCCTCGCCATAGCGCCCCCCGAACGCACGCGACATGAGCGAGTCTCAGATCGCGCGGGGTCGCCTCTTGGCGAGAGGGGTGCTGCAAGTTGCGAGCTTTACAAACGATGTTCTTCAATTTCTTGATGCGGTGGGCACCTCCACCACCGGCGGCGCGCCGTCATCATCATGGGAAAGCGAGAGAGAGGCGGAGGAGGTGGCTCGGGGATCGAGGAGCTCGCATGGCGTCGCAGCAATCGTGCCTCGCCCAGAGGACCTCGCCGCACGCGCCCAGGCGGTGCGTGTGCCGGCGTGGATGCATGCTGGAGAGGTCATCCCGAATGCCATGAAGCCGTTCTAGGGGCGTGCTGGTGGCTTGGGCCCCTCCAGCCGCGCTGCATGCGTGTCGCACGCCATGCACGCCCATGCACGCCCATGCGAGCGGTCCTCCCCCCCCACACACATTCACGCACACGTACACCCACAACCCACTCCAGGTGTTCGAGCAGATGCACGGCGACCTCGAGGTGATGCTGAAGGAGCTGCTGGCGCTCGATGGGCGGGGTCAAGGCAGCAGCCAGAGTGAAAGGGCACGGCCGGGCCTCGGCACCACGACCACGTGGCTCGACGCGTCGGTCGATGGCTACCTACTGGATCCAAAGGTGCGGTGTGTGTTTGTGTGCGTGCGTGTGTGTGTTTGTGTGTGTGCGTGTGTGTGTGTGTGTGTGTGTGTGTGCGCACCCGCAGGACCTCGATGCCCTCGGCATCGACCTCGAACGAGGCGTCGGCGCTGTCTGCCACTGACCAATATGTGTGTTTTGTGTGTGTGTGTATGTGTGTGTGTGTGTGCGCGTTTTGCGGTGGGAACTATTACAAATCTCCCTCTCTCTCTCCCCCTCTCTCTGTCTGTGCGCAGGACCTCGACGCCCTAGGCATCCACCTCACGAAAGAGGCTTGGGCACCGTCTACCACTGACCAATGTGTGTGTGTGTGTGTCTGTGAGCGTGCATGTGTGTGTGTTTTCACTGTGGGAACTACTACAAATCTCCCTCTCTCTCTCTCCCCCTCTCGCTGTCTGTGTGCAGGACCTCGATGCCCTCGGCATTGACCTCTCAAACGAGGCTTCGGCGACGACTGCCGCGGCGCAGCGGCTGCGGTCGCAGGCGAACCAGGCTAGCGGCGCGGCTGCGCGGCTGCGGGGGCAAGCATGGGCAAAGGAGGCAGAGAGCGCAGAAGCCGCGGTGCAGGTGTGTAGGCGAATTTACAGTGGTTTTGATGCCTATGCTGACGCGTTAGACCTGTGTGTGTGTGTGTGTGTGTGTGTGTATGTGTGCATTTGTGACCGGTGCAGCTGCGCGGCAGCGGGGGCGTGCGTAGATCAAGGATGCGGAGAGCGCAGAAGCCACGGTGCAGGTGTGTGGTCGATGTTACAGTGGCTTTGCTGCCTTTGCTGGCGTGTTAGACCTGTGTGTGTGTGTGTGTTTGCGTGTTTGTGTGACCTGTGTGTGTGTGACCTGCGTGTGCGTGTGTGTGCGTGTGTGGGTGTGGGTGTGGGTGGGTGTGGGTGTGTACTTGTGACCGGCGCGGCTGCGCGGCTGCGGGGGCAGGCATGGGGCAAGGAGGCAAAGAGCACAGAGGCCGCAGTGCAGGTGTGGTCGATTTTACGGTGGGTTTGATGCCTTTGGTGGCGTGTGTTACCTGTGTGTGCGTGTGTGTGTGTGCATGTGCATGTGTGTGTGTGTGTGTGCGTGTGTGTGAATTTGTAACCGAAGCAGCTGCGCGGCTGCGGGGGCTGGCGTGGGGCAAGGAGGCAGATATCACAGAAGCCGCGGTGCAGGTATGTGGCCGATTCTACAGTGGTTTTGATGCCTTTGCTGACGCGTTAGACCTGTGTGTGTGGGGAGGGGGGTGCAGTTGTGACCGGTGCAGCTGCGCGGCTGCTGGGGCAGGCGTGGGGCAAGGAGGCAGACAGCACAGAAGCCGCCGTGCAGGTGTGTGTGTGTGTGTGTGTGTGTGTGTGTGTCTGTGTGTGTGTGTCTGCGTCTGTGTATGTGTGTGTGTGTGGTGACAGGGGGGGAGAGGGCGACTGCGTGTGCAGGTGTCGGCAAATGAGGCGGCGGTGCAGGTGCATTTGTATGCATGCGCGCGCGTGTGTGTGTGTGTGTGTGTGTGTGTGTGTGTGTGATGGCAGGGGGGAGGGGCGTCACGCACACACGCACACAGGTAACAGACGCAGAGGCTGCGATCGAGCATCCCCCTCCCCACCACACACACGCACTCACGCATGCATGCGCACGCACACACACACACACACACACACACACACACCACCACCACCGGCACGCACACACACACAGGCGACAGAAGCAGAGTCCGAGAGCGAGCGAGCGCAGCTGGCCAGCGACCTTGCTGGCGCACTGCAGCACATCAGAACAGCAAACAGGTGCCTATACGCGTGCACGCCCTGCCTTACTCTGTCCTGCTTGTCCTGCCCTGCTTTGCTCTTCTCTGCTTTGCTCTACTCTGCTCTGCCCTGCTCCACCCTCCCGCACACGGCCACATTCTCTCCTCTCTCTCCATCTCATGCACACACAGAGACATTTGTCGCAGCCCCCACCGCTAGGGAGCCTGGATTACGGCTCTTGAATCAGATGTGCAGGGTAGGTGGGGGACTATGAAGCGGTAGCGTTAGGCAATGAGGAGTCACCCGTGAGATACCACCCTTCTGATCCTTGATAATTACCAGCAGCACCAGCCTGCCAAGCAGCCTGCAGAGCAGCATTCAAAGCATTCTGAGCAACAGCATTGCTATCAGCAGCCTGGATTGCGGCCCTTCCACAAACTCCCTGCCCCCCCTCCCCGCACTCTCCTCAGGCTGCGTGACCTGGCAGACGTGTGCGCTGAGGAAGCACGCACGCTCAGGGCAGAGGCTGCATCGCGAGACGGCGAGGCTCGGGCGACGAGCGTGCAGGTGGGGGTTGCTTTAGGGGTGTAGAACCCTAACATCTATAATGGTTTCCCGTGGACGCCCAGGGCGGCGGCTGCGTCGCAAGACGGCGAGGCTCGGGCGACGAGCGTTCAGGTCGGCTCATTTTTTTTCACAGCAGGATTTTGCCTTGGTCGCGCTGACCTTAGCGCCCCTTGATCGTTTTCCCACATAAATAGGTGATTTGACAGCTCTTGGCGAGCTCGTCAGACTTACAATCCTCTGGATGGGTTGAGCTGTGTTCAACGTCAATGTACCTGTAGCCGGAATACAGCCAAATGGCTGTGTAAAGCCGAAACCGAAATCACTGGGTGGGCTCGTGGATCACTCTTGTGGAGTCTGGAGGTCCGTGGAATACTCCCATGGGGGGCGGTGTGGATTGTGCACCATAACTCTTTCAGAACCCTCAAGTGACCCTCCCCTACCCCCCCCCCCCCCTATCTGAAGGCGGGCGCGAGCGCGGAGCGTGCGCGCGTGCTATCGCTGGCGGCGGTGCATCGACATGGGTGAGCGAGCTGCCCTGCCTGGTTCAGGCGCCTGCCTGCTGCGTTGCTGCCTTGCTGCCATGCCATGCTTGCTGCTGCGGCTGCTGCGGCAGCGGCGGCTGCTGCTGCGGCGGCGGCGGTGCCGACTTGCTGCTGACGACTTTGTACACACGCACACACACACACGCACACACACGCACAGTGGCATGCCAGAGTGTGTGGAGGCTGCCGCTCACACACACACACACACACACTCAGTGGCGAGCCAGAGTGTGTGGAGGCTGACACTCACACACACACACACACACACGCGCGCTCGCACAGTGGCGAGCCAGATTGTATGGAGGCTGCCGCTCTCTCACAGACACACAAACTCACACACACACACATACACACGCGCGCACAGTGGCGAGCCAGAGCGTGTGGAGGCTGCTGCGCTCATCAGCCAGCTGTCACGCCTGGAGGCGCAGGTAAGGCCTGGGGGGCAGTGGGGGCAGGGAAGGCGGGGCCAATGTGTGTGTGTGTGTGTGTGCAGAAGGGCAGGGTGTGTGTTGGTGGGGAGGCGCAGGTTGGGGGCAGGTGGGCAGGGTGGGTGGGTGCAGAAGGCAAGGGGCGGGGGCAGGTAGAGGGCAAGGGGGCAGGAGGCATGCATGCCATGGAGGGCAGGGAGGGCAAGGGGCAGCAAAGTGGGGGTGTCGCCACTGAAGGGGGTGCATGCAGGGAGTGCATGCATAGACGCATGCATGTGCATGGAGTGCATGCATGTGCATGGAGTGCATGCATGTGCATGGAGTGCATGCATGTGCATGTAGTGCATGCATGTGCATGGAGTGCATGCATGGAGTGCATGCCTACATGCACTCCATGCATGCGAGGGAGGGCATGGAGGGCACACAAAAACACACACACACGGCAGTGGCGGATGGCGCAGCCGACGGCGCAGGCAGGGGATGTCACACACACACACACACACACACACACACGCACACTGCCGCACATCGCTGCAGGCGGTTGAGGCGGATGGCGCGGCTGATGGCGCGGGCACATCTGCGGCGCGTCTGGAGAGGCAGGCGGCAGAATACGAGGGGAAGATGCGGGGCTCGCAGCAGGTGTGTGAGGGTATGTGTGTGTGTGCATGTGTGTGTGTGTGTGTGTGTGTGTGTGTGTGTGAGAGAGATAGAGAGTGTGTGTGTGCGCGCGTGCGTGTGCGGTTTGGCTGGAGAGGCAGGCGACAGAATGCAAGGGTAAGATGCGGGGCTCGCAGCAGGTATGTGTGTGCATATTTGTGTGCATGTGTGTGTGTGCGTGTGTGTGCGGCTCAGCTGGAGAAGCAGGCAACCGAATACGAGGGGAAGATGAAGGTCACGCAGCAGGTGTGTGAGTTTATGTGTGTGTGTGTGTGTGTGTGTGTGTGTGTGTGTGTGCGGCTCGGCTGGAGAGGCAGGCGACAGAATACGAGGGGAAGATGAAAGGCACGCAGCAGATGTGTATCTGCGTGTGTGTGTGTGTGTGTGTGTGTGCATCTGCGGCTCGGCTTTAGAGGCAGGCACCAGGGTATGAGGGGAAAATGAAGGGCACGCAGCAGGTGTGTGTGTGTGCGTGTGAGGATGGCAGCTGAAGACGAGGGCTGCGGTCATCTGACCCGCACACACACACACACACACACATACATACACACATGCACACAAGGTATCCGATGGACTGCAAAATCGACCACACACACACACACACCCGCACACACACACACACACACACTCCAGGCGGCCGATGACCTCGATGCTCAGGGCCGTGCCCCACATGCCTCCGTGCTGCGGTCATCATCCGCAAAGTTCGGCAGCCTTGCCGGAGTGGTTGCGGCAGCAGCACGGGCGGCGAGGGAGGAGGAGGCACGGCAGAGGTGCGTGTATTCGATATAACTGTCGGTTGGACGCCTGTGCTGGCGTATTTAGCTCATTAACCCATGTTTGCACGGGGGGAGGGGGGGGGCAGAAAACAAGAAAAATGCAGGCACGCCTAAAATCCATCTCCTTGCAGTGTACGTTCCAAATCTATCGTTTTTTTTTATTTTGGACACCTGGGGGCCGAGATATGAGGGTCCAAAGTTACGGTGGGTGGGTAGGTGGGTCGGGGGGGTCAACAACTAAATATGGGTGGTCCCTACCTTTCTTTCCAGTGGGCCGATTTCAACGGGAAGACCACCATTGAAATCGCCTTGATGAGAGTAGCACGAATCCACTCTCAGAAGTGACCCTGAGGTAATAGGGTGGGGGTCCCCACCTTCTCAATGCCCTAACCCCCCGCGTGCTCCCTATGATGCACCAAGTGCCCACCTAGGGGTTTGAGCAACCTTCACAGATTGAGATGGGACCAACCTTTCTACCGTGCCTGCATAAATTATCTTTCTGTCCCCCCAACCCGTGTATGTGTGTGTGTTTGTGTGTGTTCACATGTGTGTGTGTGCATGTGTGTGCGTGTGCGAGCGTCCCACCGCACACACACCCATCCCACCGCACGCACACGTACGTGCCGTGTCCTGTCACAACGCAGAAACGCTGTGGGGCAGCTGCGCGCGGCGCGCGCGGCGCTCGCGCGCCAGTCGAGCAGGGCCGCCGACGCGCTGCGCGCGTCACAGCACCAGGCGTGGTCTCACCAGCAGCAACAGGACGGCTGGCGAGGCCGCAGCGGCGGCGGCGCATCAACCGCCATTGGCAGTGACGGCCGCCCTGGTGCTGCCCCCCCCCCTGCCCCTCTCGGCGCCGACGCTCACGCATACACGGCAGCCCCGTGGCACCCGCGCGACCTCGGCGACCTGCTGTCGGCGGTCACGGAGCCCCGCGCGGCGCGCGCGCGCACGGGGGCGGCGCTGCGGGAGGTCATCGACATGCTGCGGGGGTCCGGAAGCAACGGGGGGAGCGGCGGCGGCGGCGGTGGCGGTGGTGGCGGTGCGCGCGCTTGGTCGATCGGGGGCGGAGGCATGGGCGGCGCTTGCAGTGGTGGTGGTGCGGGGAGGGCTGGTGGTGGTGGTGGCGGCGGTGGCGGCGGCATGGGCGTTGCTGGGGAGGAGGCTCTGATTGCGCACAGCGTGGCTGCGGTGCAGGTGCGTGTGCGTTGATGGGTGGGTCGGTGGGACGGAGGTGTTACTGGACAACAGAGATGCTAGCAAGGACGTGGCATTGGCAGCGGCATTCGTCTCTCATTTGAACCCCCCCCCCCCCGCAAAAACAAACAACAACAACAACAACAGAAAAAAAATGCAGTGTGCAGTTGACCTGACCCCTCCCTCTGGATCTCCTTCTGGACATGTGTGTTCCGCAGTCGAGCCTGCGCCTGCCAGCTGCCAGCTGCGTGCCGCGGCCACGGGACTGCTGCTCATTGACCCTCCCTCACCCCCTTTTCTCACCCCCTTCCCTCCGGCAACAACACCTTGTGGCACACACTCCAGAAAACCAGTGAAGAGAGCAGGCATGTGCATCTCTGGCCACCATTACGGCCCCTTGTGTTCACCCCCCCCCCCTCCTCTCATGCACATGTGTGTTCCACAGTCGAGCCTGCGCCTGTCACGAGAGTTGCGCGCCGCGGCCGAAGGAGTGCGCAGCGGGGGCCTGGCGTCGCACGTGGCGAGCGCAGGTGGGTCATGGTCGGTCGATGGTGCACCTTGGGATACTAAGGAACCGCAAGGTTCAATTTTATTTGAGTTGTTGAGACTTCTCTGTTTTGAGTTGTTGAGACTTCTCTGTCTCTGTTGTCTCTCGCCCGACAGGACGAGGAAGCTAGCCGGGACGGTCAGTGACGGCCAGAGACGGTCAGTGGCCTCCCACTAAACAAGCTACAAATTACAGGCACTCCAGCCCGCAACGGCCATGCGTGCGCGTGACCGCACCCTCTCCGCCCGTGCTAGCCAACCTCTTTGTGTGCCTCGTGCCTGCTTCTTGTGTCCCTCTGGAGCTTTGGAACAGAGTGTAACCGCCGGCAGTGGATGCAAACGACTCGAATTGAATTGAACCTTGCGGTTTCCACAGAAGTTGGGCATGCAGTGATTCCCCTGCGAGCCGTATACCGCTCCGAGCCGGATTTCCCATTTCCCAGAAAGCCACCACACACGTAGTGGGAGAGGGCGTGGAGTGGTGTGTTGGAAAGCTCGTGCCGAGAGCAGCCCAACAGCATGCGTTGCATGAATACCCGCTGTGTATTGTGCCTGGTATGATCGGTCAAAGTTGCTGGAGCCGGCAAAAGAACAATTACTAAAATCCTTCCCAGGGACCACTTGCATTTCATCAGGTCTCCACGCAGTGTACCTCGTGGTGGTGGTGGTGGCGGCGGTGGTGGTGGTGGAGGAGGGGGGTGCATCGGGGGCCTGGCATTGCACGGGAAAAGCGCGGGTGGGGGTGGGTGGGTGCGTGCAGTGTTGGGGGGGGCTTCGTGGTAGGGTGCATGTAGTGGTGGGGGTGCGCGTAGTGCCGTGCGGGCGCACACACACACACACACACACACACACCATCCTCCTCTTTTCCTCTTCCTCTTCCTCTTCCTCTTCCTCTTCCTCTTCCTCTTCCTCTTCCTCTTCCTCTTCCTCTTCCTCTTCCTCTTCCTCTTCCTCTTCCTCTTCCTCTTCATCTTCCTCTTCCTCTTCCTCTTCCTCTTCCTCTTCCTCTTCCTCTTCCTCTTCCTCTTCCTCTTCCTCTTCCTCTTCCTCTTCCTCTTCCTCTTCCTCTTCCTCTTCATCTTCCTCTTCCTCTTCCTCTTCCTCTTCCTCTTCCTCTTCCTCTTCCTCTTCCTCTT
>VFSX01000144.1:57500-137500 GCA_016618255.1 Chlamydomonas sp. UWO 241 | reverse complement strand
ATAGCCAACTCACATATGCAAATATTCGACTCATGTTTGACCCCCTCGACTCAGATGTGTTTGCCTCCCCCTTCGGCAAAACCAAAGTTGAGTTCACATATGCATCACCGAACCTAAGGTGGTGTGGTGGGCGGGCACGCCCCTGCAGATGTGCGCGCGATACACATGCGGTCATGTCGCAGTAACATAACAGTTACATCGGCTTTCCAGCGAAGAGAAGCCTGCTTAGCTGGAAACCCCGTGTTACTGTACATCGGCTTTCCAGCGAAGACAAGCGTCATGTCGCAGTAACATAACAGTTACATCGGCTTTCCAGTGAAGAGAAGCCTGCTTAGCTGGAAACCCCGTGTTACTGTACATCGGCTTTCCAGCGAAGACAAGCGTCTAGACCTAGTACCACTGCCTAGACCCAAGTCCAGTTCTGGCCCTAACAATCACTTGTGAGGGGCGGCAGCCACCAGCCGGCTGCCTGCCAACGTGCAGTCCCAGAGCAAAACGGAGAGCTATTATGCGACGCCTAAAAAATCATGTTATGTCGCACCGTCCTGTACTGCTCCCGCAGGTGGTGCGGACTTGAGCGCTGTCGCTGCCGACCGCTACAGCGGCGGCGTTGGCGGGCACAGGGCACAGCAGCACCAGGCAGGCGGTGGCGGTGGTGGCGGCCCCGTGGCCCGCTCGTCTGCTGCTGCTGGTGGCGGCTACGCGGGCACGGGCAGCGAGGACAGGGCGCTGACCAACGTGACGCCGAGGCCATCGCTCGGGATCTGGATGAGTGGTGGGTGGATGGGTGGCTGGCTACACAAGCACACACACACACACACACACACACACACACACACACACACACACACACACACACACACACACACACACACCGTGTGCACAGGCGGGCGGCGCTCCCGCTCCCCCGACCTTCCAGAGACACACACACGCACCCACGCACACACACACACACACTGTATGCACAGGCGGGCGACGCTCCCGCTCGCCCGACCTTCCAGAGACACGCACATGCATAAACGCGCGCACACACACACACACGCACACTGTATGCACATGCGGGCGACGCTCCCGCTCCCCCGACCTTCCAGAGACACACACACGCACAAGTGCGAGCGCGCGCGCGCACGCCCACACCCACCCACACACACACACACACACACACTGTATGCACAGGCGGGCGGCGCTCCTGCTCGCCCGACCTTCCAGAGACACACACACGCACACACACACAAGCACACACACACACACACACCGTGTGCAACGGCGGGCGGCGCTCCCACTCTCCCGCCCTTCCAGAGACACACGCACGTGCACAAACACACACAAACACGCATGCCCACAGACACTTCCCTCCCCACACACACACACACACCGTGTGCACAGGCGGGCGACGTTCCCGCTCCCCCGACCTGCCAGACACACACGCACATGCACAAACACACACACACACACACTTAACGCACAGGCGGGCGGCGCTCCCGCTCCCCCGACCTTCCAGACCTCCCGGGTGCAGCTGCAGCGGTTGCGGCGGCGCGGCGAGCAAGAGAGGCTGCGGCTGACAGGTGTGTGTAACAGTTATATGTATTACAATATTAACAGTAACACGTCTGTGTTACAGTCACCGTTACAGTAACATCGGCTTTCCAGCAAAGACTACCCTTCTGATGATGATGGATCTTACAGTCTGTGTGACACCAGTAATGATGTATAAGACCGGTGTCGGCGCTAGCGCCCGACACCTTAAACTCAGTTTCAGTGGGAAACTGGCTGGCTACCTGGTAGGGGTGAGGGTAAACCCCCACACGCGCGCACGCACTGGACCTAGACAGGACACTGGGCCCCCAGATCCACCCTATACCACCCAGGTAGTGACAGCAACGCATTGTTGGTGTGCGCCTGTGTTCTACTACTAGTCCCGCCGCCGCCATTGGCTCCAGCAATCTCCTCCATGCCCGCCAGCAATCTCCTCCACGCCCGCCAGCAATCTCCTGTATGCCCGCCAGCAATCTCCTCCATGCCCGCCAGCAATCTCCTGTATGCCCGCCAGCAATCTCGTCCATGCATGGGCGCGCCGCCATGCGATCTCCATGCGCCGCGCCGCGCTCCATGCGCGCCAGCACCCGTACCACCCGCCTCATTCCCGTTCTTTAGCCATTCCCGTGACACCTATGGCTGATCCTTGTTCCGCCGTCCCCTTTGGCATCTGTAACCCGTATCCTCTCCCTGTAGCCTCATTCCCCGTTCTTAACCGCCATCTCCATTATGTGCCCGCCCGCTGGTGGGGCCTCGCCTCGCCCCATGCCGCACGGCTAGTGTATTGATTGCTGCGCCATCTATAATCTGCGCCTTGGGCAGGGAACCCCTGCGCCACAACCTCCTCACAAAGCCTAGCCGCATGTGCCTCGCTTCCATGTTTCTCAATTTCTCGCCATCCGCTTCCATGCTGCCGCCTGCAATCTCCTCCACGGCCGCGAGCAATCTCCTCCATGCCCGCCAGCAATCTCCTCCATGCATGCACGCGCAGAGCGCCGCCATGCAACCGCCATGCGCCGCGCGCGCCATGCGCGCGCCGCGCCCGCCAGCTCCCGTAGCCTCATTCCCCGTTCTTTATCCATGCGCCGTGACGCACTAGCCTTGTCCGCCGTCCCCTGGCATGCATAACCCGTAGCCTCATCCCCGGTAGCCGCATTCCCCGTTCTTAGCCGCCATCTCCATTATTGTGCCCGCCCGCTGGTGGGGCCTCGCCTCGCCCCATGCCGCACGGCTGGTGCATCGATCGCGTCGCCATCTAATAATCTGCGCCTTGGGCAGGGAACCCCTGCGCCGCAACCTCCTCACAAAGCCTAGCCGCATGTGCCTCGCTTCCCATGTTTCTCAATTTCTCGCCATCCGTCTCTCTCTTCCATCCAGGCACAGTAAACCATAAGGGGCCGCAATCTGGTTGAGTTCCGATCGTTGTGAGAGGGGGTGCATGCTCGCCGCAATTCTCGCCATCGTGCTCTCCATCGTACCGCTGCCCCATCTGCCACATAGCCTCGCCCCATCAGGACCAGTTCATCAGTAGCGCTGTGCGTCACAGCCGCTCAGGGTAAATTTCCAGATTTTCAGCCGCCCAGTACCAAGCGCAGTTGTCCCGGTTGTCCGCCATCGAGCGGCGCCAGGGCGGGAGCCCCTGGCGAAGAGCTTAGGTGGTACTTAATAGGACTAGTCCTAGTACCACCGCCTAGACCCAAGTCCAGTTCTGGCCCTAACAATAACTTGTGAGGGGCGGTAGCCACCAGCCAGCTGCCTGCCAACGTGTAGTCCCAGAGCAAAAAGGAGAGCTAATGTGCGACGCCTCCAAAATAGGTCCTAACTGCTTCCAGGGGATAAGGGGTCAAGTGGCGCTTGCCAATCTACTTGACCGCCGAGGTGGAGGGGCTGTGTCACAGTTATAAGTATAACAGTAGTAACAGTAGTTTTCCCCCTAACAGGAGCATCAGCTTCCAGAAAAGACACCTCCCAGTGCTAGTACTGCCGCCTAGACCCGATTCCATTCTGGCCGTGACAGTCACTCGTGAGGGGCGAGGCGGAGGGGCGGGGCGGGAGGTGTGCGTGAGTCGAGTGTACAGCCTGTTGGGCGCCTATGATGGCGTGTAAGGCCTGTGCTTGTGCACTCTTAAACTGAGACATGCAGAGAAAACCTGCAATAGACAAAACAGTGTTCACGCGCCACGTATGCACTACGTGTGTGCAACGAGCATCGCATGTGCCACATGCATCCCCCCCTCCCTTCCCCCTCCTCACAGCCCTGAATTCGACGCGTCAACCACTCCCCTGGCATCAGCCCCGTGGTGCAGCAGCGGCGGCAGCAGCGGGGTGATCACGCTATCTCTGCCCCCCCCCCCTCACCCCCCCTTCCTCATTCCCCCTCCCCACAGCCCCGAATTCGACGCTTCAACCTCTCCCTTGGCATCAGCCCCGTGGTGCAGCAGCGGCGGCAGCAGCGGGGTGATCACGCTGTCTCTGGGTCACCCCCTCTCCCCCCCCACCCTCACCCCCCCCTTCCCCCTTTCCTCCCCGCTGCTCACAGCCCCGAATTCAACGCGTCAACCACTCCACCGCCATCAGCCCCCCGGCGCAGCAGCGGCGGTAGCAGCGGGTTGATCACGCTGTCTCTGGGGCACCCCCTCTCCTCCCCCCCTCACCCTCACCCCCCCTTCCCCCTCGCTTCCCCCCTCCTCACAGCCCCGAACTCGACGCGTCAACCACTCCACTGTTATCAGCCCCTTGGCGCAGCAGCGGCGGCAGTAGCTGGGTCATCAAGCAGTCTCTGGGTCACCCTCTCTCCTCCCCCCGTCACCCTCGCCCCCCCTTCCCCCCCCTCCTCCCCCCCCCTCCTCACAGCCCCGAATTCGACGCGTCAACCACTCCACCGCCACCAGCCTCCCGGCGCAGCAGCGGCGGCAGCAGCGGGTCATCACGCTGTCTCTGGGTCACCCCCTCCCCCCCCCCCTCACTCTTACCCCCCCTTTCCCCTTCCCTCCCCCCTCCTCACAGCCCCGAATTCGACGCGTCCACCACTCCACAGTCATCAGCCCCCCGGCGCAGCAGCGGCGACAGCAGCGGGATGCTCACACTGTCTCTGGGTCACGCCGCGTGGGGGCAACCCCAGTCGCCCGACCGGCGGATGTTCCGGATGGGGTCGCCTGGAGGCGGTGGCGGTGGCGGCGGCGGTCGTGGGATGGGGTCACCTGGGGATGGTGATGGTGCTCGTAGAGAAGCTCATCTTGGGCCGCGTGGAGGTCGTGGCTGGGCGCGGTCACCGCCCCTGCCTGCTGGCGGTGGCGCCGGTGCTGGTGCTGTAGGATTGGGCTCGCCGTCCTTTCCTGGCAGTGCTGCTGCTGCTGCTGGTGCTCGGTATGAGTCTGCCGGAGGTGCAGGGCGCCCGGGGTTGCTGCCCTCTCCGAGCGGTGGCGGCGGCGGCGGTGGGGTGTGGTCGCCAACCCCAGATGGAGGCGGCGGTGGCGGCGTTGGAGCGTGGTCGCCGTCCTCGCCTGGAGGTGCTGCTGCTGCTGGTTCCAGGCATGTGTCCGCCGGCGCAGTGCACCCGGGAATGCCGGGCGGCGGCGGCGGTGGCGGAGTTTGGTCGCCGACCCCGCATGGAGGCGGAGGTGTCGGCAGTGGAGCGTGGTCGCTAACCTCGCCAGGACTTGGCGGTGGTGCTGGTTCCGGGCATGGGTCCGCCGGCGTGGTGGACCCAGGAATGCCGAGCGTTGGTGGCGGCGGTGGTGGTGGAGTTTGGTCGCCGAACCCGCATGGTAGTGCTGCTGCTGGTGCTGCTGGTGCTGGGTATGATTCTGCTGGGGCAGGGCGCCCGGTGTCGCTGCCCTCGCCGAGCGGTGGGGGCGGCGGCGGCGGCGGAGTATGGTCGCCGACCCCGCATGGAGGCGGCGATGGCGGCGGTGAAGCATGGTCGCCAACCTTGCCTGGACTTAGCAGTGGTGCTGGGTCTGGATCTGCGTCAGCGGGGGTCTGGGCAGCCAGCCTGGGGTCGCTGCCCTTGCCTGGTGACGGTGGTCAGGCTGGCGGGAGGTCTGGTGGGGGTGCTGGAGCAGGGGCGTCCGCTGGGGCGAGGGGGCGTGCAGCGGCGGCGGACGACGGGGTGCCGGCCTCGCCCAGCGCTGCTGCTGCTGCTGCTGGAAGGTCGATTGGAGCTGGGTCCGCTCGGTACGGAGCAGCGGGCGTCTCTGCCCCGGATGAGCAGGCAGGGCCCCGCGGTGGTGCAACTCACCACCCCCACCCGCTCTACCTCCCGTCTGCCACCGCGCGTGTGGGGCTGGGCGTGCCGCTCTCGCCCACCCAGCATAGTTGGAGCGGGGCCGCGTCGGGCTATCTCCCTCTCGATCACGGGGGCAGCAGCTCCCTGCCGCCGCCCACCCAGGCATGCTCCCCGCGTGTGACGGTCGGCTACGATAGCGGCGCTGGCAGCGCTGGCGGTGGTTTTATCGGCGGCGGCGGCGGCGCTCGAGGGGGCTTTGGTGGCAGCGGTGGCGGAGGTGTTGGTGGCGGTGGCGGCGGCTTTGATCGCGGCGGCGGCGGCGACGGCTCTGTCGGCGTTGGCGACGGGAGGTCTGGCAGCGGCGAGGTCGACGGCGCCGGCCGGTCGCTGCATGGGCCCCATGCAACAGCGGGCGGCAGCGAGTCGGTATCAGCGCTCGGCGTCGGCCCCGGGGGTGGACACCCCCGCTGGGGGACGAGCCCCCCGCCGCCGCACGCGCTGTATGCTTCGACGCCTGAGAGGAGTGCGTTTGGCGGGACTGGGCGCGCTGCTGTGGGCGCGAGCCAGGAGGCGGCGGACGCTGCGGGCGAGGAGGTGCGAGCGTGTGGTGTGCTGTGTGTGCTGCGTTCTGGATCACGATCACACTTCACCTGCATACGCACGCGGCTGCATGACAGGTGCGCGCCATGGAGGGCGCCCTGGGTCGGCTGTATGCAGACACGCACGCGACTGCATTGGCGTCGGTTGCACAGGTGCGTCTTGCAGATGCCCGAGGCAAGGCTCGCCATCGCCACGCGAGGATGGCGCGCCACCTCATCCACCGCACCACCTCACCGCATCACCTCATCCACCGCACCGCATTATCATCCACCGCATCACCACGCATCACCTCACAGTCATCGTCATCAACAGCAGCAGCTCATCACCATCATCAACAGCTCGTCGCCATCAGCTCGTCACCCTCACCGCATCGTCCTTTAGTGTCTAGAACCGAATTCTGGAAGTGTCGTGTGTTCCAGAAGCGCCACCATCAGTCCCACCAGCTTCGCAACAACGCCTGCAAACACTGCGCCGCACACGCAGGCCGCGCGCACCGCCGCGATCGAGGCTGGCGCCGCTTCCTCTTCCGCTTCCGCCGGGACCGTGGGTGCTGCCGTCCCTGCAGGCGGGCGGAGCGCGGCCACCGCGCCCCATGACCGCTACGGCCGCATGAGCACTGTGAGCTCCATGCCGTGGGCACGCTCCAGCATCGGCTCGGGTGTGTGTCGCCCCAATTCCAAAGCCTCGACCCTAGACCCTCACCCTGCAGCCTCACTCGCCTAGACCCTAGACCAAACCCTAGACCATAGACTTAGACCCGGCGCATTTGAGAGTGTGAGCTCAATGCCGTGGGCACGCTCCAGCATCGGCTCAGGTGTGATCCTGAACTCCAAAACCTCGGAGACCTCCTAGACCCTAGATCCTCACCTTGCAACCTCCCGAGACCCTAGATCCTGGCTAGAGCCGGCGCCGGCACACTCGGGAGTCCAAGCTGCCATGCCGTGGGCACGCTCCAGCATCGGCTCGGGTGTGTGTGGCCCTAAACCCCAAATGCCTAGACCCTAGACCCTGGCACTACAGCCTCCCTAGCATAGACCCTAGATCCAACCCTAGACCCTAGACCCTAGCTACAACCAAACCGACACATTTGAGAGTGTGAGCTGCCATGCCGTGAACACGCTCCAGCATCGGCTCGGGTATGTGTGGCTCCAGCTTGCATATGTGTCACGCGTGTGTGTCCCTGAACCCCAAATGCCACGACCCTAGACCCTGGCACTGTAGCGTCCCTACCCCTAACCCGGGACCCAACCCTAGACCCGAACCCCTAGCTACAGCTGAACCAGCACATTACAGAGTGTGAGCTGCCATGCCATGGGCACGCTCCAGCATGTATATGTGTCACGCGTGTGTTCCTAAACCCCCAAAGCCACGACCCTGGACCCTCACCTCGCAGCCAGTGATTTTGTTTCAGTGTTTTTAGTTACTTCCTGGGAGCCCGCGTGCGCACCAGCGTTCCGTTGACCACCTTGACTGCTGCCTTAGCGTTGACCAGGGACCATCAGATACAGGACATTTTCAAGCTCGTGACGAGCTCTATCTGATGGGATCGTCAGACCCACAAGCAACTTGGTTGTTTGAGCTCTATCTGATGGGATTGTTAGAAGCCAAATGGCTCCCAATGGCTCCCAGGAGCCCCCCAAAATATCACTGCTCGCAGCCTCCCTAGATCTTAGCTAGAGCCAACACCAGCACCCTCGAGAGTTTGAGCTGCCATGCCCCATGGGCAGACTCCAGCGTTGGCTCAGGTGGCATAGCGCTGCACTGAATGACACATGTGCTCCTGAAACACACACACACACACACGCACACACATTAGCACACGCACACGCACACACACACCCCAGGCATTGCTGCTCCTGAGCGGAACCTTTGGCCCTCGACACTCCCACCCACTCGCGCCAGGCACCATGGAGCCGCTGCTGACGGTAACGATGTGCCCGCGTTCACCGTCGACACATACACACACACGCGCGCGTGCACAAACAAACACACACACACACACTCCTCACACATGCCAGGCACCATGGAGTCGCTGCTGCCAGGCGATGACGACAACGCGTCTGTATACACCGCGCACGGCTACGGAGAGGGCAGCCCGAGCGGTGGCGGTGGCGGCGGCGCGCACGCATGGCGCGGGGGGAGCCCGCACGGTGGCCACCAAGGGTGGGAGCGAGGCCAGCTCGCCGAGGGTGACGGCAGCGCCCGCGGCAACACCGCGGTGGGGCCGTGTGGTTCCCAAGCAGCAGGGGCGGCGGCAGCAGGGGCGGCGGCGCCGAGCGGCAGCCGCCACTTTTCTCCCAGCGAGCGATCCATGCGAGCCAGTGCCGCCAACAACAACGGGGCGGAGCCCTTTGGCAGCCCGAGCGCGCGCTTGCGCAACGGGCGCGTCGGCGACGGCAGGCTCATGGACACCGCGCGTGTCGGTGGTGACGGCGGCGGCGGCGGCAGCATGCTTCCTGGTGGCTACTGTGCATATGGCAACAGCGGCTTTATGGACACCACGCGTGTCGGTGGTGGCGGCGGCGGCGGCATGCTTGCCGGCGGCTACGGTGCATATGGAGACAGCGTGCACATGGGCAGCATGCGTGCGGATGGCTACGGCGCGCACGGCGGCAACGCGGGTGGCGTGGGTGTTGGAGGCAACGGTGAGTTACACAGCTGCCCCCCTGCCCCCCCCCCTGCCTTTGGCTGGGGGATTTGGTTGCCAAGGGAAGCTTAGCTTCTCCTTGGCTTCTTCTTTTGGGGCCACCCCCCGTACTTAGGTAGCCAAGAAGAAGCTGAGCTTCCCTTGGTCTACCGCACTCCCTGCCGTTGGCTGTTGGGGGGAGTCCGGGGGGATTTGCGAAGTCCGAGCCTGCACCCGCCTATGCATAGGCCTGTGGCTGCCTACCCCAGCACACCCGGAGCCCCTCCCCACAATGCCGCCGGCATGACCAGAGTGGTGCAGGAACATCGTAAGGGGCAGAACTGGAGTTGGGTCTAGGCGGTGGAACTAGGACTAGAAGATAGTCTTCGCTGGAAAGCCAATATTACTGTTACTGTTATTGTAGCTAGCCTGTCACTGTTATGGTAGGTAGCTTCGTTAGGCAGCTAACTCAACCGGATTTAGTCAATCTCACGTCCCGAGGGTGCGTACTGTAAACTATAATTGGTTATAGACACCGCTATCCCCTGGGGAAAAGGGATAGCGGGGGCAAAAAACAGCTGGGGGCTATCCTTGGTGGGCCCGCCATCCCTGTAAACTGAACAATTAACAGTTTATAGTTACAGAACATAACATTACGGTTACTGAAAAACGGGTTTCCAACAGTGACATGAAAGGATACACCCAATCATGTATGTGCAGGTGGGTACAGCGGCGCACGGGCGTCGCCCCCTCCTCCGCCGCGCACGCTCCTGTCCCCCAGCAACGCGGACGCCGCCGCCGCGTGGCTGCGAGAGAGCCTGGACCCCCGTGGGTTGCTGCCCCCGTCGCAGTGGCCGCCCGGCGCGGCACTGCCGCCTGGCGTGGTGGCAGAGAGGCTGCTCGGGGCGCTGCCGCCATCGAATGGAGGCGGCGGTGTTGATGGGCGTGGCGGCGGCGGAGGAGGGGGCGGTGGAGGCGTGGGCACGGGCAGCGCGCCCGGCAGCGCGTCGCCGCAGGGCTCATTCGTCACAGGCGGCGGGGGCGGAGGACCTGCTCAGCAGCAGCAGCAGGGGGAGGACGCGCCAGCGCCACCCGGGCGGTCGCCCGCCGCCGCCGCCGCCGCGCTCGTCGAGGCCGGCGCGCACGCGCTACTGCTGTCGTCGCCGCCACCGCCGCTGTCGACGGGCAGTGAGGACGACCAGCAGCCGTCCGCTTTGAGTCGGCAGGCGCGTGCAGAGAGGGAGGCCGCATGCATGGCGCGCCTGGCTGAGGGCCTGGCTGCAGAGGCGGCGGTGCTTTGCGCGGAGGCGGACGCGGCGCATGACGAGGTGAGCGCTACAACCGCTAAGCAGCGCTTGCATTATGGTGATGGATTTCACAGTCGTGTCTGACGCACCTACAGGCAGCGCATTCGACCTTGCTCGGCGTATAGCGCCTGAGCATGCCAAATAACATGTAATATTGGTATAGCGGCGTCGCTGCGCACGTAGGCAGACGCGGTGCATAACGAGGACACGACGCTTAGCGAGGTGGGTGAGAGTGCTGCCTGCGTCTGCGTACTGAAGCGGTGGACTGCCTGGCGACAGATGCGGCGGCGCAGCAATACGGCGCATGCCTAGGTTGCTGACAGTGAACCCCCTAAGAATTGTTAAGTGCATATGGCTCGTGACGGAGGAAGCAGATGTAGAGAGGGTGGGGGGCATACACACACACCACGCACCACATGCGCGCAGGTGCAAACACGCACGCTAGATCTCAGCCAGCGCTACGCTGAAGCTGCAGAGGCATAGGGTGGGGGGCATACACACACACACAACTTCCACGCACATGCAGCTATAGTACGCCAACACAGGCATCTCACCGACTGTACAATCCACACCACACCACGCGCACGCAGGTACGCGCACTCGCGCTCGAGTGCAGCCAGCTCGACGCCGAGGCCGCAGAGACAGCCGCAGAGGTGCGGTCGCTGCTACGCGCGTCCGCCGCTACTGGCGCCGCCGCTGCAGGAGACACTGGCGTTGCGGACGCACTCGCGGAGCGCGAGGGAGCGGCGGACGCGCTGGCAGCTGCGCAGGCAAGGGGGGGGCAGTCTGCGGGGGGAGCGGTCGCGATGAGCGCAGCAAAGATGTGCAGCTCACCACGGTGGCCCCGTCCACTCCTTCTTGCGAACACGTGTGTGTCTGCAGGCGTGCACGTCGGCCCTCCCGCCCCCCCCCTCCCCCCTTCTGAGCTGCTCCCCAACCCCCCACTCCCCTTCGCTCCCTATGTACACACTTGTGCCTGCAGGCGCGTACGTCGGTACGCCTGGAGGCGCGCCTGCTCGACGGACACCTCGCGCGTGCCCAGGAGGTGAGCATTTTACAGTCGACAGTTGACCGTATGCACCGTCAGGGCGTGGAATTGAGGGAGCTGCCTTGTGAGGCTGGCTGCCTGCTGGCTGCCACAGGAGGGGAACACCCAATCGGGTCAAGATTCACGGTCGAACATGCGGGTCAACCTAACAGGTCACGGACAACATACGGTGAACTCAACAGGTCAAACCATACAGCAACAGTAATAGTAACATTTGGGCTTTCCATCGAAGGCTACCTCCTAGTCCTAGTACCACTGCCTATATCCAAGTCCAGTTCTGGCCCTGAAAACACTTTTGAGGGGCGGTAGCCACCAGCCGGCTGCCTGCCAACGTGCAGTCCCAAACCAAACAGATAGAAGTTCAGAAAGCAGCGCTGGAGTGTCGCAAAAAACGGCGGAGCCGTTACGGGGCGCGCGGGCTCATCACAGGCCTCCTACTGCCACCCATGGTCCGCCCCCGGCTGCTTGAGGTCGCACTCGCATACATGGGGGGCATGCATGGGAGGAGAGGTCACATCACGCGCATGGGTAGTTTGCTCATTCATCCGGCCTCGAGGGCACGTGCACGTGACTATGTTCATGGGATATAGGCCCCATGCCAAGGGAGCCATCCCTGTCCCTGAGGACAGGATATTGGGGCTGTCCCTGAGGATATTGGGGTGGTGCTGTGTGCTGGGACCCTGCCACACATGCATTGGACAAGCTCACAGGGCAACCTTACAGGTAACGGTCAACCTTACAGGTAACGGTCAACCTTCCAGGTCACAGCCACCCCTCCTGAACCCACGACAGGTGCGCACCACAGAGCAGGCATCGCTGGCTTCGGCCGCGGCGGGCCACTGGCGCCGCACGGCCGCGGCTGCGGCCGCGCTGGCGTCGCGACAGCAGCAGCAGGGGATGCAGCAGCAGACATCGGAACAGCAGCAGCGGTCACAGCAGCAGCAGACGCAGCAGCAGAGACAGTGGCGCACGGGCGACGGTGGTTTGGATGAGGGTGACGGTGACCGCAGCGGCGGCGTTGGCAGGGATGCGAGTGGTGACGGCGGTAGCGAAGATGGAGGAGGAGGAGAGGATGAGTTGCGTGAGGCTAGGGAGTTGGAGGCGTGTGCGGGGGAGCTGCGCACACAGGCGCGGTGTGCGGACAAGACGGCCGCGAGGTGGGGACGAGCATGGGTAGCGTGATGGGCAGTGATAGAGGGGAGGGGGGGGCAGGGGGGGGCGTAGAGCATGTGGAGGGTAGGGAGGGGCAGAGTGAGGGGCTGCGCACGCAGGCGCGGTGTGCGGATGAGACGTTGGCGAGCTGGGGACGAGCATGTGTAGCGTGATTGCCAGTGATAGAGGGGAGGGGGGGGGGGGCAGGGGGGGGGGGCACAGCATTTGGAGGGTAGGGAGGGGCAGAGTGAGGAGCTGCGCACGCAGGCGCGGTGTGCGGACGAGACGTCGGCGCGGTGGGGACGAGCATGGGTAGCGTGGTGGGGAGTGATAGAGGATGGGGGCCTGGAGCATGTGGAGGGTAGGAGGGGCAGAGTGAGGGGCTGCGCACGCAGGCGGGTGTGCGGACGAGACGTCGGCGAGGTCGGCTTGTTTTGCGTTGCGATCAGTGACAGAGAGAGTGCCTCGCAACTGCCCTCGCCAACTGCCCCCACCCCACCACTCAGCCAGTCTGACAAAATAGCGCGTTAACCTAACCTTGGGTCCGTTACGGCAACCCGCCCATACGGCTGTTCTCAGGATTCCTCATGTCCACAGATGAGCAAGGCATTATGTTTCCCTTGCACACCTGCTTGCTTGGTGCCTGCCACTACATGGTTGGCGCTACCGTGTGCTACTTTTGTAACTTGACATTTTTGGTGGGCCTCCTGCCTGCCCTCTTAAGTCCCGCTCGAGCTTTTGAAGCGAACGTGTGACCGCCGGCAGTGGATTGTAAAACTATCATCATCATATAAACACCAAACTATCATCATCATATAAACACCAAACACCGCAGGCTGTCAACATCTGGCCGCCTGGCGGATGCGTCAGAAATGGTGCTGCTGGCGTCTGGCTGCCGGCAGCAGGTGATTGCTACATGATTGCATGTAAAAGGACATTGCTAGTATGCATGCATCAGGGACATGACTAGTATGCATGCATTAAGGACATGGCTAGTGTCACACAGACTGTCACACAGTCACAATCCATCATCAGTATGCACACGTGCGCTAGATCGCCAAGGTGTTGCTATTGGCGTATAGCTGCCGCAGGATGTGCCTGCTACGCTATGCATCGCCAATGCAGTAACAGTAACAGTAGTATCGGCTTTCCAGCGAAGACTGCCTTCTAGTCCTGGTACCACCGCCTAGACCCAAGTCCAGTTCTAACCCTAACAATTGCGTGTGTGGGGCGGTAGCCACCAGCCGGCTGCCTAACAACGCTTAGTCCTAGAGCAAAACAAGGAGAGCGACGATGACTCCAAAATCCGAACTAATAGATCCTAACTGCTGCCATGCATCGACAATGCACGCATGCGCAAACATAACACGCCAGGCAAGGGACCAGCTAGCATATGCAGACAGCCTCTTTACACAGCCAACTCCACTCTCTCCCTCGCGCACGCGCGCTGCGGCCGGCACCTCACACGGCTCACTCAACTGCCTCTCTCGCGTGCGGGTTGCGGCCGACACCTCAGGCGGACGCAGCCGCGGCGTCCGCTGCATCCCTGCGCGCCGCCGCGGCCGCGGCGCGCGCGTGGCGCAGCGAGTACGACCAGCTGTGCGCGCAGCTGGAGCGACTAGAGCGAATGCATGAGGTACGTGTGTTTCACGTGCGTTTTGGTGGTCGTTTGCTTGATCGGGTGGGTTGGGTAGGAGCCCTAGAGGGGGGGGGGGGGGGGGGGGGGCAAAAGAGCAGCTTGTGTGCGTGCACGCGAGGTGCGCACCTCGCGCGCACACATATGTCCAGCCCGTCCACTCACAGGTATGCATTCGCATGCGTGCACACACACACACACACACACACACACCATGACAGCTAGGAGGCTCCTACTAGGGGTCTCGCTGCCTGCCTTGTCCTCAGGGTACACAGGCACATACGCCAGCGCAGGCGTCCAGTGGACTGTAAAATATACCACGACGCACGTAAACACAAGTGGTTTCGCCAAGGGTGCTGCAGGAATGATTGATCACCCCGAGCCTCACGCAAGCACTGGACCTGTACATTGCAGGCGCATTACAGGCGTCAGACTGACAGTAAAATTTACCACCAAGTGCACACACAGAACACACAAAACACACACACACACACATGCAGGAGCTGGCTCTGGTGCATGGTGCTGGCGTGGACGCGGTTGCTCACGACGCGCGGGTCGCGAGCCTCAGGGGAGGCCTGCTGCTGCGCGCGATGCAGGTGTGTGTGTGTGTGTGTGTGGTCACTTTGACAGACCGTCTGATGCCTCTGATCGTGTGTGTAATGTGTTACGGTTGGGCTAAGTCAAAAAGGGAAATCTGCAGGCTGCCAAACAGGGAGGGGAGGCCTGAGGGGAGGCCTGAGGGGAGGCCTGAGAGGAGGCCTGAGGGGGGGCCTCAGGGGAGGCCTGAGACCAATGCATTAAGCCGCTGCTGCCCGCACGTGCACACGCAGCTGCGCGCAGGGCGACCTGTAGCCTAACTGGATTTTTTTGGTGACAAATTATAAACTCTAGAGTTTCAGAGGTGGAGCCGCAGCGGGTGATGGGGCCGCAGAAACCAACACCACTGTGTGCTGAACCTTCACTCGCAGCTGCGCGCGGACGCGGGCGCGGCGTCCCGACAGCGCGGCGACGGCGGCACTGGCACCGACAACGCGGCAGACGTCGCGGAGGCGCGCGCGCTGACCGCGGCCGCGGCGCGGCTCGACGGCGCCGCCGCGCGCGTGATCGCGCAGGGCGCTGCCGGCGCCAGCCCCCCGGGGGGGCAGCGGCACGCCGGCGACGGCGGCGGGGCGGGGTTTGCGGCGGCGGCGGCTGCTCGCTCCCACAGCGGCATCGGCGGCGGGGGCTCCCACAGCGATGCTCACAGCAGTTTCAGCGCCAGCGGCAGCGGCGGTGGCGGGGACCCGTTGCGCCCGTTCCTCCCCGCGACGCTCTCCGAGCTGCGGCTGCTCAAGCGGCTGTGTGCAGTGCTGGAGGAGGAGGGGGGGGAGGACGGGGGGGAGGGGGGCGCGACGGCGGCGGGGCCCCCAGGAGGGGCGGACGGTGGGGGAGAAGGGAGCGGTGGCGGAGGAGAGGGGGGAGGGGCGAGGGAGAGGCTGCTGCAGCTGCTGCGGCGCGCCGCCGGCGCGCACGCGCGCCTGCGGGGGTGCGGTGCTGAGCTGGCTGAGGCGGAGGCGGGGGTGGCGCACGCGCGTGCGCAGGTACAGGTCGCCTCTGCTATCTATAGACCTCGTGCACTTACACACACACACACACGCACACACACACACATACTCACGCACACATGCTCACGATCACTGCGCACGCTCCCGTCGCGCGGTGCAAGCCAGCCTCAAGGTGCTCTGTCCCCTCGCGCATGCACACACACACACACACACACCTGTGTGCGCAGGCAGAGTGCCCAGACGTGGGACGCTCCCGGCGCGCGGTGCGTGCGAGCCTCGAAGTCCTGTCCCCTCGCGCGTCGCTCGCGGACGCGCACCTGTTTGCGCGTGCGGAGGAGGGCGTCGGGGGCTCGGTGGCGTGGCTGGTGCTGGGAGAAGCGCAGGAGGTGGGTTATCCCTCCCTTCCTCTGCTCTCTCTCTCACTCTCTCTCACTCACTGTCTCTCACTCACTCTCTCTCTCTCTCTCTCTCTCTCTCTCTCTCTCACACACACATTATTCAAGTACACATGCATATGTGCACATGTGCCCCCCCCTCACACACACACGCACGCACACAAACATGCCCGCCTGTTTGCGCGGGCGGAGGAGGGCGACAGGGGCTTGGTGGCGTGGCTGGCGCTGGGAGAAGCGCAGGAGGTAGGCCTATTTGATGTTTCAGGTTTTGCCACACTCCATCCTCCCCTCCCTGTCCCTGCTCCTCACCTCCCTCTCTCTCTCTCTCCCTCCCTCCCTCCCTCCCTCCCCTCCTCCTCCTCCCTCCCTCCCTCCCTCTCTCCCTCTCTCCCCCTCTCTCTTGCCCTCTTCCTCTCTCTCGCCCTCCCCCTCTCCCATCTCCCTGTCCCTCTCTCTCTCACACACACACATATGTATATATATACCTGTGGTGGATAACACCCGCACTTGCCCACAGTGTCCACCAGTGCACCAAAATACACAGCCCAAACCAGTATATATCCCACATGTGTGTTCCCAGGCTGAGATGGCATCGCTTTTTGCTGCCATCGAGCACCTGTCTCCGCAGCATTACGCGCTGCCTCTTGAACCCTGACTTCCACCCCATGCGTGTGCAGCTGTGCAGCCCCCAACTTAACAAGCGCGCATGTATCGTACATGATGTATGTATGTGTGTGTATGCGCCGACACCGGTCTTATACATCATTACTGGTGTCACACAGACTGTAAGATCCATCATCATCATCATGTGTGTGCACAGGCTGAGATCGCATCGCTTTTTGCTGCCATCGAGCACCTGTCTCCGCAGCATTACGCGCTGCCTCTTGAACCCTGACTTCCACCCATGCGTGTGCAGCTGTGCAGCCCCCAACTTAACAAGCGCGCATGTATCATACATGATGTATGTATGTGTGTGTGTGTGTGTGTGTGTGTGTGTGCACAGGCTGAGATCGCATTGCTTCTTGCTGCCATCAAGGACCTGTCCCCGCAGCATTACGCGATGCCTCTTTAACCCCGACTTCCACCCCATGCGTGTGCACATGTGCAGCCCCCAACTAAAAAAGCGCGCATGCGCGTGTGTGTGCACGTGCATGTTTTCCCAGGCAAAGATCGCATCGCTTCTTGCTGCCATCAAGGACCTGTCTCCGCAGCACAACGTGCTTTCTGCCTCCTCAACCCTGCCTCCTCCTCATGCGTGTTCAGCTGTGCAGCCCCCAGCTAAACAAGCGTGCATGTGTGCGTGTGTGTGTGTGTGAACAGGCAGAGGTTGCATCGCTTCTTGCTGCCATCGAGGGCCTGTCCCCGCAGCACGACGGGCTTTCTGCCTCCTCAACCCCAACTTCCACCCCATGCGTGTGCACATGTGCAGCCCCCAACTAAAACAAATACGCATGCGTGTGTGTAGTCTTTGCTGGTAGTCTTTGCTGGAAAGCCGATGTAACTGTAACTGTAACTGTATGCGTGTGTGTGTGTGTATGTGCACAGGCTGAGATCGCATCGCTACTTGCGGCCATCGAGGACCTGTCCCCGCAGCACGACGTTCTCGCTGCTGCCGCGCACCATGCTGAGTCAGCCGCGGGGTACCAGGACGCAGCGGCCACGCTGGAGGCGGCGATTGGGCGGCGGAGGGCAGACGAGCAGGCGAGTGCATGTGTGTGTGTGTGTGTGTGTGTGTGTGTGTGTGTGTGTTGGGGCGGGGTTGTGTGGCAGGACGCTGAGTCAGAGGCGGGGAACCAGGATGCAGCGGCCACGCTAGGGGCGGCGATCGGGCGGCGGAGGGCGAACGAGCAGGCAAGTGCATGTGTGTGTGTGTGTGTGTGTGTGTGTGTGTGTGTGTGTGTGGCAGCACGGTGAGTCAGCCGTGGGGTACCAGGACGCGGCGACCACGCCGGACCCAACCAATCTCGCCTTAAAAATGCTGGACCCCCCCCCCCCGGCGGCAATTGAACGAAGGAGGGAAGACGAGCAGGCGAGTGTGTGTGTGAGACCATACCGACGTGCACACACAGACACACACACACACGCACACACGCACGCACACGCAAGCACGCACACTCCCCCGCCCACCACACACACACACACGCAGACCGCGACAGACCCCCTCACGAGCAGCAACCTTTTAATCTTGACGCTCACGCACGCACACACATACACACACATGCACACACTCACGCAGACAGGCACACTCAGACCGACAGACACGCACACTCACGTACACACACACGACATGCATGCAGACCGCCTCCGACCCCCTCACGTGCCACCTGGCGTGCGTTCTCCCCCTTGCGTCCGAGCTCTCCTCCGCCCACGACCACCTGTCCAAACTACACACGGATTGCGCTGAGTCAGCAGGTGTGTGTCTATTTGTGTGCATGGCAGTGCGCTGTGCATGGCAGTGCGCTGTGCATGGCAGTGCGCTGAGTCATGTGCTGAGTCAGCAGATGTGTGTGTTGATGTTTGTGTGCTTGGGAAGTGGGGCTGGCGGTTAGCTCCCATCCGCCCTTGACCAACTGCCCAACCCACACGCGGTATGCGCCGAGTCAGCAGGTGTGTGTGTGTGTGTCTTTGTGTGCTGAGTCGTGTGCTGAGTCGGCAGATGTGTGTGTCTATGTTTATGTGCTTGGAAAGTGGGGTTGGCGGTTAGCTCCCATCCGCACACGACCAACTGTCCAACCTACACGCGGCATGCGCCGAGTCAGCAGGTGTGTGTGTGTGTGTCTTTGTGTGCTGAGTCGTGTGCTGAGTCAGCAGATGTGTGTGTTTATGTTTGTGTGCTTGGGGAGTGTGGCTGGCGGTTAGCTCCCATCCGTCCACGACCAACTGTCCAACCCACACGCGGCATGCGCCGAGTCAGCAGGTGTGTGTGTGTCTTTGTGTGCTGAGTCGTGTGCTGAGTCGTGTGCTGAGTCGGCAGATGTGCGTGTTTGTGTGCTTGGGTAGTAGGGTTGGCGGTTAGCTCCCATCTGTCCACAACCAACTGTCAAACCTACACGCGGATTGCGCTGAGTCAGCAGGTGTGTGTGTGTGTGTGTGTGTGTGTGTGTGTGTGTTTGCACGCTGAGTCGTGCGCTGAGTCAGCAGGTGTTTGGTGCTTGGGTGTCCAGGGTTGGCGGTTCGCTCTCCTCTGCTCACGACCACCTGTCCAACCCACGCGCGGCATGCTCTGATTCAGCAGGTCTGTGCGTGTGTGTGTGTGCGTGTGTGTTTGTGCGCTGAGTCGTGCGCTGAGTCAGCACGTGTTTGCGTGCTTGGGTGTCCAGGGTTGGCGGTGAGCTCCCATCCGCTCACGACCAACTGTCCAACCTACACGCGGCATGCGCTGAGTCAACAGGTATGTCTGTGTCTTTGTGTGCTGAGTCGTGCGCTGAGTCCGCACGTGTTTGCGTGCTTGGGTGTCCAGGGTTGGCGGTTCGCTCTCCTCCTCTCAAGACCAGCTGTCACACTTCCACGCGGCATGTGCTGAGTCAGCAGGTGTGTGCGTGTGTATGCTTGGGTTTGGGAATCGGAGGTTACCGTAGAACCGCTTTGCCTTGCCGCCATTTTTATAAAGAGGGTAATTGTTTAGAATTTAGGTGCCTTGCCGCGGCATTTTCTTTGGATTTTTTCCCGTTTTGACGTCACTTTTGGCGTTTTAATGACTTTTTCGGCAATATTTTTTAGAAATCGAACTTGGCGCGACGTTTTCCGAATTATTTAATCGGCAAGGCAAAGCGGTACTACGATATAAGGGTCAATGTCAAGACCATCGCCTGAGAATCCGGAGCGCCGTAGTGTAAGTCATCAAAGGCCTGTAAAAATCGATCACCACACTCATGCCCCTCCCCGATTCACTACTGTGTGCTGCGTTGCAGGGGAGATGTCCCGCGCGGAACGGGAGATGTCGGCTATGATGGAACGCGCGGCCGGCGCACGCGTGCAGGCAGGGGAGGTGGAGGCAAAGGTGGGGCTTGGTGTGTGTGTGTGCGTGTGTGTATGTGTGTGTGCGTGTGTGTGTGATGGTGTGGTGGCTGTGATGGAACGCGCGACCGGCGCACGCGTGCAGGCAGGGGAGGTGGGGCAGTGGCCTGGTTTCAGGGTTTAAGTTTAGGGTTTCTGCAGGGTTCAGCGTTTAGGGTTAAGTGTGGGGCTTGGGGTTCAGGAAGACGCGCGCAGCCGCCGCGATGGCGCAGGCAGGGGGAGATGGAGGCAATCTCTGCCCCCCCCCCCCCAACCCCCTCTCTTAACATGTGCACACACGCTGAACATACAGAGGTCGTCCCACACAACCATGCCACGTCCCCAGAACCCATATATATACACGGCAGGCGCGGTGCACGCGTACACGGGCGGCAACGAAACCCTTGCAACCCTCCGGACACCTCCCAACCAGTGATTTTGTTTTCAGTTTTTTAGTTACTTTCTGGGAGCCGGCGCGCGGACCAACGTCTCGTTGACCGCCTTGACTGCTGCCTTAGCGTTGACCATTGACCGCCAAATATAGGTCATTTTCAAGCTCGTGACCAGCTCTATCTGATTGAATCGTCAGACCATTAAGCAACTTAGTTGGTTGAGCTCTATCTCATGGAACGTTAGGAGTCAAATGGCTCTCAATGGCTCCCAGGATCCCAACACAAAATAACTGCTCCCAACTGAGCCCTACCACGGTACTGACCGCAGCACCCCACCTGCCCATGCCTATTTGCAGGCGGCCGTGGTGCACGCGCGCATGGCGGCAGTGGACGCACAGAGGGCGGGCGGGCCGGGCGCGGCGCATGCGGCAGGAGGCCAGGTGGGTGGTGGTGGGGGGGTCTTGTTAGCTGGGGCTTGGCCTGCTGGTTCAGGGGCGTTCAGGGCTCCTAGTCCCGAAGCGCGAAACATGGCGCGAAACTTAGTCCTTTTAACGCAAGACATGATGATACTATATGGATTTTACAGTCTGTGTGACACCAGTAACGATGTAATAGTCCTGTGTCGGCGCTAGCGCCCGACACCTTGAACTCAGCTTCAGGCTGGAACTGGCTGGCTACCTGGTAGGGGTGAGAGACATGGCCCCTGCCGTGCTCCTTTGCTATGTGCCTCACCCGCAGGGCGCTGCTTCGTGTGCTGCGGCGGGCGGCGACGGCGACGACGGCAGCGAGGCCGCGCTGCTGGTGGCGCTGGCAGCGCGCCTCACGGATCAGGTGGGAAGCTGGCAGGAAGCTGAGTAGTTCAAGGTGTTGGGGTCCGGCCCAGGTCCAGCCTGGCAGGGTTTTAAAATGTGTTTGGGGGGGCTCGATTAACGGAGGCGCGTTCTCGTCGCCGAGCCCTGGACCCTGCAATGCGGCGCTGCTGGTGACTAGGATCTCCGTGCCGCTGACGAGCGGGATAAAATACGACTGGCCTGGCTCCTGCTAGACTGTCCCTCGGTGGAAACTACAGGAGCGGCTTGCCCGGCGCTGTCATGGCTTGGCGAGTAGCCGCGGCGCTGCCGCGACCCGTGCTGGGAGACGGCCCTTATCCTCCCCCATGCAGGACGCCATGCGGCACCGATCTCGACGAGTTGATCGACGAGCGGAGGAGCTGGCGCCCGTCAATGCATGCTGGACATCGGTCAAGATGGCTGCTCGTGGGGGCGAGCTACCATCAGGGCTTCAGCGGTGGTGACCGCCGAGGCAACAACAGAGTTTATCCGCTTCACCATCGCAGCGTTTGTCACCGCGCTCACCCTCGGGGGCACTCGTCTGCCGGTGACTGGCGTCGGCATTGGTCTTCAGGCAGCCTGCCATGACGACTCTGTTTGCCCAGGCCCCCCTGGAGGGTGGGACCTGGCCATGCATGACGCATGGGGCGCAGGCAGAGCCCCATGCATGGAGTTGGACAACCATGCACCATGCCAGGCGGGGACTTTTCTGCTTCAGCGCCGCCAGTCGGCACAGCCGGCGTGGTTGGCCTCAAAGGCCAGGAGGAGGACGGTCCTTTCCTATACGCTCCTTGCCAGACATGTCCCTCAGGGACTTGTTTGGGTCTAAACTAGCCGGCGGGAGCGGTAGTCTAGACGGCAGGTAACCGGCTGGTGGCTATCGTCCTTCACAGGGCGGTGGCACTAGGACTAGTGTTGTCTTAGCTGGAATGCCATGTAACTGTAACTGGGGGGGTCAACCAGTGATAAGGGTTTGTAGTAGGGTTGACAGCAGATAGGCCGCAATGGTGGCGGCGCTGGCAGCACGCCTCACGGAGCAGGCGGGCAGCTGAATAGTCAGGAACTGAGTGTTTAGGGCTCACGACTCGGGGGCTGCCTCGCTGGTGGCCTGGCAGGGCAGGTGGGCAGTTGCCCAGGTCTGAGGTTTTGAGGGTTGAGTTATGGAGACTCAGAAGACTCTCAACCCCAGGCTCTCTACCCCAGACACTCAACCCAGCTGGCGGTGCTGCTTGCTTGAGGCCACCACCTAGTGTGGGTGGCGCCACCGTGGGCTACTTGTGTAGCTTGACCTTTTGGTGGGCCTCGCGCCTGCTGTCTGATTGTCCCGCTGGAACTCTGGAACTGATTGTGACCGCCGCCAGTGGATTTGTTACACTACTCTCTATCCCAGACCTGCTCCAGCCGGAAAGCTACCAAGCTGAACCTATCAAACTCCACCGACCCCCTCCCCCTCTCTTCCCGCACCCACACATGCGCAGCACGAGGCGCTCTGCGTGGCCGCCTCCGAAAACGACGCTGCGGCGGCGGATGCGAGCGCCCGCCTGGAGGCTGCGCGCGCATGCATGGAACGATCAGGTACGGCCCCCCGCAGCCGGCGGTGGCTATCCATGGCCCTCCATCACAATGCAGTGCCCTACCACAGCCCCCTGTACTGTTACCCCGGCGGTGCAAGCTACGCCCACAGTCAGATGGCTTTGTTACAATGCAGTACAATTCGCGTTACATTACATTACACTGTGGGTGTAGCTTGTACCGTCGGGGTAACAACGTAGGGGGCTGTGGTAGGGGTGACACTGCCCAGCACGAGTGTGCTGGTGCACCCCACCGCCGGCGCAGTGATCCCCCCGCAAGCCGTGTACTGCTCGGGGCCGGTATTCCCTTGCACACAGAAAACCACCCCAAACTTGGTGGGAGAGGGCGTGGAGGGGTGCGTTGGAAAGCTGTCGCTGAAAGCAGCACAATGGCACGCGTTGCGTGAACACCCGGTATGTATTGCGCGTGGTATGAGCGGTCAACGCTGTTCATGCCGGGCCAATTTTAATGACTAAAATCCTTCCCGGGGGTCACTGGGCCGGCGTGCGTGCTACGGCACATGGGAAGCAGCTGCAGCGTTGCCACTGCACGCACCGCTTGCGTGGCAGTGCCATTGTGAAAGTAAATGGGTTTGACCCTCAAACGAAACCTGGGCCTCCATCTTAAGTGGCCACGGCTTGAACCTGAACCCTACGACCTGTAGCATGCACGCTTGCAGGCACGACCGCACCTGCTGCCTGCTCCCGGCCAACTGCCGCGCCCTGATGGGCTCTATCGTACTATCGTACTAAGTGCAGCTTGCATACACCAAACGAAACCTCGGGCCTGCGGCGCAAACCTGAACCCTGCACCTTGAATGTAACGTAACACTTGCAGGCACACCCGTGTGCCTGCTCCTTGCCGCCTGATGGGCTCGTATCTTTTACTGATGTGGCTCAACGCCAAACTTGGGCCTCAATCCAACTGGCTGTGGCTCAAACCTGAACCCTACACCCCGTGTATGCACAACCGTACACGCACGCAGGCGCGACCGCGCGCCTGCTCCTTGCCGCCTACTGCGCCCTAATGGGCTATATCCTACTGGTGTGGCTCAACGCCAAACTTGGGCCTCAATCCAACTGGCTGTGGCTCAAACCTGAACCCTACACCCCGTGTATACACAACCGCACGCGCACGCAGGCGCGACCGCGCGCCTGCTCCTAGGAGCCTGCCGCGCCCTGATGGGCTCTATCCGACTGGTGTGGCTCAACGCCAAACTTGAGCCTCAATCTCACTGGCTGTGGCTCGAACATGAACCCTACACCCTTAGTGGAACGTGCACGCTTGCAGGCACGACCGCGCGCCTGCTCCTGGCCGCCTGCCGCGCCCTGATGGGCTCTATCCTGCTGGTGTGGCTCAATCCAATTGGCTGTGTCTCAAACATGAACCCTACACCCCGTGTACACAACCGCACGCGCACACAGGCACGACCACACGCCTGCTCCTGGGAGCCTGCCGCGCCCTGATGGGCGCCCTAGACGCGGCAAAGGCGGGCGTCCACCACGCCGCCGCCGCACTGTCCGCCGCGGCTGCCAATGATACTTCCTCCACCGCTGCCGCGGGGCGGGACGGGGGCGCGCGCCCGCGCCCCGGGGGCACGCGCACAGGCGCGGGTGGCGTGCCTGCGCGCAACCCAGAAGCAGCAGCGGTGCCTGGTGTGGACGCGGATGCAGCAGCGGCGGCGGCGGCGATGGCGCAGTGTGACGCCGAGCGGCGCGCGCGCCTCGCGGTGCACGCGCTGTACGCTGAGGCGCTGATCCAGCACAGGGCTGGGGTGCAGTACGGCGCGGACGCGGGGGGCGTGCGTGACGAGGCGGAGTGCGCGGCTGCGGAGGCGGCGGAGGCGGCAGCCGAGGCTGCGGAGGCTGCGGGGGGGTACGGCGGTTGGAGCGGCGGCGGTCACATTGGGGATGGCAATTGGGAGGATGGCGGTGGCAGCGGAGGCGGAGGCCTGGTGGAGCAGACGCCCCGCGAGGCATGTGAGCTGACGTGCCTGCACCACTGCGCGCTGCTGCAGGTGCGTACCTGCCACCAGCATACAACCATGGCTGCCATCGCGTCGCTCGCCTGCACCACTCTACTCTGCAAGCCCCCCAAAACCGGATCCCTCCCAAGTCCTGCATTTCTGCGCGCACCACCAATCGGGATAACCACCAATCGGGAGAATCACCAACAATCGTCGGAAATTGATGAGCCAACAACAACAACAACAACAACAACAACAACAACAACAACAACAACAACAACAACAACAACAACAACAGCAACAATGACAACAACAACAACAACAACAACAACAACAACAACAACAACGCAGCAGCAGCAGCAATAGAAGCAGCTGTACTAAGCAGCATCACCAGAACGAGAGAGAGAGAGAGAGAGAGAGAGAGGGTAGAGCATCCCTCTCCCTCTGCACAGTCTGACACTGCAAACCCCAAACCCAACCCAACCAACCGCTGCTGCAGGTGGCGCCGGACCTCGATGCTCTTGCTGCCGCGTGTGCTGACGCATCCAGGTGAGGGGTTTCACACGGGTATTACTAAAACATGTAGGCTACATGTAAACACGGGTTTTACTCAAACGTGTAAACATGTAAACACGGGTTTTACTTAAACATGTTACACGTTTTTTTTAGAAGTAGGCTACATGTAAATGCGGGTTTTACATGTCAACACCCGGATGACGCCTTGTGAGTCAAGGCGACTATGTACAGCGACTATGCAAGAGCCCGCGGGGCGCGCAAGCGCCTGTTAGCCTCTCAATCCAGGTTGTGGGTGGACATACTCACCGCCCGCAAAACACTCTTGAGCCCCAACCCCTCCTCACGACAGGCGGTACGAGCGTGCAGCTGGCAAGGGTCCACACTGAACCCACAGGCGCGCCGCATCCGTCGTGGATTCCACCAGCAGTGCCCCCTGGCAGCGCCAGCGTCCGCCCTAAACCCTGGAACCTGATCCCTGGGCGTTAACCCTGGTCTCTGACACCCCCACCACCCACACCCATTCGGTGCGAGCGCGCCGCGTGAGCTGCATCCACCGCAGTCTGGAGTCCCCCAGCCATGCCCCCCTGGCAGCGTCAGCGTCCGCCCTAAACCCTGGAACCTGATCCCTGGGTGTAAACCCTCGTCTCTGACACCCTCACCACAACCACCCAGGCGGTACGAGCGCGCCGCGTGCACCGCATCTGCTGCCCTGGAGTCCCCCAGCGATACCTGCTACTCCCTGGCAGCCGCAGCATCATCCCAAACCCTAGGCCCTGAACCCTGAACCCTGAGCCCTAAACCTTAACTGCCCGCAGCCGGTATGAGCACGCCGCGTCCGCTGCAGAGTCAGCGCTCGAGTCTCCCAGCGACGCCGCCGTCTCCCTGGAAGCATCAGCATCCACCCTAAAGCCTGAACCCTGATACCTTCACTCTAAACCCTCGGCCTTGAACCCTGAACTGTAAGCCCTAAACTCGTTCCGAACCCCTTAAAACCCCGCAGACGGTACGATCTCGCCGCGTCCGCCGCATCTGCCGCCCTGGAGTCCCCTAGCGTTGCCTCCGAATCCCTGGCAGCCGCAGCATCATCCGACGCGCGCGCCGCGTCCCAGCGCCTGGTGCAGCTGCTGGGCGGCTGCGGCGCACGCACGCGCGCGGCGAGGGCGCTGGGCGCCGCGCGCGAGGCGGCGCTACGATGCGCGCACGCGAGGGAGGCGGCGGCGGGCGCGGCGGGGGCTGCGGCGCGCGCGGGCGACAGGGCCGATGAGGTGGGTGGGATTGTTGGAGCTGAACCCTTTGGCGTTTACCGTAGTACCGCTTTGCCTTGCCGATTTAATAAATCCGGCAAGTTCGATTCCTGAAAACATTGCCGAAAATTCAAAAGAATGCCAAAGTGGCGTCAAAACGGGAGGGGGGGGGGGGGACTCTCACGGCAAGACAGCGGCAAGGCACCTCAATTCTAAACAATAACCCCAGGGGGGCCCCCGGGCAGGGAAGTTGGAAACAGACCCAACGTTGAAGGTCTTCGAATTTTCTCACCGGACCGGCGCCATGCCCTTCCCTTCCCTATATGAGGGAGAATTCCACTCTAAACAAAAAGGGAATGGGGGGGGGGGGGGGGGCGGGGTCTGGACCATTTCTCAGAATTTTTATGAAAGTTTTTATTCTGACATCCGTTCGACACGAGAGTTAGTGTGCTGGATTCCTCTTGTCAAGAGGAGTACGAATCCACCCTCAGATCCCACCAGTGATCCTTGGGAAGGATTTCGCAATCAATTATTATTCCGCTTTTTCTCGGCTTTTTCCTGGCACAATTATTTCTTCCCCGCTTTTTCCCGGCACAATTGATTTTTTCCCTGAGCGGAGAAGTGGAAAAGCGGAATAGCCTACAAAGCAATTAATATAAATTCCGCTCAAATTCCGCTCTGAGCGGTATACTGCCATAGCAAGGATCACTGGATCCCACGCACACACAATAGGTAGTTCAGTGGTGTGGGGGTGTGAGAGGGTCCACACCGGGCGATTGGTGTGGACCACTGTTTCACACCCCCTCGGAGCCAGAATGCTCTGCAGACCTCCGATTGGGATGGGGAAGGACGCGATGGATTTGTCTAACGACAGGGATGCCAAATCCATGGTCATTTCTGTGATTCGCCGTTTTGAGGATGTGGAAAGGACCTTGGTGTGTGGGGCTGCACCGGGGCGTGTGGCCGTCTTCCGAGGCCCGTTTCAGGAAAGGGTTTGGGTTGTACAGCATCCCAAATAGTGCGATTGAATGGGAACGATGTCACGAAGCTGCCACCAAGTTTCAGCTGCGGCGGATAAGGTCTGGGTGTAGGCCCGTTTTGAAAATAATGCAACGCTGGGTCTGAAAAAAACTATTCTGCCCCCCCCCTGAATTACCCCCTGTATAAAAGTGGCGGCAAGGCAAGGCGGTACTACGGCACCCTCGACCCTCAACCCCTCAACCCGTATCCCATGAACCCTGCTTCCTTATCCCCCCCCCCCAACCTGCCCCCAACCCCTGTTTGCGGTTGACAGTTTACAGTACGCAACCTTGGGGTATGCGATTGAGAGAGCCTCACACCCTCGACCCTTGATACTACCGAAACCCCGAGGCCCTCAGCCCCTAAACCTGAAACCCTGGCTAGAGGGGAGGTCCCTGCGCCGAGCTGCGCTGTGATGCTCCCTCGGCCCCTGACACACACGGACACCAGGGCACATCACGCTGACGTCACCATGTTTTTGGGGGGGGGGAGGGCCTTTTTTTTTTTTTTTGTATGGGCCTTGTTAGTGCCTTGTCAGTTTACTCAAAGTTTGGGCGTTCTCCTGTCGAGTGACGCTTTCGATGATGATGATGAGAGTTTTACAATCGATGACGATGCCTTCCCCCCCCCCCTCCGACCCATTTTTTCCGCCAGGCTGCCGCCTAGCTCCCCCCCCCCTTCTTAGTTTCCTAATAGGAATCTTCCAATTGTCCCCCCCCCCCCAGGCAGCCCCCCCACCACCACACACACACACACACCACACACACACACTCTCGCCCCTCCCGCCTATCTGCCCCCCAGGCTGCCGCTCGTGCCGCCGAGCTGTCCGCCTCCTCATTCCCCGTCAGCATGCCACAACAGGCGTCTGCATGGGCCGCCGACCTCGTTCATCCCCCCCACAGGCCGCCGCCACGCTCTCCGCCCCTTCCCAAACCTCCCACCCACCATCCCACCCATCTCCTTCCCCAGGCTGCCGCATGCAGGGTTGGCCCGACCCGTATATACATATGTACTATAGGAGGACTCCTACGTATACATATTTGCAGATGTATACGGTTCGGGCCAACCCTAGCCGCATGCGCAGGTTGGTCCGCGCCTTGCTGCCTCTGTGTGTTTTGGGGCGTTGCGTTTTTTTACTCAAGAGGCGCCCCCGTTGTGTTGTGCTGATGGTGTCCCCACCCCCCCACCCCACCCACCCCACCCGTTCCCTCCCACCCATCTCTCCCAGGCTGCCGCCCGTGCCGCTGAGCTCTCCGCCACCTTGGTCCCCGTCAGCGTGTCGCAGCAGTCGCCGTCGTCCCTTGGTGGTTGCGGTGGGGTGGCTTCGCTGAGTCAGCAGCTCCTGGCGGAAGCAGCCGAGCTGCGCGGACTGGTGAGATAGAGGGGGGGGCGGGCATCATAGGATTTAGGTTTAAAACCCTAGGAGCCCTAAATCCTAAAACCCTAGGTTTAAAACCCTAGGAGCCCTAATTCCTAAAACCCTAGGAACCCTAAATCCTTAACCCTGAACCCTGAACCCTAAGCCCTAAACCCTACACCCTAAACCTGGGGGTCTTTTGGGCACACTTTTTGTGTTTTTTTGAAGGGCTCGGAAGATGTACGGGCACGGACAGGGGGGGGGCACAGGGTATGACGACGCGGCACCGCCACTGGTGTCGACCAGTGATATCCTTAGCGCCCCCGCAGCCGGCCCGGGGCAAAACGGGAAAATGGGAAATAGCGGGGGCGAATCGCGGGAATTTCGCTTCTAAAAGTGTGAAAATCGGCAATTTCACACTTTCCCGCAAAAAAAAATCGCCTCTTCGGGGGGCGATTCGGCATGTTCCCTCCAATGTTGCGGGGGCAAACAGGACATTCTCGAGTCACTTAAGGACCCCACTGGTTCCGATGCACCCCATTGCCGTCGTCCCTTGGTAGTTGTGGTCGGGTGGCTACGCTGAGTCGGCGGTTGCTGGACGAGGCGGCGGGGCTGCGCGAGGTGGTGGGACAAGGGGAGGGGGGCTCTTTCTGGCAGTCTTTCAAGTGCTCAGAAGACGGATGGTCGCAAGGGGGGGGGGGAGGTGACCATCTGGGACGGCCGTTGCAGGTCGAGCGATGGGACCAGGCCGACTTGAGACCCTACGGAAAACCAGTCCTTTCGACCCACCATCTCCACGCTCAGGTCGATCACGAGCTGCGTCCGCGAGCAGAAGCTGCCGCGCAGCTGGCTGCCCAGCTGGGCCTGGAGGCTGCTGTGTCGGCGCACCAGGTGGGCGCCAGTGCCGAGTGCTAAACAGTAGCAGTCACAGTGATTCCCCTGCGAGCCGTACACCGCTCGGAGCCGGATTTCCCATTTCTCAGAAAACCTTCCCGTACTTGGTGGGAGAGGGCGTGGAGCGGTGCGTTGGAAAGCTGTTGCCGAGAGCAGCACAGCGGCATGCGTTGCATGAATACCCGCTGTGTATTGTGCCTGGTGTGAGCGGTCAAAGTTGCTGGAGCCGGCAAAAAAACAATTACAAAATTCTTCCCAGGGACCACTGAGCAGTCACCTTGACTTTCCAGCAAAGCCCAAGCCCACGTGCTAGATAAAAGTGCTGAACCTTCACCCTGAAACCTTCAACGAATTCCATGACGACAGCATCCTTACCCTACAGGCACGCGCGCTCGCGCACCACGCATACGTAGGCAACCTCGCGGCCACAGCCGCTGCCGCTGCTCTCTTAGGGGTCAGGGCTAAGCCCTCAGCCCCCTCCCGCACACACACACACACACACGCACAGGCACGCGCGCTCGCACACCACGCAAACGTGGCCAACCTCGTGGCCACAGCCGCTGCCGCGTCTGCGTCGCCATCCGAGGCTGGCGCCGGTGCGGGGGGGGAGGGCGCGCGCTGGGGCCAGCCCAGCAGCGGCGGTGGCGCGAGCGGTAGCGGCCCAGCAAGTGTGGGTGGCGGCGGCGTGGCGGGTTGGCTGGGCGTGCCGCGTGGTGAACATGGCGGCGGCGGCAGCGCCGTGCGCCACGCGCAGGTGTGTGTATTTCTGTGTGTGTCAGCAAATTAGCAACACTGCGTTGTTGATGTGTTGCGTGTCTTGCATGCCGTTCTGTGTTGCGTGGGCGCACCCCCGTGGTGGACGGGGGCGGCGACAGCGCCGCGCGCCACGCGCAGATGTGTTGCGGTGCATGTTGTTGTTGCATGTGTTGCTGTGATACGTGCGTGTTGTTGCATTTCTTGCATGGGTAGCTGTGTTGTGTGGGCGTGCCTCGCGGTGGACGGGGTGGCGGGGTGGCAGCAGCGCTGTGCGTCACACGCAGGCACGTTTCTCGCGTGCTTCACACACACACATGCACACACACACATACACACACACACACACGCACACACCCACACACACAGGCGCTCGTAGCATGCCACATGCTGCAGTCTCAGTTGTCGGCCGCTGGCCTGCAGCTCTCGCGGTCTCGTGACGAGGCAGTGTCCCGGCTTGCAGCTGCGAGGGGTGTAGCTGATGGCGTGCTGATCCAGGTGTGTGTGTGTGTGTGTGTGTGGTTGACTTTACAGTCAGACGCCTGTGATGGCGCATTAGACACTAGGTTTGTGTGCATGCGCGTGTGTGTGTGGAGGGGGGGGGGGGGGCAAGATCAGCGTCACGTGCCGGCCGTTGCGCGCTCACACACACACATCCACACACACACACGCAGCTGGAGGCTCAGCGACAGGTGTCGACCGCCGCGTGCACACGCGCACACACACACACACACGCACGCATACACATAGCTGGAGGCTCAGCAACAGTTGTCGACCGTCGCGCTCACACACACACACACACATGCATGCATACATAAAAACATACATACATACATGCACATAGCTGGAGGCTCAGCGACAGGTGTCGACCGTCGCGCTCACACACACACACACACACACACGTAGCTGGAGGCTTAGCGACAGGTGTCGACCGTCGCGCTCACACATACACACACACGCGCACACACACACACACACACACGCAGCTGGAGGCTCAGCGACAGGTGTCGACCGTCGCGCTCGCGGATGCGGCGGAGCTGCTCGGCATGCATGGGCGTCACAGGGAGGCGTGGCGGGCGTCGTGCGGTGCCGCGAGGGCTGACGCTGCTGCTGCGCGCTTGGCGGAGGAGCTAGGTGGTGTGGAGGCGGCGGTGGTGCTTGCGGAGGGGCAGGTGAGGACGGAACGGGGCGGGGTAAGGGGGGGCAGGGCGGCGTGTGGCGTGGAGGGTCAATTAAGAAGGGGATAGGGGGGGGGGCAAGGCAGGCCAGCGCATGGCTGGGGAGGTGGGGGGCATGGAAGCAGCAGTGGCGCTCGCGGGGAGTCAGGTGGTGGTGGTGGGGGGGCAGGGGGAGAGGGAGGAGGAGGTGAACGGCAGCAGGGGAGGAGGCAAGGCAGCGCGTGGTGGGGGAGGTGGGGGTACATGGAGGAGGCGGTGGCACTCGCGGGAAGTCAGGTGGGGGAAGGGGGGGAGCAGGGGGAGAGACGGAGGTGAAGGGCAGGTGGGGAGGGGGCAGGCCAGGCCAGCACATGGCTGGGGAGGAGGGGGGCATGGAAGCAGCAGTCGCGCTCGCAGAGAATCGGAGGGGGGGGGGGGGGGAGACGGAGGTAAAGGGCAGGAGGGGCAGGGCAGCGCGTGGCGGGGGGGGGGGGGACGTGGAGACGGCGCTGTGACAAAGCGTCAGGTGAGCATGGCATGTGCGGTCACGTCCGGCGAGCTTGGCCGCTCAGCTCACCACCACTCACCACGAGACACACACACATGTGCACACGCACACGCGCAGGTCGCACACGCGTCGTCTGGCGTGGCCACCTGCTCCGGCCTCTCCCATCTCTCCACCGCCATGGCGCGCGCGCTCACGTCGGGCGAGGTCGGCCTGTCCTGCCTGTCGTCTGACGACCGTTCCGCGCTGGCAGCACTGAAGCGGCTGGTGGACGCGTCGACCGCGGGGGCGGCGCACGCGCTCGCACGCGCAAAGGTGAGGATTCCGTAGCAACCCCGCGCTGGCAGCACTGGGGCGGCTGGTGGACGATTTGATCGCGGGTCGGCGCACACGTTCGCTCGGGCAAAGGTGAGGGTCCTGCATCGGGCAAGCGCCACGAGTAACAAATAGTACGACTGCTGCCAGCTCAATTATCGTGTCCTACTCTTGCTCAGCTCAGCTCAGTGGCAGCTTAGTGAAGAACAGCTGTTTCAGAAATGTCGAGCGCAGGGGCGGCACACACGCGGGCGGGTTTTGTTCCGGTGGCGAAGGTGGGAGGTCGTGGGTAAAAAATGTTTGTTTACGTCTTCGTGTTTCACAGATCAAACATTTCAGGGATTCTGCAGCAACCTTGCCTTACTTGTATGTGCTGCACTTATATGGATCGACCAGTCCTTGATACACCTACCAGGACCTTTGGGCCTGGTGCAGCATTCGGGTCGCGTTCAATGTTTATTTAACGGTAGGTGCATCACACACGACTGTAAAATCCAACATCATCAACGGTCCTAAGCAGAGGATCAGTAAGAGGAGCAGCGACATCGGCTTTCCAGCAGAGACATCTGCTGGTTCACGTGCCGCCGCTCACGTGGCTCACAAGGCAGCACAACAAGCGGCTATAAGCGACGACTACAAGCGGCCCGCATGCCATTGTAGGCTACAGATGCAGACCCCTAAACTATACACACCATCCGCCTGCCCCTCCACCCACACGCATCGACACACACACACAAATGCAACCAATCAACTAACCAAACAAACCAACCAAACCTAACAAGCGCTACATGATCGTGAGCCGCGTGCACCGGCAATGCATGTACTACAACACACAACCACAATCGCATGCACACACACACACACACTGGCGCCGCCGCAGCGCTCGACGGACGCTTGCAACAGGCACGAGGATGTGGAGAGGGAAGGGCGCGCGGCAGGCGCCTGGTCAACGGAGGCGCGCGCGTGTGCGGCCGCGGCGCGTGTTCTCGCGGCAGGAGGTGGGGATGCGGGGATGTGGGGGCTGCGTGTTCCGGTTGGGGCTATGGTGACTATCGATTTTACAGTCTAGGAGTCTCCCCATCTCCTACGCAACACCGCCACGTATGGTGCATATGAGACTTGTGTCGGCCCAGCACCTACCGCAACTCCAATCTCCTTCCCCTCCTCCCCCCCTCACGTAGCCCAGACCATGCCGCTGACACAGCCGCGGTGTCGCCGGCGTTGTCCAATGCGTCCTCCCCGGCGCAGGCCGCCAGGCCCATTGCATGCATTCATCCCGTGAACCTCCTAAACCCGCAAGCCTCCTCCCACCCCGCGTGTGCTGCACAGACCGTGCCGCCAACGCAGCCGCGGTGTTGTCCGCCGGCGCACTCGCAGCAGCAGCGTTGCCTTGTGGCCAAGCCGCCTTCGATGCCCACCCTCACCCTTGATCTCCTCCCACCCCTCGTGCAGAACGCCGCGCCGACGCAACCGCGGTATCGTCCGCCGGCGCACTCGCAGCGTCAGCAGCGTCTGCCGCTTCCTCCGCAGCGCATGCTGCCTCCGATACACACCCGACCCGTCTGCCGCTTCCAACCCCTCGTGCAGACCGCCATACAGACGCATCCGCAGTTTCTTCCGCCGGCGCACTCGCAGCGGCGGCGGCGTCCGACGCGTCCTCCGCGGCGCACGCCGCCTCTGTCGCACGCGCCGCCGCCTCAGCGGACGCCCGCCTGCACGCTGCGCTGTCCGAGGCCCACGCCGCACTCGCTGGCATCGCGCTCAGGGCGCTACAGCACGGCGGCGCGGCCGTGCGACTCGAGGGGCAGGTCCCGGGGCTGCGCGCGGCGGCGGCGGGCGCAGAGGCGCGCTCGTGGGCGGCAGAGACGGGTGCGTGGCCGCGCGCGCGCGCTGCTGGGTGCCCACAACGAGGCTGGCTTACACTCACTTACATACACACACGTGTGCGCATAACCCAACGTCCTGAGCCTCCCCCCCCCCTCCCCCTGTAACAGATGGCACGCCTGGGCTGGCGCTCGCGACCGCGCGCGCGCTACTGCGCGTGCACACCGCGGCGGGCGCGCACCTTGACGCAGCGCGCGCCGCTCTGCTGGCTGCCGCGGCAACGGCAACGAACACGGATGGGGGCGACGGCAGCGCCGGAGGGGGGCAGCTGGGGGGAGCGGGGGGCGCGGCCGCGGCCGCTGGTACTGCGGAGGCTGCAGCCGAGCTCAAGGCCGCGTTGGATGCCGCGTTGCGTCACATCGCTGCATCCGACCGGCTGGCGCACCTGGCGCTGTCGGCTCAGGCGAACGAGCCGCTCGGGGCGCTGCTGGCGGCTGCTGAGTCGGGCGCTGGGCCTGTGGGCATGCACGGGCACCACGGGCCTCCTGGGTCCTCCTCAGCTGGGGGCGGAGGAGCGGGCGGCGTGCAGAGCAGCGGCGCCGCGCCTCCGCACATGTTCGTTCGGCTGCACCAGCTGGGGGCGGCGGTGGCGGCGGCGGAGTACGAGCGCGCAGCAGGCGAGTGCGCGGAACGGTTCGCGCGGTGGGAGGCTCTGGCTGAGCAGGCCGAGGCGCGTGCGACGGGCACTGCTGGTGGTGGTGGTGGTGGTGGCGGCACTGCCGCTGGTGGTGCTGGTGCTGCTGCAGGTGGTGCTGCTGCTGCTGCTGGTCGTGATGGTGGCGGTACTGCCACTGGTGGTGCTGCTGCTGTGGGCAGGGGCGCGGCTGTGGGCCACGCAAGCACAGCTTGCGGGGGGGCCTCTGATGACGGCATTGGCACGGTCGCCGCATGGATGCCGACAAGGGGCGGGGCGTCGGCAGCCGACCGCGCGCGCTGCGCGGGGCTCCGCGCGCGCGCCGTGGCCGACGCGCTGTCCCGTCACGTGCGCCTGTTGGGGCTCGCTGCGGCGGAGCACTGGGCGTCGGTGGACGGCGTTTGGGGGGCGCTGGAGGAGGTGCAGCAGGGACGGGGCGGCAGCGCGGAGTGGGGCAGGTGGGTGGTGAGCAGTGGGAGGGGGGGGGGGACACGCCCAAACGTTTCACTGAAATGTGGGACACGCGGTGGGGACCTCGCGGCCCCTGCTGATGCGTGGAGTGGGGCAGGTGGGTGACATGGCGAGGGACGGTGAGGGGAGGGGAGGGGAGGGGCGTGCGTGCGTGCGTGCTGGCGTCACATGACCCCCCCCCCCTGCTACCCATGAGACTCCTCCTGATGATTTCCCTGCCATCTAACACCGTTGTCGGTGCCCCCACCGCCCTCCCACCGACCCCACCACCACCATACACACACACCACCACCACAGCTCTCTGACGAAACCCCGGAACCCCATGCGTGCGAAGGGTGCGCGGCGAGCAGGCGGCGCGCGCGTCTGCGCTGCAGCACCTGGCGCGTGCGCTGCGTCTGCAAGGGGACGCCGTTTCACGCATGGTCGGCCGTATCAGGGCAGGTCTCACGGGTGTGGGTGCGGCCGGACCAGATGCTGCTGCTGCTGCTGCCGCGGGCGCGGGCTCGTCTGCCTCGGGCGCTGGCATGTGCGCGGAGGGCGCTGCTGCAGCGGGCGGAGACGGCGGGGACAGCGGAGACGGCGCCGATGCCGACTTTGCCGCCGCCCTGGGTGGAGACTGGATCCCAACGCTGGAGCAGCTGCTGGCGGCGCCGGCGGTGCCCCGCGGTGGCGGCGCAGCTGCGGAGGCCGGGGGCAGGTGCGGTGTGGCTGTGCGCGTGTTTGTCGCGACGTGGCGTGGCGCTGTGTTGTCTGCAGAGAGCCGACCCCTTGGGCCTGCCCCCCCCCTGCTCCCCACAAACATCCCCTCCGCACCAACCCACCCGCCCACCCATGAGTGTAGTGAGGCAGCACGCGTCGAGGCCTTTGCTCGGGAAGTCGCACGCTGCGAGCTGCAGAGCCACACACCTGCCAACCCTCCCTCCCTCCCTCTCCCCCCCTCCCTTCCATGCATGCACTGTAGTGAGGCAGCGCGCGCCGAGGCCTTCCTAAGTGACGTCGCACGCTGCGAGCTGCAGAGCCATGCCGCAGAGGCCGAGTTCCTGCGGGCCCTGAGGGGCGTGCTGGCAGGGGAGTTTGCGCACACGTGCGAGGGCGCTGCTGTCACTGCTGGCGGCGCTAGCGGCAGCAGTATCGCTGGCGGTGGGGGACATGGCGCGGGCGCCTCGATGCATGTTGGAGCTGGCGGTGACGGCGGTGGTGTCAGCGGTGGCCTTGGGGGTGGGCTGGCAGCAGGCGAGGGTCCCTCTGCCTCCAGATGGGCGGTGCTGTCCCCGGGGCTGGCCTCCGTCCGCCTGGGTGGGGGCGGTGAAGGCGGCGGCGGAGGCGGCGGCGCGCGTGACGGCCCCGCCAGCAGGGACGCCTCGCCGACGCGCGCCTACGGGTACTCGGGACCTGGAGTCGTTGCTGCCGCTGCCGCTGCTGCAGCAGCTGGTGCGACAGCTGGTGCAACAGCTGGTGCAACAGCTGGTGCAACAGCTGGTGCAACAGCCGGCACAACACCTGCAGGTGGCTGGGCCGGTGGCTGGGCCGGGCTGGAGGCGCCAGCCGAAGCGGCGGCCCCGCTCGGCCGCCGGCCGTCCCTGCCCGACGGGCTGACCCCGCCGCTTGCGGCTGTGCTGTGTGCGCTGTGGCAACAGCAGCTGGCGCTGGCAGCTGGGAGCGCGGCGCTGCTGGGGGTGCAGGCGGAAGAGCTGGGAGCGCAGGTATAGTAGAGTGAAGGGGGGTTCTACAGCGCTGTTGCGTACATTTGCGTGCATGCAGCCAAAGGTGGCCATGGGCGGTGCTGGCGCTGCCACGGGTGCAGGCGTCAGAGCTGGGAGTGCAGACATGGGGGGAGGGGGGGGAGTTCTACAGCGGTGCTGAGTCGTGTGCATGCGGGGCCATAAGTGGCGCTGCTGGGGGTGCAGGCGGAAGGGCTGGGAGTGCAGACATGGAGGGAGGGGGGGAGTTCTACAGCGCTGTTGAGTGCAGTCACGTGTGAATGCAGCCATGGGGGGCCATGTGGGCTGCTGGCGCTGCTGGGGGTGCAGGCAGAAGGGCTGGGAGCACAGGCATGGGGCGGCGTTGAAACACACCAGTGATGTGGTCTGCGCATACATGCTGTTAAAGGCGCAGAGTTGGGAGAGCACTGGGGGGTATGCCCGCATGCTCGCACACATGCGGACATATTGGTACACGGTGGCCACAAGTGCCTCTGCCAATACACACACACACCTCACTGTGGCTCAGGCTAACGCAGCAGCGCGTGCAGCAGACAAACGCGACTCTGCCCGCGCCCTCTCCAAGGCTGCCGGCGTTGTCTCCACCATCATATGATGCCGCCATACACACACACATACAGCACACACACACACACCTCCCCCCCCCCGCCCGTGGCACAGGCGGATGCAGCAGCGCGTGCAGCAGACAACGGCGACTCTGCCCGCGCCCTCTCCGAGGCTGCCGGCGTGTCGGGCGGTGATGGCGGCGCGGCCGCGTGGCGCGCGTGCGCCGCGGGGCTGCGCGCGCGAGAGCGGGGCGCCAGGGGCGAGGCCGCGGGGCTGGCGTCAGAGGTGGGCGTGGCGCGCGCGATGGTGGAGCGGCTGGCTCTGATGGCTGCTGCCAGTGGGTCAGACTGGGGGGGGCATGGGCACAGCGGGCGCGGTTATGGTGATGCACACACCTCCGTGCGGTGCGGCAGCCCCGGCGTGTGCCGCAGCCCCGGCAGGGGAGGCGGCGGGTGGGGGGCAGGCGGCATCAGGGCAGCATCTCCTGGTGGCCTGCTGTGGCACTCACCACGCCTGAACCAGACGGCGCACGCTGGGGGGGTCGCAGCAGGGTCGACAGGTGCGTCGTCGGCCCTCAAGGACAGCGGCGCGCGCGGCGCGCTGGCGGCGGCCGCGTCCGCCCCGGGGCTGTGGCTCCGCCGTGCGGGCGCGTCCGACGCCGCGGCCGCTGCCGTGGCCGACGCGTGCTGCGCGATGGTGGGGGGTTCGCTGGCGGCGGTGGCGTTCGACGACGGCCAGCACCAGCACCACCGGGGTTCCCAGCACCAGCAAGCGGGCGGCGTTGACGGTGGTGGCGACAGCGGTGGCGTGGCGCTTCCCTCCCTGCTCCCACGCGTGCTGTTGCTCCTGCGCCCGCTGCGCTCCGGGCTGCGACGCGCGTGCGCCGAGGCGCGCGCGCGCGCGGCAGTGGCGCGCCAGCGCGCGGCGAGGCTGAAGGCTGCATGCGACGAGCGGGGCGCGCGCGCGGCGGACGCGCGGGACGAAGCGGCCGCTGCGAGAGCACACGCGGCGGGTGCGGCGGCGGGTGGCTCGTCGCAGACGTCGCTGTCGCAGTCTGCTGGCGTGGCTGCGCAGCGCGCGGAGCGCTACGCGGCGGAGGCGGCGGAGGCGGGCGAGGCGCGCGTGGCGGCCTTGTCGCAGGTTGGGAGGGGGTGACTGAGTAGGAGCAGAGGGGCGCAAATTATGTCAGGGGCAAATTTTCTCAATTTGCTCTATTCAAGCTTGTCCCTGCTGCCTGGCTGCTGCCTGGCTCCTAGGGCTCTTCAGGGGGGGGGGGGTCGCTATGGGGCAGAGGCAGTAAAGGGCGGGCTCCATGCAGGCGGTGGTGGGGGGAGGCTGAGCAAGCGTCTTGAGGGGGGGTGGGAGGTGGAGAGGCAGGTTGAGGGGGCAGTGGCAGGGGATTAAGTGGGAATGCCAGAGCGCTAGGCGGCGAGGCGGCGGGGGTGGGCGACGCAACGCTGACGCAGGTGGGAGGGGATGACTGAGCAGGAGAAGTCCTAGGGGTCTTGAAGGGCGGGGGCAGTGGATCGCTATGGGGCAGAGGCGGTAGAGGGCGGGCTGCACGCAGGTGTGTGGGGAGGGGGCTGAGTAAGGGTCTTGAGGGGGGAGGGTGGGGGGTGGAGAGGCGGGTTGAGGGGCATTGGTGGAGGGGAGTGAGGGGGGGGGGGAGCAAGGCGCTACGCGGCGGCAGAGGCGGCGGAGGCGGGCGAGGCGCGCATGGTGGCGCTGATGCAGGTGGGGAGGGGGTGACTAAGTCAAGGACTTGAGGGGGGGGGGGCTTGACGCCCCCAATGCCCTTAAGTCGCGCACTCACACACACACCTCGTGCATGGCACCCTCTCGCGCATGCAGGCCGGCATCGCGGATGCGGGCGCCGTCGCACTGGAGGGCCTCGCCGCGCGCGCAGATGCAGCGGCAGCGGCGCTCATCGACGCAGTGGGGCAGGCGCTCGATGCGGCACAGCACCAGCGCGCGGCGGCCGGGTGCGCGGCAGACGCGGTGGTGGCGATGGTGCTGGCGGGTGAGTGTGCTTGCATGCGTGTGCGTGCGTGTCTGTGTGCTCGTGAAGTTACGGTTACAGTTGGCGAATGCATGTGTATGTGTGTGTGTGTGTGTGTGTGTGTGTGTACGTGCGGGTGCATTGCATTGCGTCGCGCTGCTGCCTGATGCACCAGCTCCCATGCGTGCTGGCTGCAGGTGGCACCGACAGCGCGCAGCAGTCGTCAGCACTGAGCGAGGGCGAGGTCTACGACCTCGCGCACGCGTGTGCGGGCGCCGCTGGCGACGCGCTGCGGCACGCGTCGGGCGCGCTCGGGGGCGTGCAGGCGGCGCAGGGCAAGCTGGCACGCCTCGCGGCCGAGGCGCGGTCGCGCCTTGGGGATGCTGCCTCTGAGCTGGAGGAGCAGGCGGGCGCGGCGGGCGCGTGGGCGGCGCGCAAGCGGGACGAGGCTGAGTCTGCCAAGGCCAAGGTCTCGCGCGCGGCGTCCAAGGCGCACGCGCCAGCCGCGCTCGCGGCGGGAACCTCTGCGGCGCTCGCGGCGGCAGCGCAGCGGTGGGCGGCGCACGCGGCGGGCGCGACGGACGCGGCAGCTGACGGCAGGGCGCAGGTGGGTGTTGGTCGTATGCACGTGCGCACGTCTCTGCAGACCATAGGCTGGCCGGTGCGTTTGCTGTGTGTGTGACGCAGCTGCCAGCCTTCGTTGACATGCCCCAATGCACACACCCTCGTCACTGTACATGCAAACACACACACACACACACACACACACACACACTCATAGGCCGACGCGCTGCGTGCAACGGCCGCCGAGCTGCGCGCCCTCTCGTCGCTCGTGCACGCCGCCTCGTCTGACGTCGGCGCCCGCCTCGACTCTGCCGCCGAGTCGCTCGTGTCGCTGCTGCTGCGGGCCAACCGTGCGCTCGCGCGCCACGCGCCTGTGCGCGCACTGACGAATGGCATGCCTGCAGGTGCAGCCGCTGGGACTCGACGTGTGGGTGGAGGCAATGTGCCGCCAGCGCCGCCAGCGCTGGGCCCGTGCGCGCCCAATAAGCCCTCGATTGTGCAGCATGCTGTGCGGCCTCACGACGGCTGGAGCGGCGGCGGTGGCGGCGGTGGCGCACACAGCATGCAGCATGCTGGCTTGCCACCCAGCCGCCATGCGACCCACCACGGCTTCATGGTCACGCCGGGGACGGCGACACACGCTGCTGGCACTGCACGGCACCATCTGCAAGAGCGCGGCACCACAGCCGCCAATGCCAGCACCAGCCAACCAGCCGCCGCCGCCCAGGCGCGCCACAGAAACAGTGGCGGCGGCGCGAGCACGAGCGCGGCCGACCGCACGCGCGAGGCGATGCGGCGCCTCGTGGGCGGCTCGCCGCTGCGGCCGGCGCGCGACCCGCAGCACCCGCCGCTGCGGCTGCCGGAAGCAACCACACGGCAGCACTTGCCACACGCAACGCACCATCCCAGCGGAGACGGGGGCGGCGCGGCAGGGGCGGCGCAGCCGCAGCTGCGGGAAGCTGTGGCGGTGGCGCGGCCGCTCGTCTCCACTCGTGACACTGGCGCCACTGACCAGTCAAAGGCGCCGAGCAATGCAGCTCGGCGGCTCGCGCTCGCGCGCGCGGCGGTCGGAGAGTACGTCGCTGGCGCCGCTGTCGCACGCCCCCGCGACGCTGGTGCCCGTGCCAGTGCTTCCACGTCCGCTGCTGCTGTTCCGGCCGCCGCCGTCGCCCGTGCCGTCGGCGACGATGCCACCGGGCGGCTGGCGAGCATGCGCGCACTGCTGGAGGACGCGGCCGCATGGCCGCTGTCTCGCAATGCCGGCGGTGACGTCACGGCACCCGGCGGTGGCCACGGTGACCCCCGCGCTGGCGGGCACGGCAGCGGCGGCCATGGCCACACCACGCTGACCGTGGCGGGCGCCGCGTCCGCACCGCACCGCGCGCACCTGCCTGGTAGCTCCTCGCCAGTGCCATTGCCGCGTGGTGTTGCCACGCACAGAGGTGGCGCGGGCCGCGACGCCGGGTGGCGGCCTGAGAGGGATGCGACAAACGCTGGGAGCGGTGCTGCGCACAGCAGGGATGGGGGTGGAGGCGGTGGCAAGGACAGCGGTCGCGTTGATGGGCGTTGGCTGAGCGGGGCCGCGTCGCTCGCGGCTGTGCTGCGAGACGTGGAGGCGACCATGGACCAGGGCTGTGGCGGTGGCGGCGGCGGCCAAGCGGCGGCGACAGCAGCAGGGGGGGATGCATATGCTGCGTGGGGAGGAAGCGATGAGCCCCTTCACTCCCCGATGGCGAAGAGCCCATGGTCGCCGCCCGGCCCAAACATCGTGCGGACTAAGCCCGCGTGGTGGAAGCGCGCGTGAGGCGTTTGGGTGTCGCACATTCGGGCAGGGGAGGCGGAGGGGCGGGGAGCACACGCAGACAGGGTCGCGGTTGCGCTTACGTGGGGTTGAATTGAGCGCCTTGGACTTGGCTGCACGCGCGGCGCACGGGTGACGCGTAAACACGACAGCTGTTCCTGTTCCTGCAGGAACGCCCAGGCTAAATATGGCCATTTAGGCAGAGATGCAGAGAGAGAGAGAGATGATATTTACAGGCACTCGTCCCAAGGGCTGCTAGGCCATGTAGGTCTTGATATGGCCATGATGCCGTCAAACGTCCATCTATGAAAAAATCACCATCAACAAGACGCTCTCCGCCTCCCGGGCAACAACCCTCGCTGGGACTTGCTGTCTTTTGGCTGGGCAGTGATGCGGTTTCAGACCGCGGCAGACGCACGCGCGCACACGCGCAATCACACACGCGCACACACACGCACGTGTGTAGAAACGTATGCACCCTTGGCTGGGTGCCGAGCCAGACAGAGGGCCAGCTCTGGCGAGGCTGCGGTCGCAGCAACATGCATCACTGCATATATGCATCAATGCTCGACTCCATGCCTGTCCTCTGCACCAACGACGGCCAGCACTGGTCTGATCTGTTCGCCAGTGCGTGGCCTACTCATCTGCATGCTCTGCATGGCGTCCTTGGCACCTGCTTCTGCACACGCCTTGTGCAGATTGCACACTTTTCACACCAAGCTCATACCATCACGAGATATTGCATCGCCGATCATTGCGAATCGGAATCAGACAACCACGCATTGCTTCTGCGCCACTTTCGTGCACCTGCTTTTGATCAACGCCTCGTCTTCCCAGTCCCCCTGGCATCGCCTTCGCTAGTCTCCGACCCACGCCGCCGCCACCGCCCGTCATCACGCGTCGTCAGCATCGCCACATCGTGTGCTTCTTAACGCGTGAAATACCCTGCTGACGTGAGCACACGGCATGACCCTGCCTCATCTGTGTGGCGACCCGTCCGCACACCAGCACATCGCATACCAATGCGCATGCCCAACAGCCTGCTTGGCAGCCTGCCCGTGCCATGCATGGTGCCCAAACAGACAGACAGGGGGCAGGATATGCCGTATCGAGGCAGTGCATGGCCTGCCCGTGCCGTGCCATGCGCCGCCATGCACCATGTTGCACGCGCAGGATTGAGGCATGTAAGGGCTCCAATCGGTTTGTTTGGCTTCTGGCTTCTGCCTGGTCTGGTAGCTGCCAGTTAGCTGCATGGCGCAGGCACGAACGCACACACACCGCCTAGCTGCCGCCCCCCAACTGCAGCACACGCTGATTGCTAACAGCTAAAGCAATCAAGCTTCCTAGCTGCAACACGCTGCATAGCTGCAGCATGCTAGCCGCACACGAGCACACACACACACACACACGCTGCCTACCTGCGGCACGCTGCCTGCCGCATGCACGCGCAGGCTGCCTAGCTGCAGCGCCTGCCTGCTAACTGTCTGCCTGATGCCCGGTAGCTGTTAGCTGCTGCGTGCAGGCAGCGTGGTTCTTGCATGCTTGCACGCTTAGTCGCAAAAATGAGCAAAGCGGGGCGGGAATCGAACTCGCAACCCGCGAAATAGTGATTATACGTCGCTAGTGGTAGAGGGAGGCGGCTGCATGCAAGAGGAGCCTACTACGATTGCCATGCATGGCTGTCCCACAACACGTCGCATGTCGCGCACACTGCACGGCAGCTTGTGCGCCGAGGAGCCTAGGCAGCGAAGACTCGTTGCTATGGCTAAGCTTCGGAGATCGGGGCGACGATGGCGAACGGAGGGACCGGCCATGTGAAAGGCCACTTCGCGCACACTGCCCCGCTGCACGTGCAGCAAAGGGCGCTGCGTAGCGACGATTTGTTGCAGCATGTATGCACTCGCGAAGACGAAGATGATGGCGACATGAGAAAGGGGACTCCTGCTTCTAGCTAGCTCCTCCCTGTGGCACCAAGATAATCCCTATGCGGTTTTTTTTTTTTTGATGAGAGTTTTACAATCCACTTCTGGCGGTCACACGTACGGTTCCAAAGCTCCAGTGGGACTTAGAGAAACAAGGCTCAAGGCCCACAAAAGGTCAAGCTACAAGTAGCCCACGGTAACGCCATCCACACTTGGTGGCGGGCGCCAAGCAAGCAGCACCACTGTGCAGGCTGCACACCCAGCCCCTCAAATGGCCAGAGGGCGGACCCAAGGTATAAAACCATGAAGGGACCAAAAAGCCCTCCCCCAGACCACCGGAAGCGGGGCTAGTAGCACACCCGCCGCAGCACTCTACTCAGCGACCACACCGCACCCGCCACCGCACGCGTGTGGCGCCACCTCCCCTTCAAAAACACCCCCAGAGGGAATGCCATCTAGCAAGCAGGTGCAGGCACCCGCTCGCCGTCAACGACGAGGCGCGCGCGGTGGAACTGCGCCCGCTTCCCCGCAGCCTTGGCGGCGAGGAAAGCGGGCCACAGCGCCCGGTGCTGCGCCTCCTCGCGGTCACTGAGGACGTCGAAGACGGCAGCCGACGGGTCCACGTCGCGCAGGTTGCGGCGGGAGCGCACGACGGTGTCGGCCACAGCGTCAGACGCCACGGTAAAGAGCACACGTAGCACGCCGCCCCGGCGCGGCTCCACACCAATGCCCCCGACGGCAGGCTTGGCGTTGAGGAACGACGCGGACACGACCCCGCCACCAGCCGGCCTATCCCGGCCAGAGACGTCATGCACAAAGCGCACGAGATTCATAGCCAGGCAGACGGGCAGGCTGACGCCGTCCACGGCGGCTGCAGCAACCCGCACAGCCGCCGCCGCCACCGCCGTCTCCTCGGAACCATAGCAGTCACTGAACAGCCGCCTCACATGCCGCGTGGACCCCAAGTAGGAGGCGTCGCGCAGTGCGCCGCGCACGATCCCGTCGCGCGCCATCTGGCCTTCAGAGCCATGGCCCGCTATGAGCCTGGTGGCGGCTGCCACAGGGATGGACAGCACGTGGCTGCGGCACAGCGACGTTTCGCCCACACGCGCGGGCAGCCCCCCCCGGCGGGAGGGGCCGCGCGCAGATGCGGCACGCGCGGCGCCCGCCGCGGCAGGCCGCTCCGCCGCCGGCGCGCCCGCTGCCGACGCCACAGGGGCGGCAGCAGCAGCGGGCCGGGCAGGCTGAGCAGCCTTGGCAGCAGGCGCCGCGCGGGGCGCACTGTGGGCCGCATGCGGCACTGCATGCGGCATCTGCATGGGCGCCCCGGGGACGCGGCTCACCAGGAGGTGCACCAGGTCCACGAGGGACGCAATCTGTTGCGTCTGCGCCTGGACCACAGCGAGCACCACCGCGAGGGCGTCGCTGCTGTGGCCGACAATGAATGATGAGAGTTTTACAATCCACTTCTGGCGGTCACACGTGCGGTTCCAAAGCTCCAGTGGGACTTAGATGAAGCAGTCCTGAAGACCTGCCAACAGAAAAAGGGGGGGGTGCCCCACGGCAGCGCCATCCACACACGGCGGCGGGCGCCAAGCAAGCAGCACCACAGTGCAGGCTCCACACTCAACCCCTCCAGTGGATGAAGGGCGGGCCCAAGGTATAAAACCATAAAGGGACCAAAAAGCCCACCCTCAAAACACCGGAAGCGGAGCAGGTGCGCACACCCACCACAGCACTCTACCCAGCAGCCACAACTCATCCCGCCAGCGCACGCGTGCGGCGCTACCTCCCCTCACATAACTCGTCCCCTCAGGGATCTAGGACGCCTTGTTCAGAGTGAGCTTGCCGTCCACCACTCCAACATAGGGGTGGGTCGGGCCCACCACACCCGCCCAACCTCGCGGCATCACGCCGCCCTCAGCAAAGCACGCCAGCGCATCCCAAAGGTCCATCGTCGCCAGCGCCCCCGCCCGCTCAACCGACACCGTGCGATCAGGGGGCAGCACACCATCACGCGGACGCGTGATGCGCCACAGGTGGCGGCAGCCGCGCTCCATAGCGTCCACCACGAGCGCTGCCACCACAGCCCACACACCAGCACGCACCCCAGCGGGAGGCTGCAGCAGCCACACCTGGCAGCACGTGATGACCGGCGTAGGAGCAGGGAGGGCAGCAGCAACCGCCACCACCACCGCCTCCGCCACCGCGCATCCCCAGAAGCAGTGCGCACGCCACGCCGTCGCCGGCGGCCCGTCCTCCTCACGGCACCGCCACCCGCACGGGCACTCGGGCACTCCAAGCGCAGCCTGCTTGTGAAAGCCACTCACCCACAGCCGCCAGATGGGCTCCTTGCAGGCGCTGAGGAGCGGCAGCCGCCACAGCCCTGGCACCGCCGCCTCCAGGGTGCGCAGCCCCGCGCAGACCTGAGCGTCGGTTGCACGGGGGCCTCCGCGCATCCCGCAGTCCAGCGCCAGAGCCGCCTCCACCGTGGCTGCCCGCCGCACTCGCCGCTCGTCCACAACCGCCCGCAGTTGAAGCGCCACCGCTAGCTTGCACGTCAGCTTCCCGACCACGCCCGGGCCGTGCGCAAACCCAACCCACCGGGGCTCGTCCGCGGCCCCGCCCCCCGCAGGCAGGGGAGCATGTTCAGCAGCTGCGGATCGGAGGCCAGGCCGCCCACGCTGCCATCCAGCCGGCGTGATGACACTCGGCAGCTGCCACCCGACCAGCCGCAGGATCTCCACCACAGCAGCGCGCTCGCCCGCGCGAGGGAGGGGCTGGAAGCGACGGAGCGGCCAGAGCAGAGTGAGGGCAGCTCCACCAGCTGCCGCCTCGACCCAGGCTGAGGGCACTGCCGCGAGCACGACCGCCACTGCCGTGAACAGGGGTCGAGCGTGCGCCGCACGCACAGCAGATCTGGCCCACCCCCCAGCACTGGCGGCGGCACCCCTGGGAAAAGGGCGCGGCACAGGACTGCCCTCCAGACACTGCCCCCGTCATAGGCGCCGCACGCCAGAGCTGCGCAAAACTGCCCCAGCACGAGCGGCGAGCGTTCCGGATCCGCGGCAGCGTACACCGTCAGGCATGCGTGGTCGACCGTGCGTGTGCTGCGCACCATGTCGACAGCAGCGAGCCACGCCCACAGCGCACACAGGTCTGTGACCGTCCGCATGCCGGGGAGGGCGTCGCGCACGCGGGCGAGGCCGTCCACCCGCCAGCAGGTCGCACCGGTCGAGCTGAAGAGCGCATGCCCTGCCGCATCCCTAGTGGGTTCCCGCCACTGTACCGTCCGCTGCGCAGCCGGCAGCTCCAGCTGGAGGGGGTTTGCCCAGAGCGGCGCCTCCGCCCCCCACAGCTCAGCTGTTTGCACGCGTCCCAGGATGCGCGCCACTGGCCCCAGGGCCTGCACCCCATTGAGCATGCGCCGCATCGGCCCAGCCAGCAGCGCCGCGCTCACAGCCGGTTCTACGCACTCACCAACGAGGCCGCTTAGCAGAGTGCCTGGCCCAGGCGCGAGGCCCGCCATAAGCACAAAAAGGCTCGGGTGGGCCCCCGGGCAGGAATTGTATTGCATAAAAACCGATCGGGGATGCATGTCCCAAACTGTAAACTGTAAACATGCATGTCGTGCAGCGTGCACCCATGCACCCACATGCGCCACCTATAGTGCCACGGCTCATTGCTGCCTCCCCTCTGTGCCACATGCATTCACACGCAGCCGCGTCCCAGACGATGCCTCCACTCGCCCGCCGCGACGTGAGGAGCCTGGTGCGCAAGTTGGGAGCAAACGCTCGTCCTACGCAGCAGAGGGAAGCACTGGATACAATCGTGGGGCTGTCACACTGCTTCGATGATTCGACCAGCCTGGTCGCCACTCGTGCAACTGCTGGGGCCTGGCTCTTCAGACAAGGTGCAGGAGAATGCAGCAGCAGCAATCGCCAACCTCGCACTGAGTGTTGACAACCGTGTCTCGATCGCTGCGGCCGGTGCCATCCCTCCACTGGTGCAGCTGCTAAGGGGTGGCTCTCCAGCTGACGTGCAGTGGAGTGCGGCAGTAGCACTGGGCAACCTCGCTGCGAACGCTGCAAACCAAGTCGTCATTGCCACTGCCAGTGCTATCCCCCCACTCGTGCATCTGCTGCGGACTGGCTCCCCAGATCTAGACCAGGTCCAGAGGTATGCTGCATCTGCACTGGAGAACCTTGCTTACAACACAGAGAACGCCGTGACCATCGCTGCCGCTGGTGCCATCCCTGCACTGGTGGATCTGCTGCGGTCTGGCTCAGACAAAGCAAAACTGGATGCATCACAGACATTGAAGGTACTTGGCCGCAACCACACGGATATCAGTGAGATCATTGCCGCTGCCGGAGCCAGTGTCAAACTGCTGCAGGAGATGAAGCGGCTGGGTGTGTGCTGACTGCCCAGCTGACGTGCGGCGTCGGCGGCACCTGCGCATGCTGCCATTGAGCTACAAAATAAAATGAGTTTCCAAGTCGCTTGCCGCATTTTAGATCAGTACCTTTTCTGACAGTTAGGTTTTACAGGTTTTACACGTTCGCGCCCGGGGCGTGATTTAAGGCCTAGATGTCACGTCTAGGGGAGTTCTACTAAGAGAGCCCGCAAGGCCACGCAGCGCGCCAGCCTACCAGTTCTGACAGTAGCACACGTCCCGCGCTTTCGACTGGGTTTGGTCGGTTTTCACGTCGGCGTTGCAAGGGAGGGGAGGGGGCGTGGCAGGGCAGGCCTGGCCCGGTGGAGTTGTCCTTACAAAGCCAACTAATTACAGGCAATGCTGCTGCCTGGGCATTGGGCACTCGTACATGCGCACTTATGCTAGCTAGAGGCACACCAGGACACAATCCCGGGACACACTAGCTCTGGCCCTATTTTGTTGTCATGTGTTTGTGTCCCTGACTGTAAAACCCGCCGTCATCATCGTGTTTGGCGTCTGCGCCATGCATCCGGGAGTGCGTGCTGGTCGCACTGTGAGGGCGTGCAACGACTGCGACAACCAGTGCAGCATATTTTTTCCACACGCGTGCTAGTCTGGTGTAGCGGTACCGCTTCTACTGGGGCTGGGGCTGCATCAGTACAACCCCATGCACCTGCTGCCGCCGCCCCTGTTGTCTGTCTGCCGCCGCCCACGCACCGTGCATCTCTATCTTCGCACACTGGGAGGCAAGGCTGCACGCTCTGACCCTGCGTCATCAGCCATTGTTTTCTGCCTGCTCTCCTCCTCGACTTTCCCCCACAGTCACTACACCGATCCGCGCGCGCGCCTCTGGCACGCCTGCGATGCCGAGCTGCCTCTTGAGGCAGATCTGCCCCCTAAATTATTTTTGTCCTGCCGACCTAAAGAGAGAAGACTTGGATTTTACCCCACCGTGCAATTGAGCTGCAAACAAAATGGTGCTTCAAGTTACTTGTAAGAATGCCACAGAGATGACCGTGCCGGCGTGTTGAACCTTCCACTGTGAGTGGTACTTGGCATAAAGCACTTGGCGCGAAGTACCCAGGGTTGAGATCTTGGCGGAAAAGGAGGGGGGGGGAAGGGCTGCACGCACACAACACATCCACGCCCCAATGTAGTGCGCACCCACGCCCTCGTGCATGGTACCCACCCATGCAGGCAGGCAGGCAGGCTGTGCGGATGCGGGCGCTGCCGCACTCGCTGGCCTCGCCACGCGCACAGATGCCACAGAAGCAGCGCTGGTCGACGCAGTTTGGCAAGCACTCGATGCGGCGCTGCACCAGGGCGCAGCGGCGGGGTGCGTGGCAGATGCAATAGTGGCGCTGTTCCTGGCGTGTGCGCGTGTGCGTGCGTGTTGTCTGTCTGTGTGCGTTCACATGCATGCGTGTGCGTGTGTGTGTCGCGCAGCGGCGGTGGCGGCGGTGGTGCCACGGCGTCCGGCGGCCATTGCACCACCCCCAGCGCTGGCGGGCACGGCAGCGGCAGCCATGGCCACACCACGCTGACCGTGGCGGGCGGCGCGTCTGCTGCCCGCCTGCCTGGCCACGCACGCCACCTGCCTGGCAGCTCCTCACCGCCCGCCCGCCTGCCCGCCCGCCCGCCCGCCTGCCTGGCAGCTCCTCGGCACCACCATCGCCGTGCGGCATTGCCACGCACGGTGGTGGAACGGGCTGCGACAGAGCGTGGTGGCCTGAGAGGGATTTGGTGGGTGCTGGGAGCGGTGCTGCGCGCAGCAGTGGTCGTCGATCGAGCGACGGGGTCGGCTGTCGCACGCGTGTGCTCTGCAACAACGGCTCAGCCCACCACGGCATGCATTGTGGCAAGCCATGCACACTGCATGGACGGCACGAAGCGATAGGGTTTTATAAACGGTTGTTTTCATGCATCGTCGCGCGACAGCACTGCAGCACGCGCCGCAATCGCTGAGGATGATGATGCGTTTTACAGTCGTGTGTGATGCTCCTAACAGGCAGCACATTCGACCTTGCTTGGTGGCTGGTTTGTGTGTACTTTCCTTCCTTAAGACTGCTTGCCGTAGCTTAGCGTACGCTTACGAGGCTAGGGTGGTGCCTACAGTGTTGAGGCACAGAGAGAGGAGACGGAAAGAGAGAGCCCCCCTAACTTCCCCACCACCCTCCATCAAAATGCGTGACCTGCATCGCTTGTGTTATTTATGCACGATTCATGCTCTTCCTTAGCTCCGCGCATGCACCCATCGCGAGCATCGTGGGCTGCTGTCGCGATGGCACTCGGTGGATTGACGCTGCATCGCATTGCGACCCGTGCGCAAGTGAGAGCGCGTTAGGTCTTGGGGATTGTTGTCGCTGTTGCCTCGTGCGTGTGGTGAGATGGGGAGCCCACGTGGCACAAACTGTGGTTCAGTGTGTGTGGTCCTGGTGCGACGCGGTCCTGGTGCGACGCGGTCCTGGTGTGACTTCTCGGACGCTCACTTGGATGCACTCTCCTGGCAAATGGCTGACCGCTACCACGCCTCGGCCTCGACGGACCAGCGCATTCCCCCAAACGATTAGCACTGGATGGATGGCCGCCATTGCAGTTGTAGCACCGCTCACTCTCTCGTGCGCGTCCCGGCGCCACTTATGCCCCGCACTAACGCCTCGCTTTTCAATCACCACCACAGGCCGCGACTCGTCGATCACAATGCGTGACGCCATTCGACAAGGCACAGGTGGGTGGGTGGTGCGAAAGGGGCGTTGCATCCACCTGTCCACCTGTCCATCTTTTGTTGGTCGTGTGTTTGGCTCCGCGACCGCAGGAATCCCGTGCCTCACAGAGCCTCACCACCCACCACCCACCCCGACTGCACGCAGGCCTCGGCTCGGCGGCGCTGCTTCTCCTGGTCTACCTCTGTCTCTCTGGCTCCGTGTCTGCGTTGTCCACGCTCAACGACCAGATCCTCGACGGCGACGGCAACACGATCACGCTCAAGGGCGCAAACTGGTTTGGCTTCAACAACAACGCACGCATGGTCGACGGCATGTTTGACCCTAGCGCCGGTTTCACGTACGACTTTGCGACCATCGTCTACCGCTGGCAGCTGCTCGGCTTCAATGCCATCCGCCTGCCGTTCAGCTTCTCAGACCTGCAGAAGACGGTCAACAGCAAGCACTCCACCAAGTGCAGCCTGCCCAGCTTCACGGAGATCGCATACAGCGTGACTGACCCCTCTGACAACGTGCCGTCTGGCCGCACGTTCCCAAGCCCCGGTTCATGGCAGAAGCACTCTGCCAACACAGGCAACGAGTACCTGCCCAACAGTGGCAGTGTGTTTGACCACTTTGTGTGGGTCGTCAAGTACCTCGCGCATAACGGATTACGTCATCATCGACTGCCACACGGAGGACTCAACGCCAAACACATATGCACCCAACTCGCCCTCCAACGCGTTCCTCACCAGCTAAAAGGCGCTGGGCACCGCGATCAGCACCGACGCCATCGCACGGGAGCGCCTCATCGTGGATGTGCTCAACGAGCCCGACGCACGTGGCTGGGGTTGGGACAAGATGTCGCAGATGAACCTGGATACGATGGACGCGCTGTACCCAATCAACCCCAGCGCGCTCTTCCTCATCGAAGGATGCAGACAGGGCTCGTACGGCGCCAGCTGGGGCGACGGCTTCCAGACGTCCGGCACGGCGGGCAACGCAAAGGCCGACCCCAACCTGTTCTTCCGTGCGCTGCTTACTAAGCCGTACGTCAGCAAGGTCGCGATCAGCCCGCATGTGTGCGGGCCGTGACGTCCGCAGGATCCAACTATGCCGGAACTGGGCTGTGGAACCGCCTGCAGGCCTCCTTTGGGTACCTGACAACGACGGGGTACTCCGGCCGCCGCTTCCCGATCGTCGTCGGCGAGTTCGGCTCCAAGTTCCAGAACGCGGGCGACCTCCAGTTCCTGCCCGACTTCAGGGACTACCTGCTCAAGGCCGGCGGCGCAGCTGGGTACAACCACAACGCGATCCCCAACGTCATCTGGTGGGGCTGGAACGACAACTCTGGGGACACCGGCGGGCTCATCGACGGCGGATGGAAGAACCTGATCTGATAGAAGGTCAAGTACCTGAGGCAGCTGGGCCTGAGGCCGTGGTACGTCGGGGAGACGTCCGCGCCCGCACCAGCACTCACGCCCGCGGACACGCGTACGGCCATGCCCACGCCCATCCCCGCCACCACCTGCACTCCTACTCCAGTCACCCCTACGGCTGCACCCGTCACCCTTGCCCCCGTGCCTGCACCGACGCCAACGCCCGTCGCAGCCAGAACTCCTACGCCCGCCCCCGTCACCCCCGCCCCCGTGCCTGCGCCGACGCCAACGCCCGTCGCAGCCAGAACTCCTACGCCTGCCCCCGTCACCCCCGCCCCCGTGCCTGCACCGACGCCAACGCCCGTCGCAGCCAAGGTTCCTACGCCTGCACCCGTGCCAGCCAGGTGAGTGTCGTGCGTATGCTTTTGAATGGCTTACGCGTGGACCCCTGTGGGGGCGCTTCCCACCACCGGCCCATCAATCGCCCACTCATCAAAACGGTACACGAGCATGAGCCGCATGCACTGGACTAGCATTACAACCTCCCACCCAACCACCCACTCGTTCACATACACAGAACCTCACGCTCACCCCCCGCCCGCGCCTGATCACAGCTTTACCGCAGCCCCCACGACAAGCGTCTCTAAATATGCACTGCAGCAGTGCTCCGCTGCACCTTTTGGGCTCAGCGAGAAGTGTGAGCGGTGCGTGTTCGAACCAAGTGTGGAAGATTGGAGCTGCTACATGTGCCCAGGTGCGTGCGTGTGTGTGTGTGTGTGTGTGTTTGTGTGTGTGTGTGTGCGCCCTGTTGGGGCTGGTGGGCTGGATGTTATCGTTTGTGCTGAAACTGTTTGAGATACCAAGGGCACATGCATGCACACACACGCACATGCACACACACACACACACACATGCACACACACATGCAGCTGTGTCCGCCGATGCTGCTGTGTGCACCTTCTGACTCAACGCACACGCACACACACACACACACACACACACACGAAGCTGTGTCTGCCAATGCTGATGTGTCCTGCCTGAACACACACACACACACACACACACAGCTGCATCTGCCAACGCTGCTGTGGGCAGCGCATGCCTCAACGCACACGCACACACACACACACACACACACACACGAACACAGCTGTGTCTGCCAACGCCGCTGTGGGCATCTCTTGCCTCAACGCGCCCCACACACACTCACACAGCTGTGTCTGCCAACGTGGATGTGGGCAGCGCATGCCTCAACGCACACGCACACACACACACACACACACACACACGAAGCTGTGTCTGCCAACGCTGATGTGTCCTGCCTCAATACACACACACGCACACACACACACACACACAGCTGCATCTGCCAACGCTGCTGTGGGCAGCACATGCCTCAACGCACACACACACACACACACACACACACACACACACACACTCACACACACACACAGCTGCGTCTGCCAACGCTGCTGTGGGCAGCGCATGCCTCGACTGTGTCATCGCTGGGCGCGGATGGGACTGTCGCCAGTGCGCGCTGCTCGGGGGAGGTGTGTATCAACACACTGCACTGCTGCTGCTTGCTCTGCCTCGGGCGATGCATCTATAAGCAACGCTAGGCCTGATTGGTCATGATTTTGCTGGCGTCAAGCGGGGAGGCGGCAAGGAGAGGCAGACTTCACGTAATGTGTGTGTGTGTGCGTGTGTGTGAAGGTCATATAGGGTGATGAGCAGACAGCCCAGGATACGGTGTACATAGAGCGTAGCAGTATGATAGGGTGCCGTATAGATACCAGCCTAGCGTGCCCAGCAAAGGGGGCCCACAGGTGTCAGCGTGCAAGCAGCATTGCTCGTGAGGCTGGACACCATGTCTCTCTCCCCTGCACCCCCGTCGCCATGAAGGTGACGCATCCAAGGCATTGGCCTGCCTGTCGTGCCTCCCCGGTGCTTCCTCGAGCTATGCGTGCCACAACTGCTTTGCTGCTTCGGGCGGCAACAGTGGCAAGCTGTCGGCGTGCCTCACGTGTGCTGGCTTGGGTGAGGGGGTTGAGGGGGGGGGGTAGTAGGGGAGTGGGAGAGGTGGGACGTGCCACAACTGCTTTGCTGCATTGGGTGGCGACAGTGGCAAGCTGTCGGCGTGCCTCGGCGTGTGCTGCCTTTGATGAGGGGGGGGGGGGGAAGGAGGGAGGGGGGAGCGCAGGGGAGGGGAAGCGGAGGGGAGAGGAGGGGATAGAGGCAAGGGGGAGAGGATGGGAAAGAGGAGGGGTGAAAGGAGGGAGAGAGGAGGCATGCCTCACGTGTACTGGCTCGGGTGAGGGGGGGTGAGGAGGGGATAGGGGCAAGGAGGAGAGGAGGGGAGCAAGGAGGCATGCCGCACGTGTGCTGGATCGGGTGAGGAGGGGGCAATGGGGGGGGAGCGGGGTGAAGGGGAGGGGGGAGGGGAAGGGAGATAGGGAGAGGCATAGGGGCAAGGGGGAGAGGAGGGGAGAGAGGAGGGGAGATTAGAATGAAGAGGAGGCGTGCCTCACGGGGGAGGCAAGTTTGGGTGAGTTGGAGGGGAGGGGAGGAGAGAGAGGAGGGAAGAGGAGGGGAGGGGGAAGGAGGAGGGGACAGGGGACAAGGGAGACAGGGGAGAGAGGAGTGGAGAAAGGAGGGGAGAGAGGAGGGGAGGGCAGGAGAGGGGAGAGAGGATGGGAGAGGGGAGATGAGGAGAGAGGGGGGAAGAGAACAGGGGAGAGGAGAGGAGGAGAGAGAGGAGGCGTGCCTCGCGTGTGCTGGTTTGGGCTTAGTGAGAGAAGGGCAGAGGAGAGGGGGAGAGGAGGAAAGAGGCTGCTTCGCATGTGCTGGTTTGGGTGAGTTTGAGGGGAGGCAGATGGGAGAGGAGGGGAGAGGAGGGAGGGAAGGGAGGGAAGAGGGGAGAGGAGGTAAGGGAGGAGATGAGAGAGGAGGGGCAAGAGGCGGGAAGAGAGGGAAGACAAGGGGAGAGAGGAGGGGAGAGGAGGACCTGAGGGGGAAGGCCTTTCAAGAGGGGGAGCCGACCGCCTCTCCATCCCTCCGACAAGCACAGCACCGCCACCACCACACACGCACACACACACACACTCCCCTCACCTCGCCATGTTGTGCAGGCGCCGACGGCTGGGCGTGCGGCCAGTGCATGAACAAGCCCCCACCGCAGAGGGAGGCGTGCGTGTCGTGCGTGATGGCATGGGCCCCTGGTGACAGCGCGTGGAGCTGCTGGGGGCGGGTTTGAGGATTGTTGAGCCACGAGCCAGGAGCCGTGCCAGTGGGCATGGCAGCAGCCCTGAACGATGCTTGTGTGCATGAGCGATACTGCCTGTGGTTGACTGATGTGTGTGTGTGTGTGTGTGTGTGCGCGTGATGCTTAACTTGGCCGGTGTGTCGCGTCGAGCCACCAGACGCGCCGTGTCCACTGGTTCCGGTTCAAACGCCGCAGCTTGGCACAGTATACCGCGTTAGTGACACTGCCTGTGACGGACTAGAGTGCACTGACGTGCGTGGCGTGCGTCAACTTGACTGTGATTGCCGATTTGCGCCTTCTCACCTCCGTACCAGCGTTATGGATGGTAACCTTGCTAGTAACCTAGGTGCGTAGCCTGTAACCCAAGGCCCTTGCTCATGATCAGCCCTGTCCCCCCCCCACGCCCACCCCTCCAGATCCCCCCCACCCGCAGCCCCTTCTAAAATGCATGTGTGGGACAGCCAGTGCACGCATGCAGGAGCAGGTGCAGGTGCATGCGGGGCGCCCGCACTTGGCTCTCGGAATCAGGGGTAGCAGTTCTTTGCGGCTCGCCACAACGGGGGACTGTGCTGGGGGGCTGTGTGATCGCCTCGCTGGCTGTAGCCTCTTGTGGTCTAGGCGCCATTGTGTTGTGCCTTCGACGACGACGACGACAACTAGTTCACGCAATGCACATGTGCCAGACTGCTACGCTGCGGTCTGGCACATGTTGGGGCTGGGGCAGCACCAGCGCGACAGCCTCATGCACCCTCAACATGCGCAGCCCCCGCTGCCTCCCTCTCTGCCGCCGCCTGCGCATCATGCCGTCCGTGCATCATGCCGAGCATCATGCCATGCATGCAATGGGCCCGTAATCGCGTTTGGATGCGGCAGTGATGATGATGCTTGGCGGGAATCAAGGAGCGCCTGGAGCACACTCACACGCACACCCTCTCACACGCACACACACACACACACAAACACACACACACACACACACACACACACACACACACACAACCTTGGCTGGCCGCCGAGGCACCCAGAGGGCCGGCTGTGGCGAGGATACCGACGCGTCAGTGCTCGACTCCCCGGGGCTGTCGCACTAACAACGGCCGGCCACCTGAACTGGGATCCTCCCCCAAGGGTGCCAGTGCGTGACCTGCTCATCTGGATGCTTCAAGGACCCCTGTCACCCTTGTGTCCTCTCTCTTGTCTTCATGGTTTTATACCTTGGGCCCGCCCTCCGGCCACTGGAGGGGTTGGGTATGGATCAGGGGCCCCCAAACATCGGGCAGGATCAGCCGCAGTGATTCCCCTGCGAGCCGTATACCGCTCCGAGCCGGATTTCCCATTTCCCAGAAAACCACCCCACACTTAGTGGGAGAGGGCGTAGAGCGGTGCGTTGGAAAGCTCGTGCCAAGAACAGCACAACGGCATGCGTTGCATGAATACCCGCTGTGTATTGTGCCTGGTATGAGCGGTCAAAGTTGCTGGAGCCGGCAAAAAACTAATTATTAAAATCCTTCCCAGGGACCACTGATCAGCCGCCCCCAAACAGTGTACCAGCCGCACCACCACCAATCTGGCTGAGCAAAAAATATGTCCCACTGAGGTCGGGCTCTTCAGATCTGGATAGCCTCTACGCAGAGGATCTCAGCCTTGCTGGTGGATCTGAGCCTTGCTGGTGGACCACAAGTGGTGGTTCTTCTTGGGTCTGGCCCTGACGAAGCAAAAATGGCAGCACCACAAACAGACAAACTTTCAAGCCACCCGGCTCAGCAATAGTTCGATGAAGCTGCCTCTGCCGGAGGCAGAGCCAACTTGATGCAGGCGCTGAAGGGGCAGGGTGGGCTCTGCAACTTTCCAACTGACGCGACGACGGAGGTGGCACTGGCAATTCCCGCCATTGAGCAACGAGTTAAATAAGCCCAAGAAGATTTCTGCTGTGTGGTGATGCACAATCGCTTAAAATTTGCACGCGTGCCGCGCTTTTGACTGGTTTCGGGAGTCCGGGGACCCACGGACGCGGCTAGGATTTCTGGTCAAAGCCGTTTCCTGAGGGGGAGGGGAAAATCCTTGCACCCAGGGACACCACTGGTTCGGCGTTGTGGCAAGAGAGGGGGGGGAAGGGAGGCGTGTGCAGGATTGAACAGGCCTGATGAAGTTGCCCTTACTGGCGACGCTGCTGCCTGGGCAGTGGGCCCACGTACACATGCTAGGTAGAGGCACATCAGGATATACCCTTTGGATGGTCTCGTCCCCGTCTTGTTTTTGTTAGTGGTGGTGTCCCTGGGTGCGCAAGCGTACGGCAGGCAGGGCACGAATGCACACCACTCACACGCCACCAGGTCAGCTCCAGGGCATTTACGCATGCGCGTTCGATACGCACGGGCGGCGGTCGAACATGCACATCCATGTAGCACTCGGCATTGCCTGGGAGAGCATCGGCTGGCGGAGAGGGGTCGATGAACGAGGAGCAATATTGGCCTGAATTGTCTGTCTGATAGGTCGAAGGCTGCCCAGGTCCCTTGCGGTTAAGAGAGAAGAGAAATGAGATAGTGCTAGTGGTATGTGAGATAGTCGGGTAGGGGAGCTCCTGGTGGGGGGGTAGCAACACCGCATGTAGCAGGGGCCCCTGGCATGTAGCATGTTGCGCAACACATCTGGCCTGGTCAGAGTGTTAACCTGTTCTCCACACTTTCCAGTGTTGACTGCGTTGACCTGTTAATTTCACCAATCTTTTGCGCACACGCACAGCACGTCGCACTTGCGCAATACGCGGCCGCCTCCTAGCTGTGCAATCCTGGCAGCATGGACGTGAGCGAGGCGGAGCTCCAGTCGCTTTACACATGGGTGCGTCGGTGTCAACAATGACAATGTCGCGTGTTTTTGCCAGTAAGAGGGTGCGATGCTTGCATGGTGCAGGAGGGTGTCGTGGTGGCACGCGGTGACGCGCCTGCTGCATGCCTCCAGGTGGACGAGATCCCGCTGTCCAGGCCCAAGCGCAACATCAACCGCGACTTCAGTGACGGCGGTGGGTGGGGAGGGCGTGCATGGGCGTGCATGGCTGCCCATGCACAACACTCACAACACCGGCGCATGGGCCTGCATGGCGCAACAGCCGCGCTCAAACTCATGCCACAGGGCACCGGCTCTGTGTCTAGCACCCCCATCCACAGCACACGCACACACACACACACACATACACACTGCTGCGCCTCTGCAGTGCTCATGGCCGAGGTGGTGCACCACTTCTTCCCCAGGATCGTGGAGCTGCACAACTACAGGTGCGCGGTGTTCAAAGCACGCTTGGGCGGACGCACACATTGGGCGGGCCGGCAGTTCACACAGTAGGCACACAAGCAGATTGAAGTTGAAGCAACACCTCGTGCTGAGTGGCGTGCTGCATGAGCTGCTCCGCCGTCGCGCGTGCCAACGTGTGCGCGCGTGCGAGTCAATGTGCGTGCGTGCCAACGTGCGTGCATGCCAACGTGCGTGCCAACGTGTGTTCGTGGTAACGTGTGTGCGCGTGCGATTCAATGTGCGTGCGTGCCAACGCGCGTGCGTGCCGTCGTGCGTGCGTGCCAACATGTGTGCGTCCGATGTGCGTGCCACCATGCGTGCGTGCCAACGTGCGTGCCAACGTGTGTTCGCGGAAGCGTGTGTGCGCGTGTGAGTCAATGTGCGTGCGTGCTATGTGTGCGTCCAACGTGCGTGCGTCCAAGGTGCGTGCCACCGTGCGAGTCAATGTGTGTGCGTGCCGACGTGTGCATGTGTCAACGTGCATGCCAATGTGTGCAGCTCCGCCAACGGCGCAACCCAGAAGATGTACAACTGGAACACGCTCAACCAGAAGGTGCTGAAGCGCATGGGCTTTGCGCTCTCCAAGGTGTGTGGGGTGTGTGTGTGGGGGGGGGGGGGGGGGGTACACCACAGTGGTTCCGTTAAGGATCTTGGGAAAATGATGGCTCAACCCGGGCCACACGTACATTTCGCCAACCTCAACCCGACGGAGGCGAAGTTTGGAGGAAAAGTGTGAAATGCCAATTTTCACTTGGGGGGGGTCGGAATTCGCGCAATCTCAACCCGACGCGCCAGCTCGGATCGGCCAATCTCAACCCGAAGGTGCACTTTGTGGGGTTGCAGGTCGGCTAACGGTGACACTGGTGCACCACACACGCGCACACACACACACTCAAAGGCGTGTGTGTGTGTGGTGGGGAGGGGGGACACCACACATGCGCACACGCACACGCACACACGCTCTCTATCTCTCGGCCTTGCACGCACACACACCAATAACTCTCTCTCTCTCTCTTTCTCTCCCTCCCTCTCTCCCTCTCTCTCCCTCTCTCCCTCTCTCTCCCTCTCCCTCCCGCTCCCTCTCTCTCCCTCTCTCTCTCCCTCCCTCTCTCTCTCTCACTCTCTCCCCCGCTCTCCCTCTCTTCTCTTCTCCCTCTCTCCCTCTCTACCTCTCTTCCCCATCTCCCTCTCTGGCCCTGTCCCTCTCTCTCCCTCTCTCCCCATCTCTCTACCCAACTTTCTCTCCCCACTATCTCTCTCCCTCTCTCTCCCTCTCTCTCCCTCTCTCTCCCTCTCTCTCCTCTCTCTCCCTCTATCTCCCTCTCTCTCTCTCGCGCACGCGCACACACACGCATACACACACACGCACACACATACACACACACCACCTCCCCCAAGGACGGCATGACGGCAACGTGCAACTACAAGCCGTCTCTCTCTCCCCACTATCTCTCTCCCTCTCTCTTCCCCACCCTCTCTCTAGCACGCATACACACACACCAATGCGTACACACGCACACACACACACGCACACACACACACACCACCTCCCCATAGGACGACATGACGGCGATGTGCAACTGCCAGCCGTCTCTCTCTCCCCACTATCTCTGGCCCCGTCTCTCCCTCTCTCTCCCTCACCCTCACCATCTCTCTCTCGCACGCGCACACACGCACACCACACACACATCCACACACACCACCTCCCCATAGGACGACATGACGGCGATGTGCAAGTGCCAGCCGTCTCTCTCTTCCCACTATCTCTCGACCCCTCTCTCGCTCTCTTGCCTTCTCTCTCCCGCACTCTCTCTCTCGCATGCGCACACACATACACCAACACACACACACACACGCAAACACCACCTCCCCATAGGACGACATGACGGCGATGTGCAACTGCCAGCCGGGCGCGGTCGAGCGCGTGCTCAAGCTCTTCAAAGTGAAGATCGCAAAGTGCACCGACGAGGGCTTCATCGCCGGGTGCGTGTGTGTGTGTGTGTGTGTGTGTGTGTGTGTGCGTATGTGCGCGTTTTTGTGTGTGTAGAGAGAGGCAGAGGGTCAAGATTGAAATGTGACCAGGTGCGTGCGTGTGTGTGTGTGTAGAGGGAGGCACAGTTACAGTTACAGTTACATGGCATTCCAGCTAAGACAACACTAGTCCTAGTGCCACCGCCCTGTGAAGGACGATAGCCACCAGCCGGTTACCTGCCGTCTAGACTACCGCTCCCGCCGGCTAGTTTAGACCCAAACAAGTCCCTGGGGGACATGTCTGGCAAGGAGCGTATAGGAAAGGACTGTCCTCCTCCTGGCCTTTGAGGCCAACCACGCCGGCTGTGCCGACTGGCGGCGCTGAAGCAGAAAAGTCCCCGCCTGGCGTGGTGCATGGTTGTCCAACTCCATGCATGGGGCTCTGCCTGCGCCCCATGCGTCATGCATGGCCAGGTCCCACCCTCCAGGGGGGCCTGGGCAAACAGAGTCGTCATGGCAGGCTGCCTGAAGACCAATGCCGACGCCAGTCACCGGCAGACGAGTGCCCCCGAGGGTGAGCGCGGTGACAAACGCTGCGATGGTGAAGCGGATAAACTCTGTTGTTGCCTCGGCGGTCACCACCGCTGAAGCCCTGATGGTAGCTCGCCCCCACGAGCAGCCATCTTGACCGATGTCCAGCATGCATTGACGGGCGCCAGCTCCTCCGCTCGTCGATCAACTCGTCGAGATCGGTGCCGCATGGCGTCCTGCATGGGAGGAGGATAAGGGCCGTCTCCCAGCACGGGTCGCGGCAGCGCCGCGGCTACTCGCCAAGCCATGACAGCGCCGGGCCAGCCGCTCCTGTAGTTTCCACCGAGGGACAGTCTAGCAGGAGCCAGGCCAGTCGTATTTTATCCCGCTCGTCAGCGGCACGGAGATCCTAGTCACCAGCAGCGCCGCATTGCTGGGTCCAGGGCTCGGAGAGGGAGGCACAGAGAGAATTTTTGATTGACAAGTGCATCGACGAAGGCTTCATGGCCGTGTGTGTGTGTGTGTGTGTGTGTGTTTGTAGAGAGAGGAAGAGAGTGATAATTCCAACACACCGCTTCTACGTTCTACTAGTGCGCTCGGGGGGGTGGCAACCCCCCGGGCGCGCTGCGATCCAGGTGTCGACGACGCGAGTCCGATGACCCTGTAGCGTAGAGCCAACCCAAGGAGGGCATACCGGCCCGGCATCACAGACGGCCAAGGACGCCTCGCGGACTTGAGCTGGCTGGCCGCGGATGCGAGCAAAGGGGAAACAAGGCACCCCATGCATGCAGCCTTTTCCTGCCCAGTCCCCGCGTGTAGCGGGGCACGCCTGGCGACGCGTCCAAGTCGTCAATCAGAACACCAGAGTGGCTACGTTCAACGTGCGGACATGTCCTGCAGAGGACGAGGGACTGGTCAAACTGGCGAGTCTGGTGCAAGATTGCGCCAAGCTTAGCGTCGGTGTTGCAGCGCTTCAGGAGCTGCGCAGGACCGGCTCCGGGGAGGCGCAAGTGGCTACGGGCGACACGTCGTGGACGCTGCTATGGTCGGGTGGGGAGCACCGGCAGCGTGGGGTGGGCTTGCTGTTGTCCCCTGCATGGGCATCGGCACTCGTCTCCTGGGAGGCGGTGTCCGACCGCCTCATCCAGGCCCGCTTTGCAGCGGACCGTGGGCAGATGATCACCATCGTCAGCGCCTACAGTCCAACGGAGGCAGCGAGCGACGAGGAGGCTGGCGACTTCTACCTTCGAGTAGCGGCGCTCGCGGACAAGGCCAACGACAAGCGCGATCTGCTCATCGTGGCAGGTGATTTCAATGCAGCAGTGGGGAGGGATTCGGTGTCCGACCACGAATGCGTTGGCAAGCACCTGCCCCTCACGGAGCCAGCGGTGGCCAGCAGGAACGGTCGCCTGCTCCTTGACACTGCCACTGCTTGCAGCCTGCGCGCTGCCAACACTCTCTACCCCCACAGGCCTGAGCACCAGTACACCCACATCAGCCCCATGGCTGTTGCACAGAGCAGACGGCATGCATGCTCTGTGCGCCGCCTGCACAGCGTCAAGGACTACATCCTGGTCGCGCGCCGCCGCATGCATGCGGTGACAGACTGTAGGGTGCGTAGGAGCCCAACCTGGGACAGCGATCACTGCATGGTGGTACTGTCCATGCGCCTCCGCATGCGAGCTTCCCGCCATGCAGGCGGCTCTCAGCGGCGCGCATGGGACTCTTCACAACTGCGGCGCCCGGCTGTCCGTCGTGAGTTCAACCTCCAGCTGTCCGATCGCTTTGGGCTGCTGGAGGCCGTGCCGCCCGAGGGCGCTGATGCCCAGGCGGAGTACGACGCGATGGCTGCTGCCATTCGCGAGGTGGCCACCAACCACCTCGCTCCACGCGGCAGCCGCCGGCGGCGCGGCTGGCAGTTCACTCTGTCGCAGCGCACCCTCCGGCTCATGGACGCCCGGCAGCGCGCGCACACGGCATGGCTCAGGAGCAAGTCTGCTGCTGCCAAACGAGAGCGCAACCGCGCCAACCGCGCGGCCGACGCAGCTGTGCAGAGAGACAGGGAGAGGTGGATCGGCCAGCAGGTGGCGGAGGCGCAAGACATGCTACGCAAGAAGAATCTGCGCCAGTTTGCGCGCGCGTGCGACAGGCTGGCGGGCCGCAGCCGCAGCCATCAGATCCCACCTGCCATGCGGGACGTCTCGGGCGCGCTGCACAGCGGTCCAGACGGGGTGCTGAAGGCCATGACAGAGTCATTCGACAAGCTATATGGCGGGGAGACCAAGCTCAGCGACGAGACCCTGAACCAGCTGGAGAACGATGTAGCGGCGTTTGAGCTCACACGCGCCACAGAGGTGGACGAAGCGCACGGGCGCCCCCCTGACCTGGCTGAGACGGAGGCGTGTGTGCGAGCGTTGCGCTCGGCCGCCGCTCCGGGCGGCGACCAGCTGGACGCCATGCTGTTGCGGTGCCCACTTGCCATCGCATGGCTCCACCGGGTCATCATCGCCGTATGGCGGTCGGGGAGAGCCCCGAGGGAATGGAAAACTGCTATTATCACACCGTTATATAAGGGGAAGGGTCCGCGTGACTCCCCTGGTAACTACCGCGGTATAAGCCTTCTCTCTATTGCCGGGAAAGTGTACGCTGCCATACTTCTGCACCGCGTCTCCACGCAGGTTGATGGTCAGTTGCATGAGGCTCAGTGTGGTTTCAGAAAAAGCAGAGGCACTGTTGATGCAATTTTTACTCTGCGCTCGCTGAGCGCGGCACATGCCGAGTACAAACAATGCATGGCTGTGGCATTTGTCGACTATTCTAAAGCTTACGATTGCATAAACCGTGCGGCACTGTGGAGAGTCCTTAGATTATATAGTGTTCATCCGCACATTATTGATCTGTTGGAGGATCTTCACACCAACACCGCAGCTGCCGTGCGGCTGGCTGGGAAAATCGGGCACGAATTCCCCGTGTCGTCTGGTGTGCGACAGGGGTGCGTCATTGCTCCTGTGTTGTTCAATGTTTTTATTGACCACATAGTGAAAAAGGCGCTAGACATGATGCCAGAGGGGCTGGCGTGTCAGTCGTGACCCGAGCCGGCGGCTCTGTGTTGTCGTCGTCGGTTGAGCGCATAGTAATGCTGATGTATGCCGACGATTTATGTTTGTTCTCGCATGACCCAGCTCAGTTGGCGCTTATGCTGAAAATCCTTGACAAAGTGTCCTCTAGCTTTGGCATGCAAATCAACGCCGCCAAGACAGAAGTGATGATTTTGCCAGCAGATTTTGACGCGGATCTGCCCACGTTTGCGCTGACTGGTGGTGAAGTGAAGACCGTCTCTGCATTTAAGTATCTAGGGAGTTGGATAACCCAGAGTGGTGGTGTGGAAAAGGAGATCGGTGTGCGTGTCGGTCGCGCGCTGGGCGTGTTTGCGTCTTTTGATAAGATTTGGGCCAGCAAGAAGATGCAAGTGCAGTCTAAGATGCGGGTTTACAACACTTTCGTGCTGCCCCACTTTCTGTACGGCTGCGAAACATGGGCCCCTACTAAAAACACAACTGACTCGATTGGAGGTTGCCCACTCTAACTGCCTTCGTCGCATTCTGGGTGTGCGCCTGGTCGACCGGCACAGATTAACTTATATTCGGCAGGCGTGCGACACTGAGCCAATTGAGAGCCTTGTGGCAAAGCGATCAATGCAGTGGCTAGGCCATGTGATGCGCATGCCGGCTTCTCGTCTTCCTCGTACGACTTTTGACTGCACAATGGATGTGGCTCGGCAGCAAGGCCGGCCTCCAGCCTCCTCCCGACACTATTTTCTTAAGCTACTGATTCAGCAGCTAGGCGAAACTAGTGGCACTCGTTCTGATTGGAAGACTTTTTCGGACACGGCGTTTGAGCGTGCTCAGGATAGGGTCGGGTGGAGAGCCGTGGTGTACGGTCCGGCTGCCCCTCAGGCGCCGGCCCCTCCACCACGGCGGTCAAGTAGATTGGCAAGCGCCACTTGACCCCCTATCCCTAGAAGCAGTTAGGACCTATTTTGGAGGCGTCGCACAATAGCTCTCCTTTTTGCTCTGGGACTACACGTTGGCAGGCAGCCGGCTGGTGGCTACCGCCCCTCACAAGTAATTGTTAGGGCCAGAACTGGACTTGGGTCTAGGCGGTGGTACTAGGACTAGAGGTAGTCTTTGCTGGAAAGCCGATGTAACTGTAACTGTAACTGTGTGCGTGTGTGTGTGTGTCTGTGTGCATGCAAGGTTGTTTGTGTAAAGAGAGAGTGGAGATGGCCAAAGTGCACCAATCATTGCATAAGGGCGTCATGGTTCTTCGCTTCGTTGCCTGTAAGGTGCGTCACACACGACTGTAAAATCCATCGTCATGGTCGTGTGTGTGTGTGTGTGTGTGTGTGTGTGTGTGTGCGTGGGTGTGTGTAGAGAGAGAGTGGAGATGGCCAAGTGCACCAATGAGGGCTTCATGGTCGTGTGTGTGTGCATGTGTGTGTGTGTGTGTGTGCATGGGTGTATGTGTAGAGAGAGAGAGTGAAGCTGGCCCAAGTGGGCCAATGAGGGCTTCATGGTCGTGTGTGTGTGTGTGTGTGTGTGTGTGCATGGGTGTGTGTGTGTAGAGAGAGAGTGAACATGGCCCAAGTGCGCCAATGAGGGCTTCATGGTCGTGTGTGTGTTTGTGTGTGTGTGTGTGTGTGTGTGTGTAGAGAGAGAGTGAAGATGGCCCAAATGTGCCAATGAGGGCTTCATGGTCGTGTGCGTGTGTGTGTGTGTGTCTGTGTGCATGGGTGTGTGTGTGTGTGTCTGTGTGCATGGGTGTGTGTGTGTGTGTGTGTGCATGTGTGTGTGTGTGTGTAGAGAGAGAGTGGAGATGGCCAAGTGCACCAATGAGGGCTTCATGGCGTGTGTGTGTGTGTGCGTGTGTGTGTGTGTGTGTGTGTGTGCATGGGTGTGTGTGTGTAGAGAGAGAGTGGAGATGGCCTAAGTGCGCCAATGAGGGCTTCATGGACGGGTGGGTGCGTTAGGTGCCTAGGTTTTGGGGTCCAGGCCAGCAGATTCCGCGCCGCACACACACACACACAAACAGAGAAAATGCACTCACGCATACGCACAGCTCTCGCATGCACACACACACACACACACAAAGAGTAAAAATGTGTGGAATTCGACACACACACACACACACACACAAAGTACAAATGTGCGGAATGTGACACACACACACACACACACAAAGTAAAAATGTGCGGAATGTGATACACACACACACACACGTTCAACACATGCACGCACACGTTGACTGCAACATTGACACGCACACGAACGCACGACGCTGGTCGACGAGCCCTCGCAGGCCAAGCTACCAGCGAAGCACTCGTACCCCTCGGCGGCCACACACACACGTACACACACACACACGTGAAACACATACACACACGCACGCGGCGACTGTAACATTATCACGTACACGTACGCAGGACGCTGGTCGACGAGCCCTCGCAGGCTAAGCTACCAGCGAAGCACTCGTACCCCTCTGCAGCCGCGCCTCAGGTACACGCCCATGCTTGGATGGACGAACAGCCGCACACATACGCACACACGCACACACACACACGCACGTGCACACACGCACGTGCACACACGCACGCGTGCACACACACATGCACACACGTGCACACACACACACACACACACACGCATGCACATGCATGCACACAGACACACACACACACACACATGCACACGCACACACACACACACACACGCGTGCACGCACACATGCACATACACACACACGCACACACACACGCACGCACGCACACACACACACACACCTTGTGCAGAGGTTGTATGAGCAGCTGCCTGTCAGCCACTACACACACACACACACACACAGCATGCAAGCGTGCCAGCAGTTAGCCCGGGTTGCACACACACACACACACACTCTTTCACACACATGCACACACGCACACGTACACGTACAAACACACACACGGCATGCAAGCGCGAGCAGCTGGCCCGGGTTGCACACACACACACACACACACACACACACACACGTACACACACATGTGTACGCACACGCACACGTACACACACACACGTACGCACACACACACACACACACTTACACACATATACACACACACACACAAACCTCCACTCAAACACACACGCACACCTCCTCCACACAAACACACACACGCTCACCCCCTCCTCCACATAAACACACACGCACACACACCCTCCTCCACACAAACACACACGCACACCCCTCCTCCACACAAATACACACGCACACCCCTCCTCCACACAAACACACACGTGCACACACCTCCTCCTCCACACAAACACACACGCACGCACACCTGCACCTCCACACAAAAACACACGCACCCCCCCTCCTCCACACAAACACACACACACCTCCTCCTCCACATAAACACACACGCATCCCCCCCCCTCCTCCACATAAACACACACACGCACACCTCCTCCTCCACACAAACACACACGCACACCCCCTCCTCCACACAAACATACACACACACCCTCCTGCTCCACACAAACTCGCACACACACACACCCCTCCTCCACATAAACACACACACGCACACCTCCTCCTCCACACAAACACACACGCACCCCCCCCTCTCCTGCACACAAACACACACACACACACACACACTCTAGCCGCGCGTCGCGACCAAGCAGCACGTCGGCGCGCCGCACTCGGCAATGGTCCAGCACGCAGCGCCACCTGCGATGTCGATCGCGAGCCGGGTGCGTGTGTGTGCTGCTTGTGTGTGTGGGGGGGGGGGGGCTGCTTGCGTGCGTGTGTGTGTATGCTGCTTGCGTGTGGTCGATTTTGCAGCCCGTCGGACGCCCTTGATGGCGCATTAGGCCCTAGCTTGTGTGTGCGTGTGTGTCTGCGCGCCACATGCGGTTGTGGTGTCGCACGCGGCGCCGCCTGCGATGTCGATCGCGAGCCGGGTGCGTGTGTGTGCTGCTTGTGTGTGTGTGTGTGTGTGTTGTGTTTGTGTGTGCGCTGCTTGCGTGTGTGTGTACTGGCGTGTTTGTGCATAGTGTGGGCTTAGTGTGGGCTTTGCGCTGTGTGCTGTGTGCTTACCCCCAAACCGACTGCGCAGATGCACGGCATGATGCACGGGCAGCCCGAGGAGTCGAGCAAGCTGCCAAGGCTTGGCGGTTTTTGTGCTTTCGGCTTTAAAACCCTAGAGCCCCTACCCCTAAACCGGCCGCGCAGATGCACGGCGGGCAGCATGAGAGCTGCGCGCGACTTGGAGTTGTTGTTCCTTGTGTGTGCTTAGTGTGTGCTTGATGCTTTGTGCTTCCCCCCAAACCAACCGCGCAGATGCACGGCGGGCAGCCCGAGGAGTCGAGCGAGCTGCGCGCGACTTGGTGTTTTTGTGCTTTGTGCAGAGTGTGGGATCAGTGTTTGCTTAGTGCTCTGTGCTGACCCCCAAACCGACCGCGCAGAGGCACGGCGGGCGGCCCGAGGAGTCGAGCGAGCGGCGCGCGACTTGGTGTTTTTGTGCTTTGTGCATAGTGTGGGATCAGTGTGTGCTTAGTGCTTTGTGCTTACCCCCAAACCGACCGCGCAGATGCACGGGCAGCCCGAGGATTTGGGCGAACTGCGCGCGACTTAGGGTTTTGGGGCTTTGTGCAAAGTGTGGGCTTTGTGTTTTGTGCTTACCCCAAACCAACTGCGCAGATGCACGGGCAGCCCGAGGCGTCGGGCAAACTGCGTGTGACTCAGAGTTTTTGTGCTTTGTGCTTCACAGTGTGTGCTCGTTTGTGCTTTGTGCTGCGGGCTGTGTGCTTACCCCCAAACCGACCGCGCAGATGCACGGGCAGCCCGAGGACTCGGGCGAGCTGCCAAGACTTGCGTTTTTGTGCTTTCGGCTTTTAAACCCTTGAGACCCTACCCCTAAAACGACCACGCAGATGCACGGCGGCAGCCCGAGAGCTGCGCCCGACTTGGAGTTGTTGTGCTTAGTGTTGTGTTTTTGTGCCTAGTGTGTATGTTTTGTGCCTAGTGTGTGCCTATTTTTGTGCCTAGTGGGTGTTTTGTGCTGCGTGCTCACCCCCAAACCGACTGCGCAGATGCACGGGCAGCCCAACGAGTGGGGCGAGCTGCGCGCGACTTGGCGTTTTGTGCTTTTGGCTTTTGAATCTTTGAGCCCCTACGAGGCCCCCTGCCCTTGAGCCCCTTAGCCCCAAACCAGCCGCGCAGATGCACGGCGGGCGACCCGAGAGCTGCGCGCGACTTGGAGTTGTTGTGCTTAGTGTGGGCTTTGGGCTTTGGGCTTACCCCCAAACCGACCGCGCAGATGCACGGCGGGTGGCCCGAGGAGTCGAGCGAGCTGCGTGCGACTTGGTGTTTTTGTGCTTTGTGCAGAGTGTGTGCTTACTCGCAAAACGACCACGCAGATGCACGGCGGCAGCCCAAGAGCTGGGCACGACCTGGAGTTGTTGTGCTTAGTGCGTGTTTTGTGCTGTGTGCTCACTCCCAAACCGACTGCGCAGATGCACGGGCAGCCCGACGAGTCGGGCGAGCTGCGCGAGACGATCACAGAGCTCAAGGAGACAAACGAGGTGCGTGGGTGGTCATTTTACAGCCTGTCGGACGTCCATGCGGCGTAGGTGTTACAGGTTTTACACATACGCGCCCACTGGACCCCGGGGCGTTGGTTAAGGCCTAGACTACACGTCTAGGGCGGCTCCACTACCCATGGTGGCGTAGTTGACCTGGGCGAGTGTGGCAGGGTGGTGTCGGTGCTGGTGGTGTTTTGTTTGAGGTGCACGTGTCACAGTGTAGGGGTAAGCCCTGTCTTGTGGGTGCATAGGTTCGTGGTAGAGCTTCGGGTAGAAGCGGCACAGCAATGGTGGGGACACTGTTCGGGAAGGACAGGCAGAGCGATGGTGTAGGCACTGTCCGGTGTCAGCACGCATCGCTCAGGCACACCAAGGTGAAGTCCGGCTGTGAGTGAAACAGACTGCTGTGGTGGCTTTCGCGCACTCTGGGCACTCATTCTTGAGGGAATCGTAGCAGGGGGGGGAGGGGGCATCTCACCCGCGCTGTGCGCCCAGGATTGCCAGGATGGCGTGCCTTTTCGTCTCCCGCTGCATGGACGACGATAGACACCCGACCGAGCAGCCCTGGGGTCGGTGGCCTACCCACTGCTATCTATCCTCTATCCTTCAACAAGTTTTTGCTGCCGCTGCAGTAGGGGACCTAGGGGTGCGCCCACGCTCTTTACAGAGTTGGGGTTCCCTACCACCAACAGCCAGCCATCTCAGTAAGGTGCCCAGGCCGTACGCGCGGAGCACGGTCTTATACGCCTTTAGAGGTGTCCCTGACTGTAACATCCACCATCCTCTATCCTCACCCGCGCCGTACGCTGGGACGTGCCGTGCAGATCCTCGAGACCAAGGTCAGGAAGCTGGAGCAGCTGGTTCGGCTCAAGGACGCCAAGATCCAGACACTCATGGCGAAGCTGCAGGCTGGCGGGCTGGCGTGAGGCCGTCGCAGCTAGTCGTGGTCGGGCGTCGTTTGTGCGCTGTGTGTGTGTGGGCGCGCGTGCGTTGTGTGTGGGCGGGAGGGGAGAGGGTGCGCATCTGTTTACGCATAAACGATCGGCAGAAGCAGACAGAGATGCCGACAGGCCGCATATTGAACGTGATTTCACATTGACCGAGCATTCCATCGGCCTAATACGCTGTTAGGTAGGTGGCGTCACACTCGACTGTAATATCTAGCATCGTCACCACTGCGTCGCCACCGGCTTGCACCATATGTAGCCTAAGACCATTCTCAAACGGACCTCACTGGGCTCATTGTGTTGAAATTCTTTCCCTCTCGTGCCCCACCCCTTTCGCTGCCCCCTTGTGTCTCTGTCCCCCCCTCGTACCCCCTCGTATCCCCCATCACTTCTTCGGCCACTTGCCGCTGTCCACGAGCGCTGCGACCATCGCCTTTGTGCCCGCCGACAGATCGATCCTTGTAGACGACCAGTCGCGCTGGTGCGCCTTTGCGAGCGTGCGCCAGCGGTCGAGGCAGTCACGCGGCGTGCGCCCGCCCATCTGGTGCCCAGTGCTCGCGACGACCTCGCCCCACGCGTGCGCCCCGCTCGCCTGCATACCCTGCAGCAGCGCGGCCGTCGTCTCCTCTCCCCAGAACCACTTCTGGCTGCCAGTGGGGCGGCCGTGCTGGACGAGCGGGGCGGCCGGAGCCGCGCCGGCGGGCGGCGGCGGAGACCCCCCCCTGCGCGCCGCCTCGTCGGTGTCGCCATCAGCTTCTGGCTCGGCTGGCTCAACGGGTGCGGCGGTGCTGCCCTCGGCACCCGCACCCGCCACGCGCCTCCTGCTTCGCGGGCGCTCGCTGCCGTCGGCCTCGGCCGCCCCGAAGCCAACGCTCACGTCGAGCAGGATGCCGAGCTCGCCCCGCCTCGCCCCGCGCCCGAGCTGGGCCAGCGCGGGCGGCGACCCGCGCTCACCAGGCTCGCCCTCAGGCTCGGCGGGCGCGGCTGGCGCAGCAGGCGCACCCGCGCTGACGCCGTCTCCGCCACCTGCCACGCGCCTCCTGCTGCGCGGGCGCTCGTCGCCATCGGCCGCCGCTGCCGCTCCGATGCCGCCGCCCGAGTCGGGCACCTTGGTGCTATGCGCGCTGCGCCTCGGGGAGCTCGTCGCGGCCGCAGCCGCCTGGCCCAGCTGCTGGCTGTCGGCAGGGATGCCCAGCTGCTGCTGTCCAGCTGCTGCGCCGCGCCGCGAGCCGCCGCCGCCGCTGCCGAGGAGCTGCCCCCTCCCCTCGTGCGCGCGGCGCTGCGCGGCCTCGCGCACCCCCTCCCCCTTGTCCTCGTCCCCATCCCCAGCGTCTGCTGCCCCACCGCGGTCCGCCGCCCCCAGCAGCAGCAGGCCGCATGCAGCGGCCGCGTCTGCGTCCTCCCCCGCGCCGCCCCCCACCGCCTCCTGCTGCCCCTGCTGCCCCTGCTGCGCCTGATGCCCCTGCTGCGCCTGCTGCGTCTGCTGCCCCCGCGTCTGCCGCACCCGCGGCGCCTGAGGCTGGGCGGTCGTCTTGGCGGGCGGCTGCGGCTTGGGCGGGCGCAGCCGCTGGCCGTCGGGGCCCAGCTTGGGCGGGCGGCCACGGGGCTTTGGGCCTGGCTGGTGGTGGTGGTGGTGGTGGTGGAGCTGCTGCTGCTGTTGCTGCTTGTGGTGGTGGTGGGGGTGCTTGACCGCCGTGATCTCCACCTCCACCTCCACCACCTCGGCCCCCTCATCGTCATCCACGACCATTCCCCCGCCCGCCGCCGCGCCCTCCCCGCCCTCCTGCAGCAGCTCCATGTCCACGTTCACGTCCATCTCTTCGCCCCCCTCGCCTGCACCGCGCTCGCCCGGCTGCTTGCCCGCCGCCGCTGCCTCCAGCTTCTTGGCCCGGCGTGCAGGCGGCGCCGCAGCGGCGGACGCCCCACCCGCGGCTGCCGCCCCTTGCTTCCGCTTCCGCCCCGCTGCGGGTGGTGCGGGAGCGGGCGCACGCGCAGGCACAGGCGCGGGCGAAGCAGCCGCACCGCCCTGAGCGCTGACAGCCGTCACGGAAGCGTTCCGCACGCCGCGCCCAAACGCGCGTCCGGCGTCGGGATCGACGACCGTCGCCGCCGTGACGGCCTCGTCGATGAGGCCCTGGCACGCGGACAGCGACAGGCAGCGGGACACCTGCAGCTGCGGCTGCAGCGGGCGCGGTGGCAGCGCACTGGCTGCGCCCGCGGCAACGCCCTGGCCGATACCACCGCCAGCACCGGCGCTGCCGCTCACGCCCCCGCCGGCCGACGCCCCTGCAGTGAAGCCGCCGTCGCCGCCCCCGCCAGCCGACACCCCCCCAGTGCCGCTGCCGCCAGCCGGCGCCTCTTTGCCGCTGCCGCTGCCACCGCCCTCACCGGCCGGCACCTTCCCAGCGTCGCTGCTCACGCCCCTGTCGGCCGACAACCCCTCAGTAGGGCCACCACCGCGCCCATCAGCGGACACACCCTCAGTGGGCCCGCTGTCGCCGTCCCCACCAGCCGCAACCCCTGTGCCGCCGCTGCCGCCGCCGCTGCCGTCCCGCTTGGCCGGCACCCCCTCAGTAAGGCCGCCACCGCGCCCACCAGCGGACACACCCTCAGTGCGGCCGCTGCTGCCCACATCGGCCTGCACCTCCTCACCGCCGCAGCCGCTGCCCCCACCATCCGGCCCCCCCTCACTGCCACCGCCACCAGCTGGCACATCTGTTGCGCTGCTGCCGCCACCGCCCCCATTAGCTGCCACCCCATCAGCGCCGCTGCCACCGCCGCCCGCAACGGCCGGCGTCTCCACGGTGGGGCCGCTCCGGTCCAGAATGGCGACGAGGGCGTCGTCTGTCATCGATTCTGCAACGACCGACGCGTTGGTCTGCGCGCGTGCATGCGACCGCAAGGATTCGTGTGCGGGCGTGCATGTGACAACAAGGAGTGGTTTGTGTGAGTGTATGTATGTGTGCGTGTGTGTGTGTATATGTGTGTGTGTCTGTCTGCCTGCCTGCCTGCCTGCCTGCCCGCCCGCCCGCCCGCCCGCCCTGCCTGCCTGTCTGTCTGTCTGTCTGTCTGTCTGTCTGTCTGTCTGTCTGTCTGTCTGTCTGTCTGTCTGTCTGTGCCTGCCTGCTTGCCTGTCTGCAGGCCTGTCTGTGCACGCGTGTATGAGCGCGCGCGCATACGTGCATGCAAGGCAGCATAGGAGTCTTACCTGCGTCTGCGTGATGAGCGACACCAGGTACTCGCGCCGGTCCTCAGCAGAGGTTGAGTTGTCAAAGAAGCCACCTGCATTGTGGGGCAGGCCGGTGTGCACATTCGTGTGAGAGCGTGCTTGCGCGCGTGAGCGGACATGTGCGTGTCACCCAATCATCCCCAATCGCCGCCTCTGCAAACTTGCGCTTCTCGCTTGCCTCAGCCAACCAATACACAAAGGCACGCACACAAACACACACAGAGAAGGCGAGAGAGAGTGGGAGAGAGAAAGGCAGACACAGAGAGATAGACAGACAGATGACAGAGAAGGAGACAGACAGAGAGACAGACAGAGAGAGATAGACACAGAGAGAGAGACAGAGAGATAGAAAGAGGGACAGAGAGACAGATAGAGAGAGACACAGAGAAAGAGAGACAGAGAAAGAGAGAGAGAGAGAGAGAGAGAGAGACAGAGAGAGATAGAGCCAGAAAACTATCATTACCCACCTGTGACCGCCGCCTCTGCAAACTTGCGCTTCTCGCCCGCGCTCTTCACGACGTGCTCCTCGATAGAGCTGGCCGTCACACATACACGTACGCACGCACGCACACACACAAACGCACACACACACACGCACGCACACACACACACGCACGCACACACACACACGCACACACACACACGCACACACATGCGCACGCACGCACGCACACACACACACGCACACACACGCACACCTGTGATAGCCGCCTCTGCAAACACACACACACACGCACACCTGTGATCGCCGCCTCTGCAAACTTGCGCTTCTCGCCCGCGCTCTTCACAATGTGCTCCTCGATCGAGCCGGCCGTCACGAGGCGCAGCACGAGCACGGTGCGCGCCTGGCCGATGCGGTACGCGCGTGCCATGGCTTGGTCCTCCACCGCAGGGTTCCAGTCGCTATGAGTGCGCGTGTGTGTGTGTGTGTGTGTATGTGTGCGTGTGTGTGCGTGTGTGTGTGAGAGAGAGGAAGAGGTAGAGGGGGAGACATATACACTGTGCGTTTAGAGAGAGAGAGGGGAAGAGAGAGAAGAAAGAAGGGGGAGAGGGGGAGAGAGGGGGAGTGGAGAGGGAGAGGGAGAGAGAGGAATAGGGAGAGAGATTGTGTGTTTGTGTGTGCGATAGAGAGACCAGCCTATAACAAGTAACACGGGGTTTCCAGCTGAGCAGGCTACTCTTCTACTAGAGACACCCGCCGATACTCCAGCACACTTAAGTACTAGAGTACCGCCGGCTCCCGGCCGATAGACTACCACTCCCGCCGGCTAGACTACCCCAAACAGCGGTCTCTGAGAGACATGTCTGGCAAGGAGCATATAGGAGAGGACCTTCCTCAGGGTCACAGTAGTGGCCTTGTGGCCAGTCAAGCCGGCAGAGCCGACTGGCGCTGACTGGAACGGTCCCCGCCTGGCAGTGCATGGCTGTCCAGCTCTCGTTTGCATGGGGCTCAGCCGGCGCCCCATGCCTCATGCATGGCCAGGTCCCACCCTCCAGGGGGGGCATGGGCGACCAGCCTATGCGTTGCGCATAAACTATGGCCTGGTCCTCCACCGCAGGATCCCAGTCGCTGTGAGGGGCACGGATATGGACATGAGTGCGTTAGAGAGGGAGAGAGAGAGAGTGAGAGAGAGAGGGGGGGGAGAGAGAGAGAGTGAGAGAGGGGAAGAGAGAGAGTCCGACGCGTGCGCACGGGTAAGAGAGGCCGATACGATACGCGCGTGCCATGGCCTGGTCTTCCACCGCGGGGTTTCAGTCGCTGTGGGGGGCATGGACATGGACATGGGCATCGGTGCGTGAGGGAGAGAGATAGAGAGACACAGCGAGTGTGTGCGTGTGTTAGTAAGAAAACGAGAGACCAGCCAATGAGTTGCGCACATACCTGGCCTGGTGCCCCACAGCAGGGTCCCAGTCGGTATGGGGGGCATGGGTGCGTGAGGGAAAGAGGGCGAGATAGATAGGGGTAGTTACAGGGCATTCGTGCGTGTGCGTGCGTGCACACGAGTGCGTGCGTGCACTGTCGTAGAAGATGACTGTGTCTGCCGCCTGCAGGTTGATCCCCACGCCGCCCGCGCGCATGTTTGAGCAGTCTCTTTAGTAACTGTAAGTGTGAGTGTCGGGGTGTCACACCTGTCGTAGAAGATGACTGTGTCGGCCGCCTGCCTGCAGGCTGATCCTTACGCCGCCGACACGCACGTGTGTGGGTACGCTACCAGTAGTTTTTTTTCTTTTTTCTTTTCAACCGTTTGCGTGAGTTTGAGTGGGTGCCACACCTGTCGTAGAAGATGACTGTGTCGGCCGCCTGAAGGTTGATCCCCACGCCACCCGCGCGCATCGACAGCAGGAACACAAACGTGTTGGACGCGGGGTTGTTGAACTGCGTGTGTGTGCGTGTGCGTGTGTGTGTGTGTGTGCACGTGTGAGTCCAAATGTGTTGGATGTGGGGTCGTTGAACTGCGTGTGTGCGTGTGTGTGTGTGTGTGCACGTGTGTGTCCGTGCGCGCATCGACAGCAGGAACACAAACGTGTTGGACGCGGGGTTGTTGAACTGCGTGTGTGTGCGTGTGCGTGTGTGCGTGTGCACGTGTGAGTCCGTGCGCGCATCGACAGCAGAAACACAAACGTGTTGGACGCGGGGTTGTTGAACTGCGTGTGTGTGTGTGTGTGTGTGTGTACGTGTGTGTCCGTGTGCGCATCGGCAGCAGGAACACAAACGTGTTGGATGCGGGGTCGTTGAACTGCGTGTGTGTGTGTGTGTGTGTGTGTGTGTGTGCTCGTGTTTGTCCGTGCGCGCATCGACAGCAGGCAAACGTGTTGGACGCGGGGTCATTGAACTGCGTGTGTGCACGTGTGTGATTGTGTGTGTCTGTGTGCACACGTGTGTGTCTGTGTGCGCATTGATAGCAGGAACACAAACGTGTTGGACGCGGAGTCGTTGAACTGCGTGTGTTGTGTGTGTGTGTGTGTGTGCACGTGTGTGTTTGTGTGTGTTTGCATGCAAGCTTCCTTATGAAACAATTTCCGTGATCCAAATTTACCGTGTGGTGGAAACTGAATTGAATGTGCCTGTCTCTGTCTCTCTACCTCTCTGTTTCTCTGTGTGTCTCTCTGTCTCTCTGTCTCTCTGTCTCTCTGCCTCTCTCTGTCTCCATCTGTCGCTCTCTGTCTCTCTGTACTTGCCTCAGCCACGAGCTCGCCGCGCTCGGACAACGGCGTGCTGCCATCCAGTCGCAGGAAGCGGTGACCGTGCCAGTGGAGCAGCTCCTCGATCACATCTAGCATGCGTGTCATCGTGCAGAAGAGGAGCACCTGGGGAGTGTGTGTGTGCGTGTGTTGCCATCCAGTCGCAGGAAGCGGTGTCCGTGCCAGTGGAGCAGCTCCTCGATCACATCCAGCATGCGCGTCATCGTGCAGAAGAGGAGCACCTGGGGAGTGTGTGTGTGTGTGTGTGTGTGTGTGCGTGTGCGTGTGCTGCCATGCAATCGCAGGAAGCACCTGAGTGGGAGAGGAGTGGATGTGTGTGTGTGCATGTGTGTGTGTGTGTGTGTTGGTGGTGGAGGGGGGGGGGGCAGATCAACAGGCACGTGGGACAGCCTCGTATGGACCCACGGGGAATAGGTCTGATCGTAGGCATCCGGTGGACGCCCCCATGCAAGCACACACACGCACACACACACACACGTACACACACACACACACACGCACACACACACGCACACGCACACACACACAATGTGTGTCACACACACACACACACACGTGCACACGCACACACACGCGCATAAACGCGCGCACACACACGCGTGCAAACACACACATGCATGCTTTGAGGGTCTGTCCTCCATCCTTCACTCAAGATTGGGCCGTGCCGCCTACCTTGTGGCCGCCCGCCTGCAGCTTGGTCAGCACTCGGTCGAGCATGTCGAGCTGCGCATACATACAGGTACAGCATGTGTGAGTGGGAGTGTGTGTGTGTGTGTGTGTGTTGTGTCATGGGACGTTGTGTCATATTGTGTGTGTTGGATGACAGGGCCCGCCTTGCGTGGGGCAGCAGCAGCGGCAGCGGCGGCAGCGCAAGCAGCAGCCCGCTTGCAGCTTGGTCAGCTCTCGGTCAAGCAGGTCAAGCTGCGCATACATACATGTACAGCAAGTGTGCATGGGAGTGTGTGTGTGTGTTTTGTGTGTGTGTGTGTTTGATCACAGGGCACACGTGGCGTGGGGCAGCATCAGCATCAGCATCAGCAGCAGCGGCAGCAGCGGCGGCAGCTCTGCGTGCGGCATGGAGGATGCCAACGGGTGGCTGCTGGTCTCCCACCCACGACGCAGCTTCCCACAACCGGCGGCAGCTAAGCTTTTTGCAGGCAGAAGGTCAACATGAAGACAATGATGATGGATCTTACAGTCTGTGTGACACCAGTAATGATGTATAAGACCGGTGTCGGCGCTAGCGCCCGACACCTTAAACTCAGTTTCAGTGGGAAACTGGCTGGCTACCTGGTAGGGGTGAGGGTAAACCCCCACACGCGCGCACGCACTGGACCTAGACAGGACACTGGGCCCCCAGATCCACCCTATACCACCCAGGTAGTGACAGCAACGCATTGTTGGTGTGCGCCTGTGTTCTACTACTAGTCCCGCCGCCGCCATTGGCTCCAGCAATCTCCTCCATGCCCGCCAGCAATCTCCTCCACGCCCGCCAGCAATCTCCTGTATGCCCGCCAGCAATCTCCTCCATGCCCGCCAGCAATCTCCTGTATGCCCGCCAGCAATCTCGTCCATGCATGGGCGCCGCCATGCGATCTCCATGCGCCGCGCCGCGCTCCATGCGCGCCAGCACCCGTACCACCCGCCTCATTCCCGTTCTTTAGCCATTTCCCGTGACACCTCCGCCGTCCCCTTTGGCATCTGTAACCCGTATCCTCTCCCTGTAGCCTCATTCCCCGTTCTTAACCGCCATCTCCATTATGGTGCCCGCCCGCTGGTGGGGCCTCGCCTCGCCCCATGCCGCACGGCTAGTGTATTGATTGCTGCGCCATCTATAATCTGCGCCTTGGGGCAGGGAACCCCTGCGCCACAACCTCCTCACAAAGCCTAGCCGCATGTGCCTCGCTTCCCATGTTTCTCAATTTCTCGCCATCCGCTTCCATGCTGCCGCCTGCAATCTCCTCCTCGCCAGCGACAAAGACATTCAATTTCTATTTTTCTGAAGCTGTGATACCTTCATAGCAGTCCACTGGAGTCCTCAACCCACCCACCCACCCACCCACGTACCTTCCACTTGCGGTAGATCAGCGTGGCAGGCACGCCCGGCGTGTGGTCCTCAACCCACCCACCCACCTTGCCACACAGTGTGATGACCGGCGGCAGGTCTGCGTGCGGCAGGCCCAGCTCGGAGTGCTGAACGTGCAGGTGTGAGATGTACGGGTGGTTGCAGATGTTGCGCATCTCCTGCGGGGGTGGGTCGCACAGGAGAGCAGGTGTTGCACGGGCGCTGTTGC
>VFSX01000144.1:0-52500 GCA_016618255.1 Chlamydomonas sp. UWO 241 | reverse complement strand
GGGGCGGGGCTTGGTGGCGGGGATGGGTCATAAGAGAGCGGCCTCAGCCTCTACGGTGCTCTTGCCGTCTGGCCCGCACCCAGTGCAGGCAACCTGGGTGGGTGGGCGGGTGGATGGGTGGTGGGGTGGGTGGCAGGGTTGGGCAGTGGCCTCGGCCTCTACTGCGCTCTGGCCGTCTGGCCCGTCCCCACTGCATGAGACCTGGGTGGCAGGGTTTGTTGGCAGGGTTAGGTTGGTGTGGAGGGCTGCGGTTAAGTGCAGCGGCGCTCTGGCCGTCTGGCCCGTCCCCACTGCATGAGGCGTGGGTTAGGGAGGGAGCGGGGTTTGTTGGCAGGGTTGTGTCGGGGCAAAGGGCAGCGGCGCTCTGGCCCGCATCCGGTGAGGGTCATGGCCTGGGCTGGGGGTTTGGTGGCAGGGTTAGGTCGGTGTGGAGGGCGGCGGTTCAGTGCGGCTGCGCTCTGGCCATCTGGTCCGTCCCCATTGCAGGCGATCTGGGTGGGCGGCGGGGCTGGGTCGTTGGTGGACAGTTGGGGTCTGTGGTGGGCGGCTTGGGTCATCGGGGAGGGGGCTGTTGAGGGTGGCGGTGCTCTTGCCATCTGGCCCGTCCCCACTGCATGCGACCTGGGTAGGTGGGTGGGTGGCGGGTTTTGCTGGCTGGGTTGGGACGGTGGACCTGGTAGGCTGGCGCACTGCGTGGCCTTGCGGGCTCTCCCTAGTAGAGTTCCCCAAGACGTGTAGTGTCGGCCTCAACTCACGCCCCAGGGTCCTCCGGGCGCGTAGCGTGAAACCTTTAAAACCTGGGGCGGTGGGGAGGCGCCGTGGGCGCGATTGATGGGGAGGCGCGGTGGGGCGGCGCCAGGGGCGCGATTGATAGCGGCGCGCGCTGGCCGCTCGGCCCCCCCAAAGCCGTGGAGCAGCACTCGCCTACAGTGCCTCCGGCAGCGCGGCGAACCAGCCCTCGCACTCGTCCGCGCTGCCGAAGAGGTCTCTCGAGCCCTGGGGGAGCCAGAGGACCCGCCCCCCACACGCACGCACTCATGCAACCGAGCGTAAAATCGACCACATGCGAGAAATAAAAACTTAGGTGTTGAAATAATTGCCTGCAGTGCCTCCAGCAGCGCAGCGAACCAGCCCTCAAACTCACACGACTATTAACTCAAGCCCCTGGGACAAGCCAGAGGACCACCCCATCCACCCACCCACCCAGACACAAGACACCCACAAGCCAAGACACAAAACTGCACTCGCCTGCAGAGCTTCCAGCGGAGCGGCAAACCAGCCCTCGAACTCGTCCGCGCTGCCAAAGAGGTCTGGCATGAGGAAGTGCATGAGCGACCACAGCTCTCGCAGGTTGTTCTGGAGAGGCGTGCCGGTCAGCAGCACCTAGGGGGGGGGGCAAGGGGGTGGGGAGGCTCTGGGAGGTGGGTGACAGCAAAGTGCCGGCCGGCATGAGCAAGTGCATGAGCGACACAGCTCTTGCAGGTTGCTCTGGAGGGGCGTGCCTGTCAGCAGCACCTAGGGGGGGGGCAAGGGGGTGGGGAGGCTCTGGGAGGTGGGTGACAGCAAAGTGCCGGCCGGCATGAGCAAGTGCATGAGCGACCACAGCTCTCGCAGGTTGTTCTGGAGGGGCGTGCCTGTCAGCAGCACCTGGGGTTAGCGGTGGGGTGGATGGGATGGGTGGGGGGAGGTGGTTGAGGTGGTCGAGGTGGGCGGGATGGGTGGGGGGGAGATAGGGGAGGTGGCGGACGCGTAGTCCTGGAAGTTTCCAGGGTTGGTTCTCCCCGAGGTAGTTCTGAGGCGCCGTTCCGGTGAGCAGCACCTGAGGAGGAAGGGAGTGACGGCAGTGATTTTTTGTTCGTGAATTTTGATTAATTATTCGACAGCCGGATTATGCTGTAACCCCGTTGACCGTTGACCTCCCGTTGACCGTTTGTCCTCATATATAAGTCACTTGGAAGCTCTAGACAAGCTCTGTCTGGCGGGCTCATCAGACTAACAAATCCACTGCATGGGTTGAGCTGTGTGCAAGGTCACAGCAGTAACAGTAACAGTAACACGGGGTTTCCAGCTAAGCAGGCTACTCTTCTACTAGAGACACCCGCCGATACTCCAGCACACTTAAGTACTAGAGTACCGCCGGCTCCCGGCCGATAGACTACCGCTCCCGCCGGCTAGACTACCCCAAACAGCGGTCACAGCACAGCCGGAATACAGCCAAATGGCTGTGTAGGGCCGAAAATGAAATCACTGAATGGCGGTGATGTGTGGAGTGCATAGGTGGTGGATGGGTTGAGGGTGGTGGGTGGCTCAGAGCAAGTGTATCAGCAGCATGAGTCGATGTTGTTGAGGTTGTGCTGGAGCGGCGTTCCGGTCAGCAGGGACCTAGGGACGGTGGCGGTCGCGGTGGGGTGGGCGAGATGGTGCAAGGTGGGGAATGCTTAGAGCTGGTTGTTTGGAGGATCTCTCGAGGGTCGCCGAGGGAGGTTGCTCTGCAGAGGCGTGTCGGTGAGCAGCACCTGTGCACAGCAGTGGGGGGAGAGTGCACCGCATCGGTCAGAGGGGCTGAGCGTGGCGCCTGCGCCTTCTACATGGTGCGCGCGCGTAGGGGCGCTCGAAGGATGGTGCGCGCGTGAAGCTGGGCGCGCGCACATGCGTACGTGCTGCCGATGGCGGCGCCTGTGCACATGCCTGCGGTTGTGGGCCGGGACGGCACGCTGCTGGGCTGTGCAGCTGAGGAGGCTGTGTAGCTTGGGAGGCTGGGCAGAGGTGGGTAGTTGCAGCTGGGAGGAGGCTAGTTGCAGCTGGGAGGAAGCTAGCTGCAGCTGGGAGGAAGCTAGCTGCAGCTGGGAGGAAGCTAGCTGAAGCTGGGAGGAAGCTAGCTGCAGCTGGGAGGAAGCTGGCTGTAGCTGGGAGGAAGCTAGCTGCAGCTGGGAGGAAGCTTGCTGTAGCTGGGAGGAAGCTGGCTGACAGCTGGGCAGGCTGGGCAGAGGAAGCTGGGCAGCAGAAGCAGAGGAGGCTGGGCAGCAGAAAATACTAGGCAACGACGCGTCCAGCTCCAGCCGCCTTCCAGCCCGCAGGGCACCGGTGTGCAAGACACCAGCCTAGTTGCGTTTGGTGACGCAGAGGAGGCTGGGCAGTGGCGACGCGCCCAGCCCCACCCACCTTGCACCCCGCAGAGCACCGGCAGGCTGGGCACAGGAAACTGGCCATCAGAGGGGGCTGGGCAGCAGCGACAGGGTTCCCAGGCCCCGCCCACCTTGCACCCCGCCTTGTACATCTGCAGCTCGGTGCTCAGCTTGCAGTCTGCGTTCTTGAGGCGGTGGCCCTCGTCGACGATGAGCACCTCGTACGTTAGGCGGCTCAGGCGCGGGCTGTCTGCGTTGGTGGGCACAAGTGCACGTGCGTCGGTGGGGGGCAAATGGGGTGCGTACGCCAGCGGCGCGTGTGCGCCAGCGTGTGAGCGTGTTGACGACGAGCATCTCGTACGAAATGCGGTTCAGGCGCGGGCGGTCTGCGTTGGTGGGCACACGTTCGCATACGCCGGGGCAAAGGAGGCGTGTGTGCAGACAACGTGTGCGTGCGCAAGTGTGTGCTTGTCATCGAGGAGCACGAGAAGCACCTCGTGCGGTGGGCACACGTGCACGTGCGTCGGTGGGGGGCAACTGGGGTGCGTGCGCCAGCGGCGCGTGTGCGCCAGCGTGTGAGCGTGTTCACGACGAATATCTCGCACGAAAAGCGGCTCAGGCGCGGGCGGTCTGCGTTGGTGGGCACACGTTGACACACGTCGGGGCAAAGGAGGCGTGTGTGCAGACAGCGTGTGCGTGCGCCAACGTGTGCTTGTCAACAATGAGCATGATGAGCACCTCGTGCGAAAGGCGGCTCAGGCGCGGGCGGTCTGCGTTGGTGGGCACACTTGCACATACGCCGGGGCAAAGGAGGCGTGTGTGCCGACAATGTGTGCGTGCGCCAATGTGTGCTTGTTAACAATGAGCACCTTATGCGATGGGCGGCTCAGGCGCGGGCGGTCTGCGTTGGTGGGCACACGTTTGCATGCGTCGGGGCAAAGGAGGCGTGTGTGCAGGCGAAGTGCGTGTGCGCCAGCATGTGAGCGTGTTGACGACGAGCATCTCGTACAAAAGGCGGCTCAGGCGCGGGCGGTCTGTGTTGGTGGGCACACGTGCACGTGCGTCGGTGGGGGGCGAATGGGGTGCGTGTGCCAGCTGCGCGTGTACACCAGCATACGATAGGCCACTCGGGTCTGCGTTGTGGGCACACGTGCACACGCGTTGGTTGGGGCAAAAGAAGATCGTGTGCACGCAGCGTGAGTGCACCAGCGTGTGCGTATGTTGACGACGGGCACCTAGTGTTTTTGGGCGGCTCAGTCAGGGGCGGTCAGCACCACGCACACGCACACGCACACACACACACACACACACACGCACACGCACACGCACACGTACGCACACACACGCACACGTACGCACACACACACGCACGCACACGCACACACGCACGCACGCACGCACGCACACGCACGCACACGCACGCACACGCACGCACGCACACGCACGCACACGCACGCACACGCACGCAAACGCACGCACACACGCGGCCACACGGCCACGCACACACACACACACACACACACACACACACAAACAAACACACACACACGCACACACACGTGTAGACAGGCCTTGACTCACGCCCTTGGGTCCTCCGGGCGCGTACATCTAAAACCTGTAAAGCCTCCTCTCCCGCACGCACCGTTCTTCCCAATGCACATGTCGTACGTGGTGAGCAGCACCTGGATGCCCTGGCCGCGCTTCGCCGCCGCCTTGTCGAACGCCCGCGCACGCTCGGCCGCGTTGCCGTGGTACACGGTCACGCGCAGGCGCGGCGCCCAGCGCGCGAGCTCTGCTGCCCAGTTGGGCAGCACGCTCGCGGGCGCGACGATGAGGAACCGGCCGCGCAGGTGCTGCACCTCCACCAAGTGGCACAGCATCGCGATGACCTGGATCGTCTTGCCGAGGCCCTGCGCAGGTTGGGGACGAGACAGGCGGCGTGCAGGCATTGGGGTAAATGTGAAACGCAAAGGGGTGCTATGATGCCCTGCAGCGCCCACAGCAGAGAGAGGGTGCTGACCTGGGTTGTCTTGCCGAGGTCCTTTTTAAGAAGAGGAGGGAGGAGGCCTCCTCTTTAATTTAAAAGGAGGTCCTTTAGAGGAGGGAGGAGGTCCTTTTAAGGAGGGAGGAGGTCCTTTTTAAAAGAGGAGGTGCGGGGCCTGGCAAGGGAGGGCACAGTCAGGATCTAGAGAGCGACGCGCGGCACGCGGAGCAAACACCCGCCCCCCAGGCATGCGCCCACCGCATGCACGAATCTGCAGCAGTATGTGCGTGTGTGTGGCAGCCCCCTTCCACCACCGCCCCGACCCACCATCTCGTCTGCCAGGCAGCCGTTCAGCTTCTTCGCGTGCAGGCCCACGAGCCAGCGCAGCCCGTGCATCTGGTACTCGCGCAGCGCGCCCGCCTCCACCATCACTGGCTGCTCAGGAATGTCGGCGGGCATGGTGTCCACCAGCCGGCCCCACGCGTTGCTGCTGTCCAGCACGCCCCCCGACGCGGCCGCGATGCCGAGCTTGGCGCACAGCTTGCGCAGGCACGCATCTGTCTGGCCCAGGATGGCCTGGAACCGCTCGCTGTTGGCGTCCTTGACCAGCTTAAGGTACGCACCCATGTCGGCCGACTTGAGCGCGTGGATGCGCTGGCGCGCAGCCTCCTCGCGGCGCCGCCTCGCCTCGGCCTCAGCCTCGGCGTGCCACTGCATCACGCCGGCCGAGATCGTGGCTGTGCGCCTGCGTGCTGCTGCCTGCTGCGCTGGCCGCGTGGAGTTCACTGCCGTGTGCAGATCGCGTGCAAGCGCCTCGCGCACCGCTGCCGCCTCGCGCTCGACAATGGAGTGGGCAATGTGCTCCCACTCCATCGCCTCCAGCTGGCGGCCGTCCACCCCATCAAAGCACAGATCTGGGGGCAGCTCGAAGCAGATCGACGCGCCGGTGCGCATCACACATGCACACGCCTGCTGCATCTGCCGGCGCTTCACATGCAGTGGCAGGCCACGCCTAGCTCCCATTGCCTGCGCTGCCATCGCGCGTGCTTGGCCCATCATCACGCCGGTCAGCTCCTCGCTGCCGCATGCGGCGCTGCCTGGAGCAGCCAGCGCGCCCGACCCACCGGCAGCGCCATGCTCGACCCTGCGGCGCATGGGCGCATGCGGCGGGTCATTCGTATGCGCAGAGCAGCCACATGGACTGCACAAGGCATGCGCATGTGCCCCTGAGTGAGTCACCACCCACATTGCCAGCAGCTCCAGAGCCCTGCTCCGCTCGTCGTCGCCCATGTGGGGCAGAGGCGAGCTGTCTGTGGCCATGGTAGCCGAGAGGCATTCGAGCGCCTGCGAGGGAGGGAGCAGCAGCGCGTCACAACAGCACCCTCGCGACGGAGCTAAATCATGCGACTGCGACGCTGAATGCGCGGTACCGTCTGCAGCACGCGGGAGGCGCTTTCGGGGTCGAGAGCGGAGAGGAGGCCTAGGCTGCAGCCAAGCACGCCCTCACTGGGCGCCATCGCCACGTTGCTCGATATGGGCGTGCGTGTAGGAAGGAGAAAGTGAAGGAGGAGCTCGCTCCTCGCTTGCATTTTGAAAGTTGGGGTGTGGGGGAAGTTGGGGGGAGGCTGGTGTGTAGAGAGGGCTCTGCGCCTCTTCGTTTCTGTCTTGCTCCGAGAAAGAAACTTGCTCAGGCTTTCTTGATCCTCCTCAGGAGGGGGAGCAATCTTTTTCAGCAACCTGCACCCCATGGCACACGTTACGCCTAGCTCAACCGCAGTCCAGCCCACCACTCGCAGTGTCCCTGGGGCATGCCCGCGGCTGGGGCTACCAGCACTGCAGTGCAACTGCAAGGTTGGCTGCCATCTTGATGGTTATTTGCAGAGGGGTGCGCGGCGGAGTGGTAGTCTATCGGCCGGGAGCCAGCGGTACTCTAGTACTTAAGTGTGTTGGAGGATTGGCGGGTTTCTCTAGTAGAAGAGTAGCCTGCTTAGCTAGAAACCCCGTGTTACTGTTACTGTTACTGCGCGGCGGCTCGGCCTGGCGCTGCGGCGGCGGAGCGCTGGGGCATGCGGCTCGCGTGGGACTGCAACGAAATATTGCGATATGGACGTGCACACCCACAATGCCCCAGCGCAAAGGCGTGTGCAGCACGTGCTGGAGCTGGCCCACGAGGTGCTGCCACCACGCATATGCATATGAGTGGCCGATGCGCGCGGCAGAGGTGGTCACCTTGGCAGCCGCGAAGCTTGCATCGCTGGAGCCACGCGCCTGCTCCTGCTTTAAATAACCTCCTAAACCCTAAACCCTAAACCCTCCTGCTGCGAAACAGGAACGCGTGACGCTGAGTAGCCGCCACCTCGGTCGACGCTAGCGGCGGCTCGAGTGCGCCGGGGTTAACCCAGTTCGTACATGTATGGGCTCTGAGGGCACCCGCGAGTGGAGTGAGTCAAGGGCTTGATTGTAAGTCTGGCTCTGGGGGATCGGCTAGGCGAGCCCGTGAGGCCCGCGCAGGCGCCAGCCTAATTACGAAAGCAGTGCGCCGGGCAGCAGCATTTGGGCTGTGCAACTCTGAAGAGCCGGACAAGCCTAAACTCCTGAGGCTTGCAGCGTGCGCAGCGCGGTACCAAGGTGGGGTGTGCGGCGCCGCATCATGCTGAGGGTGGATTTTACAGTCTAGCGCACACCACCACAAAACAAAAAGACGGTGACAAAGCCCATCCAAAGAGTGCGTCCCGATGTGTCTCGAGCATGTGTGTGCGGGCATGAGTGGCCACTGCCTAGGCCAGCAGCGTTGCACGTAGGGCCAAATTCATCAGGCCTGTCCTGCCACACCCCATCTCCCCCCCCTGAATGCTCAAGCCCCCACCTCTGTAAAATGCTTTCAACGTTGCAAACTGCAAGAGGTGCAGTGGTGCAGCCCAGACATCAGAAAGTGGCTCGAAAACTCGTTGCATTTAAAGCTCAATGCCAGCACCTGTGTTTAGTCGGCGCAACAGCTGGACAGCACACACCCATTACCCTCTCCCCTCTCCCACAACGCCGACATATCTAATTGTAAGTGAAAGTGCAGCCACACAACAAAAAGCGGCATGGAAACTCATTTCATCTGTAGCCCAATGGTAGCATTTGCAGGTGGCATCGGCGCGTCAGGTGGATAGTCAGCACACACCCAGCCGCTTTATCTCCTGCAGCAAGTTGGCACTGGCTGCGGCAGCGGCAGCGGCAATGATCCCACGGATCTCGGTATTGCCGTGGCCGATTTCCTTCAGTGCCTGTGATGCGTCCAGTTTTGTGTTGTCAGAGCCAGACCCAAGAAGATTCACCAGTGCAGGGATGGCACCAGCGGCAGAGATGTTCACGGCGTTCTCTGTGTTAAGAGCAAGGTTCTTCAATGCAAATGCCGCTCTCCTCTGGACCTGCTCTGGTGAGCCAGACCGCAGCATCTGCACCAGTGGAGGGATGGCACCAGCAGAAGCGATTGTGACCTTGTTCTCAGCGTTCCCAGCAAGGTTGCCCAGCGCTGCTGCTGCATTCTCGTGCACTGCAGCTGGAGAGCAACCCCCCAGCAGGTGCACCGTGGGGGGGGGGATGGCACCGGCAGTGGCGATCGACACACGGTTGTCATCAATCAGAGCGAGGTTGCACAGTGCTGCAGCTGCCTGCTCCAGCACGGCGTCTGGACAGTTGCACAACAGCAGCTGCACCATTGGGGGGATGGCACCGGCAGAAGCGATGGTGACCTGGTTGTCGTCATTCAGAGCGAGGTTGCTCAGTATTGCTGCTGCTTGCTCCTGCACGACGGCTGGAGAGTTGGACAACAGCAGCTGCACCATTGGGGGGATGGCACCGGCAGAAGCGATGGTGACCTGGTTGTCGCCATTCAGAGCGAGGTTGCACAGTGCTGCTGCTGCCTGCTCCAGCACGGCGGCTGGAGAGTTGGACAACAGCAGCTGCACCATTGGGGGGATGGCACCGGCAGAAGCGATCGCGACCTTGTTGTCAGCATTCTGAGCAAGGTTGCTCAGTGTTGTTGCTGCTTGCTCCTGCACCTTGGGCGGAACGTCAGACTGCATAAGCTGGACCAGTGGAGGGATGGCACCGGCAGCAGCGATGGTGACTTGGTTGCCAGCGTTCAGAGAGAGGTTGTGTAGTGCTGCTGCTGCTGCATACTGCATGCTAGCTGGAGAACCATGCCCCAGCAGCTGCACCAATGGAGGGATCGCGCCGGCAGTGGCCATGACAACCCTTTTCTCATCGTTATGAGCGAGGTTGCCCAGTGCTTCTGCTGCACATACGTGGTGCGTCACAGCGGGATCATCCGGCCCCAGAAGCTGCACCAGTAGAGGTATAGCCCCAGCATGAGCGATGGAGTCCGCAGTGCGACCACTTTCGACAGCAAGGTTGCGCAGCGCTCCTGCTGCCCTCTCCTGTACTTCAGCTCGAGATCCAGCCCCCAGCAGCTGCACCAGTGGAGGGATGGCCCCGGCAGTGATGATCAAGACACGGTTGTTAGCAATCCAAGCGAGGTTGCCCAGTGCTGCTGCTGCAGTCCCCTGCACCTCGCCTGAACAGCCAGCCCCCAGCAGCTGCACCAGTGGAGGGACGGCCCCGGCAGAAGCGATGGCGACCAGGCTGTCTTGATCCCCACCGCAGCACGACAGCCCCACAATTGCATCCAGAGTTTGCCTGTGCTGAGACGGACGAGCGCTTGCGCCCAGCCTGCGCACCAGGTTCCCTACGTCCCGGCGGGCGAGGGGGGGCATCGTGTGCGACGACGCGACTGCATGTGCAGGTATGCAGGCACAAATGAGTCACGATTTGCATGGGTGCATGCTGTTCGGCATGCACGCCTCGACCCTGCAGAAGCGGCATGCGCACGGGTGCATGGCGGATGCGCGATGCATGGCGCCGTGCACTGCCTCGATCCGGTAGATCCAACCTCTGTTGGCCTGTTTGGGCACCATGCATGGCACGGTCATGCTGACAGAACACAATGAATATGCGCATGTGCGTGCGATCGGCTGCTGCGGGCGGGTCCACCCATGATGGAGCAGGGCTGGCACTCACGTCGGCGGGACTTGAATCACGCGTTGGGAATCGCGCGATGTGGCAACGCCGACGCCGACGCGTGATCAAGGGCAGGTGGCGCGGGTCGGAGACGAGCGAGGCCGATGCCACGGCGATGCCACTGTGACGTCAGGGCGTCAACCAAGCAGGGGGAAGCACGTAAAAGACAGTGGCGCCGCAGCAATGCGTGTGGATTGTGCGCAGTGGCAATGGTCGTGGCAATGGAAGGGATTCAAATGGTATGAGAGCGGTGTGGACGGTGTGGACGGCAGCCAGAAGCCGTACTGCAAGAGGACACAAGGGTGACAAGGGTCATCCAGATGAGCAGGCCACGCACTGGCAACCTAGGGGGAGCAGCCCAGTTCAGTTTGCCGGCTGTCTTCGTGCGACAGCCACAGGGGGTCGAGCACCGACACATCGGTATCCTCGCCAGAGCCGGCCCTCTGGCTGCCTCGGCAGCCGGCCTCGGAAGCCGGCCTTGGCAGCCGGCCCCGTGCTTGCGTGTGTGTTTACGTGTGTGTGTGTGTGTGTGTGTGTGCGTGCGTGCGTGTGAGTGTGTTGGTGTGTGAGTGTATGTGCGTGTGATTGCGTGTCGATTTTACAGTCTTGTTGGACGCCTGTAATGGCGTATTCGACTTGGGCTTGCGCACTCAATCCCTGAGGCAGGCAGATACTATCACCCGCACTAGGCCACTGAGTGGATACACATTGACTGTGTCCATTCCACTAGCTCTAGTACATCTGGTCGCGCCATGCGTCGCAGTTCGGGCAGCCAGCCTGGCCACCCTCCTCCTCTTCCGTTCATCACGTGGCGCACGTCCGCCATGCCGCCAGCCTCCATGCATGGCGCTTGCGCTGCGAGGGCGCTTGCTGCCAGTGCATCTCCGTCGTCATGTGTCATGCAAGTAAGATTCGCCCTGCATGGAGACCATGTCACTGAAGTGCCCCGCGATTCGTGCCGTAGCTGCAGTACGTAGGCCGAAGCCGTCGCCGCAGCCGATGTCAGTAGCCGTGGCCGTAGCCGTGGCCGATGCAGATGCAGATGCAGATGCCCAGAGGGCGGACGTGTGCGTGTGTGTGCGTGTGATCCAGACGCTGCGTCATTCCCGCCAAGCATCATCATCACTGCCGCAGCCAAACGCGATTACGGGCCCATTGCGTGCATGGCATGATGCGCGGCATGATGTGCGGACGGCATGATGCACATGCGTCAGCAGATGGGTGGGGCAGCGGTGGCTGCGGCAGCGGTGGCGGGTGTTGCGGGTGCATGAGGCTGCCGTGCTGATGCTGCCCCAACCCAGCGTAGCGGTCTGTGTTGCGGTGCACCGGTTGTTGCAATCTTTGCAGCCACTCACATGCATTTTCAAAGATTGCGTGTGTAGGGAAGTTGGGGGGGGGGGCAACGACAACGGAGATGGCCCTTCTTGAACAAGGGGCTTGGGTTACAGGCCACGCATCTAGGTTAATAGCTAGGTTACCGTCCATTATGTTGGTACGCAGGTGAAAACGCGCAATGCTCGGCAATCACAGTCAAGTTGACGCATGTCATGCACGTATGTACACTCTATCACCAGTCATCACAGGCAGAATCACAAATGCACCCAAGTATTGTTCCGAGCTGCAGCGTTTGAACCGGACCCGGTGATACTTGTCACGTCTGGTGTCTGGTGTCTGGTGTCTGGTGTCTGGTGTCTGGTGTCTGGTGTCTGGTGTCTGGTGTCTGGTGTCTGGTGTCTGGTGTCTGGTGTCTGGTGTCTGGTGTCTGGTGTCTGGTGTCTGGTGTCTGGTGTCTGGTGTCTGGTGTCTGGTGTCTGGTGTCTGGTGTCTGGTGTCTGGTGTCTGGTGTCTGGTGGCTGGTGGCTGGTGGCTCGACACGGCTGGTGGCTGGTGGCTGGTCCGTGGCTGGTGGCTCGACACGGCACACCGGCCTCAGACCCGCCCCCAGCAGCTCCACGCGCTGTTGCCGGGCCCCTCCGCCATCACGCACGACACGCACGCCTCCCTCTGCGGGGAGGGCTTGTTCATGCACTGCGCGCATGCCCAGCCGTCGGCACCTGCAGAACATGGCGAGGTGGGGTGGAGTGTGCGTGTGTGTGTGGTGGAGGAGATGTTGTTTGTGTGAGAGAGGTAGGCAAGGAGGTATGGAGAGGCGGTCGGCTCCCCCTATTGAAAAGCCTGCCCCCCCAGCTCCTCCTCTCTCCTCCTCTCCTCCTCTCTCCCTCCTCTCTCCCCTCCCCTCCCCTCACACTCACCGAAACAGCACAAGTGAGGCAGGCCTGCTCTGTCCGCTCTCCTCTTTCCCCTCTCCCCTCCTCTCCCCCCACACGTCTTGCCCCTCCTATCCCCTCCTCTCCTCTCCCCTCCCCTCCCCTCTTCCCTCCTCTCCCCCCTCCCCCCTCGCCTCTGCCTGCCCTCCCACTTAACCCACACCAGCACACGCGAGGCACGTCTACTCTCTCTCCTCCTCTCTCCCCTGTCCTCTCCCCCTAACTACCCTCATCACCCCTCTCACCTCCTCCCTCCCCTCCCCTGCCCTCCCCTCCTCTCTTCCCTCCTCTCTCCACTCCTCTCTCTACTTGTCTGCCCTATCGCCTCCGCTCTCCCCCTCCCCTCCTCTCCCCAATTCCCTCCTCTCTCCCCCCTTCCCTCCTCTCCCCCCTTGCCCCCCCATCACCTGAGCCAGCACACGTGAGGCATGCCCCCTCTCTCCTCCTCTCATCCCTCCTCTTTCCCCTCCTTTTCCCCTTGCCCCTATCCCCTCCTCTCTCCCCTCCGCCCCCCCCTCCTCTCCTCCCCCCCCCCCCCCCCCTAAACTGCGACTGACAAGTTTGTATGTGTGCACAGATGGGGCGCACCCGCATGTCCCATGCGCAACGCCCATGTGAGCACGCGCCGCACATGTGTCACAGCTGGATGCACCGCCGCGTAGCTGGCCCACTGCCATACAAGAGTCTTGACCTTGCTTGAGTGATCACTGCACGGACTCAACGCTGCCTGGCTTCCAAGTTAGCTCTACTTTGTCTCGGCCGGGCGCGGGTGACACGCTACAGCGTCAAACCAGCAACCCCCTCGCGTGCGCTTGCAGTCATCGATTTCCCGTGAGGATGGCACGGCATTGGCATGGTGTTGTGGTGAAATGCATCGCCAACAGCTGAGTACATGCAGCGGTGACAGAGAGATGCTGGGGGCACTCAGGCGCCGTGTGCACGTCCGAGTTGTGACTGGCCTTGCTCGGCCGAGATGTGACAGGCCGAGCAAGGCCGTTAACACGAATGAGCGTCCGAGAAGGCATCCCAGCAGGATCGCACATACTGAACCACAGTTTGTGCCATACGGGCTGCCCAGGTCACCACACGCACGAGGCAACAGCAGCAACAATCCCCAAGACCTAACGCGCTCTCACTCGCGCACGGGTCGCATTGCGATGCAGCGTCAACCCACAGAGTGCCATCGCGTCAGCAGCCTACGATGCGCGTGATACGTGCATGTGCGTAGCTGAGGAAGAGCATGAATCGTGCGTAAATAACAGGAGCGATGTAGGTCGCACATCTGGAGAGATGGGTGGTGGGGACGTTGGGGGGGCTTGAAGATCCTCTCTTCCCCTCTCCTCTCGCTCTGTGCCTTGACACTGTAGGCACCACCCTAGCCTCGTGAGCGTGCGCTACGCTACAACAATCAGTCTTAAGGAAGGAAAGTACACATCAACCAGCCACCAGGCAAGGTCGAATATACTGCCTGTTAGGTACACCACTTGCGGTCGTGTGCCCAGCCACTTGCCATGGATCATTGGAAGATAACCGCAAAATCCCGGCGAAGCTGTGGACCGGGACAGATGCGCCGTGGTTATGCATTGACACATTGCAGAAACTTTCCCAACATTCTGGGGACCAGCACCCAGCACCCATCATTCACCATCCACATCTGTTCCATTCACCATCATGGTGGATGATTGTAGCTTATTATTGCAGTTCATAACTATTGGTGCTGCTTGCTTGGCGCCCGCCACCAAGTGTGGATGGCGTTACCGTGGGCTACTTGTAGCTTGACCTTTTGTGGGCCTTGAGCCTTGATTCTCTAAGTCCCACTGGAGCTTTGGAACCGTACGTGTGACCGCCAGAAGTGGATTGTAAAACTCTCATCATCATATTGGTAATTGAATCGGGCGGGTTGCAGGTCGTAGTGGCCGAGGCGCAATGACGCGCCAACGTGTCAAAACGGTGATGTCCAGTACACAGCCCGCACGGAGGCCACGTCAGCCGCAATCATCTCGCGCGGCTTGCTGACCCTGTCCCTGGTTGACACCAGGGCTCTGAAGGCGGCACCTATTTTGCAGGCACACAAATGCCATCTGCAGCTCGCTGCCTGCCGGCTCGGCATCGGCGCCGCGCCTTGAACACGGAGCGCACCGTCGCAACGAGGCCCGTCGATGCAAACGGGACGTAGACCCCCAAGGACTGTTGCACCCACTTCCCTGATCTTTCAGGATTGGTGCGCAGTTCCTCAGCCACGCCCGTGGCCACGCCCTAACCTTGGGCTGTGTGCTGTGTTATAGTAAGCCAAATGGGGTGCCGTCTGAAACAGAGACGCACCCCTCATCGTTGCCCGCTTCTGTGCGGGAGCGGGACATGTGACCGGGCACATAATAATACACCAGAAGCCATGGACCTGGGGGATGGGGGTGCTCCAGGGACAGACACTCTACCAAATCGACACAAACCGAGCCGACTGAATTCAGCCGGGTCACCCACACTTTTTCACCATTTTCACCACAGGCTCTCAGAACCGTGTGGGACCCTCTAGGACTAGGGTGTATTCCGTGGCGGGTCTTCACAAAGGTGCACTGTGCTGAGGGGCCTTTGCGCCCCGACTCGCCTTTTACTTGGGGTTTGGGTTTACTGGTGGCCGTCACTGCCACTGCGATCCCGAAGAATGCCGCGGTGCAGCAGCTCGTCTTCATCATGTACCTCAGGTGGGGTGCGGCGGACGGTCTGTAATTATAAGGCATGCAGCAATCCTGCGCTTGGCCGGCAGTCTCTCGCACCGAGAGTGACACATAGCGCACCCAATGTTGTAGCATGCATGCAGGGCGTATACGCGTACGCGACGCGGCACACAGTGTTGCGCGCTGGTGGTAGTGCATGGCGTTGGGCGCATGGGTGCGTGGAGAGTGGCCAAGCGCGCAGCGGCAACCCCCCTGAGTGCCCTGTAGCAATGCGTATGCCTGGGGGATTGCGTCACTGAACGCTCCACTTGCCCCCCACCCCCACCCCCTCACCGCCCTCGTCAGGCAGCTGTGACTGAAGGTCAGCAAGGCTTTTGTGGCCGGACACGAGCACTCTCGTGCAGTGACCATCGTGAGGCCGCCTCCCGCCGCCACCCAGACAGGCGGCCCTGCCGCGGCCAGCGAGGTCTTGGAGCTGCATGTGCACGTTCCATCGAAGGGGCGGCTACTGAAGACGAAAGAGCGCACCCGCCTGTCCACAGTCGGGGCGACTTTGGGGCTGTGGGGCTGTGAGGCTGAGGACGACGGTGGAGTCGAGTACGATGCCGCGCATCACCGCCAAGGGCACGCGCCTGCAGCTGTATGTCGCTCTCGGACACGAGAACGTCTAGTCGGCAACTGCCATGCTCAACAAATCTCGCAAGGCTGCCAGCAACGCCGGTTACTATGCAGAGAAGAAGCAAAAGCTAGAGCCTGGCGAGCAGCCTGGCGCCAATGGCAGAGCTGCTGGCGACAGGGGCAGCGGCAGGGGCAGCGACAGGGGCTTGCAGCTGGCCAGCGGAAGCAGCAGCGGCAGCTCCACCGATGCTGGCGCCCTGATCAAGGGAGGCCGCCACCCCCGGGGCGGGAGCTCTGCAGCACCACCCCACTCCCACGCACACTCTTCACCCAACGATGTAAGCACTTAGGGTCTCCCCATCATCTACAGCTCATCCATCATCTACAGCCCGCTCCGCAGCAGCATGGCAGGTCCCGCTGGGCTACGTCCACAGCAGCAGCGCGCTGCGCAGTTCTGACTGGCACGCTCGCAGCAGCATTGCAGCTCGCGCCCACCACATGCGCCGCGGCAGCGCACCCCGCCTCGGCGCGCTCACCTCGCCCCCTGCTGCCACGGCGCAGCAGGCGCCTGGCGCGCACGCGCTGGTGCGCCTCCGCCTGGCGTGCGCTGCGCTGCGCGCCCAGATCAGAGCGAGCGCTGCCTTACTCCGTCCACGGCACGCCGCTGTGCCGCCACTGCGGCGCAGCAGGCGCTGAGCGCGCACGCTCGGGCGCGCCCCGGCCTGGGGTCACAGACGGTGCGCTGTGCTGCGCGCCCATACCGATCACTGCCTTACTCCATCCACGACATGCCACTGTACCACACCGAAAGTGCGTGCCACACGAGCTCGTTGTACGTGTCATCCTCCTCCGCCACGTGCATCAGCCACACCACGGCCAAGGCCACAAGCAGCATGAGCAGCATGATGGTGATGATGGCGAAGCAGCGTCCGCCTGCGGCCTTGGTGGCCACGGCTGCATCCTTGGTGGCCACGGCTGCGTCCGCCATGGCGGTGACCCTGGGTCCACACGCAGGCGGGGTGGGCGGGTGGGTGGGCGCGGGCGTGCTTTTAGGAGGCAGGGATGATGGTGGATGTTGCATTCTGTCGGGGAGAGAGAGGGAGAGAGAGAGAGTCCACAGGGCATGCCGTCTGCACCGGGCTGCTAGGCCATGTAGGCGCCGCAGTATGTAAGGCATAAGGTTGGGCGCCGATAATACATGGCGCGACGGCCTTTGTGGTATCGAGTGCAGGCGGGCGGGCAGGCATAAGCTGGCCTCAGTCAGACCAGACCAGACCAGACCAGACCAGACCAGACCAGACCAGACCAGACCAGACCAGACCAGACCAGACCAGACCAGACCAGACCAGACCAGACCAGACCAGACCAGACCAGACCAGACCAGACCAGACCAGACCAGACCAGACCAGACCAGGCCAGACCAGATCAGACCAGACCAGACGGACCGGACCGGACCGGACCGGAACAGATTGGACCGGACCGGACCGGGCAGAGAACAAGACACAACACGACACGACAAGACACGACAAGTCAAATCAGATCAATACGAGGATGCGCACCGCTGCTCGTCCACGCGGAGCTCCCTTGGGTGGATGTCGTCGATGTCGCGTAGCGCCTGCGCGGGTGTGGTGGTGGTGATGATGCTGATGGATTGTGATGAGGATAGATTGTGCATTGTTGTTTGGATGTCGCGCAGCGCCTGCGTAGTGTGGTGGTGGTGATGATGATGTTGGATTGTAAGGATGACGAATTGCTGGTTGTATGTCGCCGATGTCGCGCAGCTCCTGTGGTGGGTATAAATTGGGTGTAACTGGCCTTGCCTCACATCTCACGTGTCATGTGAGGATGATGGATTGTGGTGCTGATAGATCGGGGTGCTGATGGATTGTGATGGTGGTGGATTGTGATGATGGTGGATTGTGCATTGTTGAGTTGTGACGAACGAATGGTGGGTGGATGTCATCGATGTTGTGCAGCGCCTGTGCGATCATGTGGGTTGGTCCGTGGATGGTTGAGTGGATGAGCTGGGTGGGTTCATCAGGCGCTACACATGCACAGCCGCAGAGAGAGAGGGAGAGAGAGAGGGAGAGAGAGAGGGAGAGAGAGAGAGAGAGAGAGAGGGGGGAGAGAAATATAGTGGCAGCTAGTTATGCCAGGCCAGTCACAACAGCAGACCTAGGCTGTTTCTGGTCACCATTGAGGATTCTGTTTAAATATGGGTGACAAACCATGCGCCAGAAAGAGGGTGAAAATCCTCCTAACATCCTCTGCAGCCACACACACGCACACACACGCACCCCAAACACGTTCACGCCGCACTTCATGCCGCTGCCGATGCCGACCTGCGCCACGTGTAAGTGTGTGCATGTGCGTGTGTGTGTTGTGTGTGTGTATGTGTGTGTGGTGTGTGTGTGTGTGTGTGTGTGCGTGCAGCGCAAGTGGCCGGTTGCCCGCTAGCACAAACAAACGTGAGATCCAACAGCTTTTTTGCTCGACTTCTGAAACAATTGCCCAGGGTGTTTTTGCTTCAGCACAGGCAAAAGCCGCAATCCAGGCTGCCCGTGCGGTGGGAACTTTGTATGAATGTCTCTCCCTCTCCCTCTCCCTCTCCCTCTCCCTCTCCCTCTCCCTCTCCCTCTCCCTCTCCTCTCCCTCTCCCTCCTCCCTCTCTCCTCTCCCTCTCCTCTCCCTCTCCCTCTCCCTCCCCTCTCCCTCTCCCTCTCTCCTCTCCCTCTCCCTCTCCTCTCCCTCTCCCTCTCCCTCTCCCTCTTCCCTCCCCTCCCCTCTTCCCTCTCCTCTCCCTCCCTCTCCCTCTCCCTCTCCCTCTCCCTCTTCCCTCCTCTCTCCCGCCTCGCCCCCTCTCGCGCCTGCCCCGCCCCCCCCCCCCCGCCCCGCCCCCGCCCCCGCCCCCGCCCACGCCCCCGCCCCGCCCCCGCGCCCCGCCCCGCCCCCGCCCCGCCCGCCCCGCCCCCGCCCGCCCCGCCCGCCCCCGCCCCCGCCCCCTCCCAGGTCGAGCAGCTTATAGGCCGTGACTGTGGCCGTGGCTGTGTGTGCCACTGCCAACCTGCACCCCACACAAACCTTTAGCGACCCTTACCCAGGATCACAAAACGTCACATGCACACCCAAAGTCCTCACCTGCACGACCTCGGCGCCGGCCTTGACATCATGCACCGCCCTCCTACAGTTAACGGCCAAAACCTTCACCACCCAGACCCGTAACCCACAACCGCCCCACAGAGGTGTCCCTCAAGATGATGATGATGTTTGGTTACAATCCACTTCTGGCGGTCACACGTACGGTTCCAAAGCTCCAGTGGGACTTAGAGAAAAAAGGCTCAAGGCCCACAAAAGGTCAAGCTACAAGTAGCCCACGGTAACGCCATCCACACTTGGCGGCGGGCGCCAAGCAAGCAGCACCACTGTGCAGGCTGCACACCCAGCCCCTCAAATGGCCAGAGGGCGGGCCCAAGGTATAAAATCATGAAGGGACCAAACAGCCCTCCCCCAAACCACTGGAAGCTCGGCTGGTAGCACACCCGCCGCAGCACTCTACTCAGCGACCACACCGCACCCGCCACTGCGCGCGTGTGGCGCCACCTCCCCTTCAACACACCCCCAGAGGGGATGCCAACTAGCAAACAGGTGCAGCCACCCGCTCGCCGTCAACCACGAGGCGCGCGCGGTGGAACTGCGCCCGCTTGCCCGCAGCCTTGGCGGCGAGGAAAGCGGGCCACAGCGCCCGGTGCCGCGCCTCCTCGCGGTCACTGAGCACGTCGAAGACCGCAACCTGCGTCTGGCGCAGCTTCCAGCGCCAGCGCACGACAGTGTCTGCCACGGCACCAGACGCCACGGTGAAGAGCACACGCAGCACGCCGCCCCCGCGCGGCTCCACACCGATGCCCCCGACGGCAGGCTTGGCGTTGATGAACGACGTCAAGAGGTGTCTCTGACTGTAGCATCCATCCTTGCATCCATCATCGTGCATCCATCATCATGCATCATCAGCTCGCCGGGCTCTATGCGATGCAGCGGCGCCTGGACGCGGCGGTGCGGCGGTACGCTCCAGCCCCGCCCGCCTGTGTGCGGCCGGGAGAGCGCGTTTCCGGGGGCATGGCGGCAGCCTTCCGCAAGCCAGCGGCGGCACGGCGCGTCGCCGCCCTCAGAGATGCGCGTGGCATCCTCGTCACTGATGGCAGGGGAATGGCTGACATCATGGCTGATGCCGTGGCGGCGGTCTCACGGCCGCCACCGCCATCCCCCGCTGATCGGGAGGCTGTGCTGGGGGCGGTGCGTGCGCACTCGCCGCGCGTGCCGCAGGCGGTGGCGGATGCAGCCGGCGCGCTTGTTGTCACACCCGCCGAGGTGCGGGCGGCGGCCACCCACTCCAAGCCTGGCACCGCCCCGGGCCCGGATGGCATCCCAGTGGATGTGTGGCAGAAGCTGGGCGAGCCAGCCTTTGAGCTTCTGGCGGCGGTCTTCACCGCGGTGGGAGCTACGGGTGGGACGCCGCCTGGTTTTCTCGACGGCGTCGTTGCCTCAATCTACAAGGCCAAGAACGCTGCAGATGCGGCAAACTACCGCCCACTCACCATGCTGGGCTCCGACTACCGCATCCTCGCCAAGGTGCTGGCGACGCGGTGGACGCCCCTGCTCTCTGCGGTGGTGGGGCCGGAACAGACCGCTTTCCTCACTGGCCGCCGCATCTCGGACAATATCTGCCTCACGCAGATGCTGCCTGGCCTGCTGGCTGCCAATGCGGCGGAGGGCGTGGGGCCGACGGGTGCAGCGCTGGCGCTCCTGGACTTCCGCAAGGCATATGACACCATCGACCGTGGCTTCCTCATTGCGGTCATGGAGGCGGTGGGCGTCGGCGACGGCGTGCTGGCGTGGACCCGCACCATCCTCACGCACACGTACGCGTCGGCCGAGGTCAACGGGTTCATCTCTGCGCCGCGCAAGTATGCGGCGGGCGTGCGCCAGGGCTGCCCCGCCGCGCCAGCCCTCTTCCTGTTCCTGGGGCATGCGCTCGCATGCTTCCTGCGCACATGCCCGGCAGTGGGGGTCGAGGTCGTGCCTGGCTGCCGAGTGACCTGCCCCCAGTACGCTGACGACTGCATGCCCCTCCTCCGGTCGTGTGCGCCGGCTGACGTCGCTGCACTGGTGGAGACGATGGCGGTGTTTGGCCGAGCGACGGGCCTTGTCCTCAACCTCGGCAAGTGCGGCATCCTGCCCCTGGGGTCGGCGGGGGAGGGCCTGCTGGCGGGTGCCGAGGTTGCTGGGCTGCGCGTGCTGGACGCGGGCGTGTCGCTGGGGGTGCCCGTCTCTGCCGGCTTGCCGCCCCCGGAGGGCGTCACCGGGGTGTGCCGTGAGAGGCTTGCGGCCGCGTATACCAAGCTCGCGCGCTTCCCCATGTCGGCGTTTGGCAGGGGGCACGCGGCGGCGACGTACGGGGTCTCCCGCATCCTGTTCCGGGCGGTGCACTGTGGCATGACTCCGGAGGCCGAGAGGGTGCTCTCCCGGTGGACGGCTACTCTGGTGGACAGGAGCGTGGGGCCGGACCCGCCGGCAGAGCTGCCGCGGTGGGCCTCTTCGGTGCCTGGTGCGCCTGCTGCGATGCTCCTGGGGCTACCGGCGCATGGTGGTTTGGGGGCGCCGGCGTGGCGGGAGATCGTGCACGGGCAGTGGGCCGTCCACCTCGCGTGCCTGTTTGGGGCGTGGGCGGCAGGCGCCCCCCATCTCCTGCTGCCGGCCCCACGGGCCGGCGGTGACGGCGGGGCTGGTGGCAGTGGCGGCAGTGGCGGCGGGGGGACACAGCCGGAACAGCAGCCCGCGCCCCCGGCCCAGCCGGCATGGCAGCCGCTCATGGTGGAGGCGGTGCACCGCCTGTGCCCGGAGGCCCACCCGAGCCTCTTTGTGCTTATGGCTGGCCTCGCGCCCAGGGCCGGCGCCCTCCCGGACGGCCTTATTGGTGAGTGCGTGGACCCGGCTGTGAGGGCGGCGCTCTTGGCTGGGCCGATGAGGCGCATGCTCGATGGGGTGCAGGCCCTGGGGCCGGTGGCGCGCATCACGGGGCGCGTGCAAACAGCTGAGCTGTGGGGGGCGGAGGCGCCGCTCTGGGCTAACCCCCTCCTCCAGCTGGAGCTGCCGGCTGCGCAGCGGTCGGTACAGTGGCGGGAGCCCACTGGGGATGCGGCAGGGCATGCGCTCTTCAGCCCGACCGATGCGGCACGCTGGCTGGTGGACGGCCTGGCCCGCGTGCGCGACGCCCTCCCCGGCATGCGGACGGTCACGGACCTGTGCGTGCTGTGGGCGTGGCTCGCTGCTGTCGCCATGGTGCGCAGCACACGCACGGTTGACCACGCCTGCCTGAGGGTGTACGCTGCTGCGGATCCGGCGCGCGCGCGGCTCGTGCTGGGGCAGATACGCGCGGCGCTGGCGTGCGGCGCTTATGACGGGGGCAATGTCTGGAGGGCAGTCCTGTGCCGCGCCCTTTTCCCAGAGGTGCCGCCGCCAGTGCCGGGGTGTGTGCCAGACCTGCTGTGCGTGCGGCGCACGCTCGACCCCCTGTTCACGGCAGTGGCGGTCGTGCTTGCGGCGCTGCCCCCAGCCTGGGTCGAGGCGGCGGCTGGTGGAGCTGCCCTCACTGTGCTCTGGCCGCTCCGTCACTTCCAGCCCCTCCCCCAGGCGGGCGAGCGCGCTGCTGTGGTGGAGATCCTGCAGCTGGTTGGGTGGAAGCTGCCGAGTGTCATCACGCCGGCTGGCTGGCAGCGTGGGCGGCCTGGCCTCCGATCCACAGCTGCCCAACCTGCTCCCCTACCTGGGGGGGGCGGCGCCGCGGGCGAGCCCCGATGGGTTGGGTTTGCGCACGGCCCGGGTGTGGTGGGGAAACTGACGTGCAAGCTGGCGGTGGCGCTTCAACTGCGGGCGGTTGTGGACGAGCGGCGAGTGCGGCGGGCAGCCACGGTGGAGGCGGCTCTGGCGCTGGACCACGGGCCGCACGGGGGCCCCCGCGCGACCGACGCGCAGGTCTTCGCGGGGCTGCGCGGCCTGGAGGCGGCGGTGCCGACACTGTGGCGGATGCCGCTCCTCAACGCTCGCAAGGAGCCCATCTGGCGGCTGTGGGTGAGTGGTTTTCACAAGCAGGCTGCACTAGGCGTGCCCGAGTGCCCCTGCGGGTGGCGGTGCCGTGATGAGGACGGGCCGCCGGCGACGGCGTGGCGTGCGCACAGCTTCTGGGGGTGCCCGGTGGCGGAGGCGGTGGTGGTGGCGGCTGCTGCTGCCCTCCCTGCTCCTACGCCGGTCATCACGTGCTGCCAGGTGTGGCTGCTGCAGCCTCCCGCTGGGGTGCGTGCTGGTGTGTGGGCGGTGGTGGCAGCGCTCGTGGTGGACGCCATGGAGCGAGGCCGCCGCCACTTGTGGCGCATTACGTGCCCGCGTGATGGTGTGCAGCCCCCTGCTCGCTCGGTGGCGGTTGAGCGGGCGGGGGAGCTGGCGACGATGGATCTGTGGGACGCGCTGGCGTCCTTTGCTGAGGGCGGCGGGATGCCGCGCGGGTGGGCGGGTGTGGTGGGCCCGACCCACCCCTTTGTTGGAGTAGTGGACGGCGGGCTCACTCTGAACAAGACGTCCTAGATCCCTGAGAGGATGGTTTCTTTTGAGGGGAGGTGGCGCCACATGCGTGCGCTGGCGGCTTGTGATGTGGTAGCTGAGCAGAGTGCTGCGGCGGGTGTGCACAACGGCCCCGCTTCCGGTGGGTTGAGGGTGGGCTTTTTGGTCCCTTCATGGTTTTATACCTTGGGCCCGCCATCCATTTCCTGGAGGGGTTGAGTGTGGAGCCTGCACTGTGGTGCTGCTTGCTTGGTGCCCGCCACCGCGTGTGGGTGGCGCTTCCGTGGGGCATCCCCCCTTTTTCTGTTGGCAGGTCTTCAGGACTGCTTCCTCTAAGTCCTGCTGGAGCTTTGGAACCGAACGCGTGCCCGCCAGAGAGTGGATTGTAAAAACTCATCATCATCATCATCATCATCAAGGCTGCGGGGAAGCGGGCGCAGTTCCACCGCGCGCGCCTCGTCGTTGACGGCGAGCGGGTGCCTGCACCTGCTTGCTAGATGGCATTCCCTCTGGGGGTGTTTTTGAAGGGGAGGTGGCGCCACACGCGTGCGGTGGCGGGTGCGGTGTGGTCGCTGAGTAGAGTGCTGCGGCGGGTGTGCTACTAGCCCCGCTTCCGGTGGTCTGGGGGAGGGCTTTTTGGTCCCTTCATGGTTTTATACCTTGGGTCCGCCCTCTGGCCATTTGAGGGGCTGGGTGTGCAGCCTGCACAGTGGTGCTGCTTGCTTGGCGCCCGCCACCAAGTGTGGATGGCGTTACCGTGGGCTACTTGTAGCTTGACCTTTTGTGGGCCTTGAGCCTTGTTTCTCTTAGTCCCACTGGAGCTTTGGAACCGTACGTGTGACCGCCAGAAGTGGATTGTAAAACTCTCATCATCATCATCAAACCAGTGATCCCTGGGAAGGATTGAGCAATTAATTATTATTCCGCTTTGTCCCGGCACAATTGATTTTCCCCAAGTTGCCCCGGCACAATTATTTGTTCCCCCCGAGCAGGAAAGCGGAAAAGCGAAATGGCCTACAAAACAATTAATAAAAAAGATCCGCTCAGATTCCGCTCCGAGCGGTATACTGCCTAAGCGGAGGATCACTGCATCAAACCATATACGATGGGCCTCGGCGCCCTTGCCAACCATGACGCGCTCTAAGCCGCGCAAACACAGCGAGGTCGCCGGCGCGCTAGTCGCCCGCGCGGCCACCGTCACAGACTCGGTGAGCAGCGGTTCCCCCGGCTCAGACTCCCCGCCACGCCACCGCGCGTGCGTCGGTGAGACACAGAACCAGCTTCCGGCGCTCCCTGGGCGCTGGGGGCGGCCACATACGCGGAGGCTGCGCAACACATGCATGGAGGCGCCAGCAACCACATTTCGGCCTCGGCCGACACCACAGACACCCTCCGCGCCATCCTGGCGGGGCAGGCTGACCTCAGAGGCCTGGTAGGCGGGCTGGTGGACAGGGAGGCGAGCGCGCGCGCTCAGCCACAGAATGCGCCGACGCATGTGGGCGCGACACAGATTGCCGAAGCCGGCCACAGCAGCGACGCCCTCGCGGTGGTGCTCGCTGTGGTCCAGGCGCAGACGCAACAGATTGCGTCCCTCGTGGACCTGGTGCACCTCCTGGTGAACCGCGCCCCCGGGGCGCCCATGCAGATGCCGCATGCAGTGCCGCGTGCGGCCCACAGTGCGCCCCGCGCGGCGCCTGCTGCCAAGGCTGCTCAGCCTGCCCGGCCCGCTGCTGCTGCCGCCCCTGTGGCGTCGGCAGCAGGCGCGCCGGTGGCGGAGCGGCCTGCCGCGGCGGGCGCCGCGCGTGCCGCATCTGCGCGCGGCCCCTGCCGTCGGGGGGGGCTGCCCGCGCGTGTGGGCGAAACGTCGCTGTGCCGCAGCCACGTGCTGTCCATCCCTGTGGCAGCCGCCACCAGGCTCATAGCGGGCCATGGCTCTGAAGGCCAGATGTCGCGCGACGGGATCGTGCGCGGCGCACTGCGCGACGCCTCCTACTTGGGGTCCACGCGGCATGTGAGGCGGCTGTTCAGTGACTGCTATGGTTCCGAGGAGACGGCGGTGGCGGCGGCGGCTGTGCGGGTTGCTGCAGCCGCCGTGGACGGCGTCAGCCTGCCCGTCTGCCTGGCTATGAATCTCGTGCGCTTTGTGCACGACGTCTCTGGCCGGGATAGGCCGGCTGGTGGCGGGGTCGTGTCCGCGTCGTTCCTCAACGCCAAGCCTGCCGTCGGGGGCATTGGTGTGGAGCCGCGCCGGGGCGGCGTGCTACGTGTGCTCTTTACCGTGGCGTCTGACGCTGTGGCCGACACCGTCGTGCGCTCCCGCCACAACCTGCGCGACGTGGACCCGTCGGCTGCCGTCTTCGACGTCCTCAGTGACCGCGAGGAGGCGCAGCACCGGGCGCTGTGGCCCGCTTTCCTCGCCGCCAAGGCCGCGGGGAAGTGGGCGCAGTTCCACCGCGCGCGCCTCGTCGATGACGGCGAGCGGGTGCCTGCACCTGCTTGCTAGATGGCATTCCCTCTGGGGGTGTTTTTGAAGGGGAGGTGGCGCCACACGCGTGCGGTGGCGGGTGCGGTGTGGTCGCTGAGTAGAGTGCTGCGGCGGGTGTGCTTCTAGCCCCGCTTCCGGTGGTCTGCAGGAGGGCTGTTTGGTCCCTTCATGGTTTTATACCTTGGGTCCGCCCTCTGGCCATTTGAGGGGCTGGGTGTGCAGCCTGCACAGTGGTGCTGCTTGCTTGGCGCCCGCCACCAAGTGTGGATGGCGTTACCGTGGGCTACTTGTAGCTTGACCTTTTGTGGGCCTTGAGCCTTGATTCTCTAAGTCCCACTGGAGCTTTGGAACCGTACGTGTGACCGCCAGAAGTGGATTGTAAAACTCTCATCATCATCTGAGGAAAAAAAAGTGTGTGCACCTAGCCCCGCGTCTCACCTCACCGCCCTTGATGAGCTTTTCAGCCTGAATCACTGGCATTGTGTCCCGCTGGAGCTTTGGAACCGAACGTGTGGCCGCCGGCAGTGGATTGTAAAACTCTCATCATCATTGTGAGCTTGTGATTTTTGCTGGATGATGATGAGAGTTTTACAATCCACTTCTGGCGGTCACACGTACGGTTCCAAAGCTCCAGTGGGACTTAGAGAATCAAGGCTCAAGGCCCACAAAAGGTCAATCTACAAGTAGCCCACGGTAACGCCATCCACACTTGGTGGCGGGCGCCAAGCAAGCAGCACCACTGTGCAGGCTGCACACCCAGCCCCTCAAATGGCCAGAGGGCGGACCCAAGGTATAAAACCATGAAGGGACCAAACAGCCCTCCCCCAGACCACCGGAAGCGGGGCTAGTAGCACACCCGCCGCAGCACTCTACTCAGCGACCACACCGCACCCGCCACCGCACGCGTGTGGCGCCACCTCCCCTTCAAAAACACCCCCAGAGGGGATGCCATCTAGCAAGCAGGTGCAGCCACCCGCGCGCCGTCAACCACGAGGCGCGCGCGGTGGAACTGCACCCGCTTCCCCGCAGCCTTGGCGGCGAGGAACGCGGGCCACAGCGCCTGGTGCCGCGCCTCCTCACGGTCACTGAGGACATCGAAGACCGCAACCGACGGGCCCAAGCCGCACAGGCAGCAGCGGTTGCGCACGACGGCGTCGGCCACGGCGTCAGACTGGATGGGCCCTTGTGACAGGGAGCACTGAGTCTCTTGCTGCCAATAGGGCACGTGTATGCGATAAAGTCGAGCACGGCTCGTGATAGAGGATCGAGAAGCCGGGGCCCAGAGCACAGACGGAAACAGTCCCATACCTGCTTTCCACGATCCTTTGGAGATGGCCTGTATTTACACTAGTCTCCATGAATGAGGTCGCATGTCTTGTTTCAAACCCCCAAGCGGTGGACCAACGTGACCTTGAGTCATTGTGACTCGATGTGTGGGTGGCCATCGGGGTTGCACCGCTACACACTTTCCACTGTTAACCAGTGGTATTTATCTGGAGCAACATCACGGTGTGTGCACTTCATATGTCAATAAAGCGATTGCATGTCGCTTGTGAGGCACCACGGTGTATGAACACTCGCAGTCTGAAACCACACAGTTGTGTTTTTTTGATTGTATCTTGATGATGATGATGAGTTCGTTACAATCCACTTCTGGCGGTCACACGTGCGGTTCCAAAGCTCCAGTGGGACTTAGATGAAGCAGTCCTGAAGACCTGCCAACAGAAAAAGGGGGGGTGCCCCACGGCAACGCCATCCACACACGGCGGCGGGCGCCAAGCAAGCAGCACCACAGTGCAGGCTCCACACTCAACCCCTCCAGTGGATGAAGGGCGGGCCCAAGGTATAAAACCATAAAGGGACCAAAAAAAAGCCCACCCTCAAAACACTGGAAGCGGAGCAGGTGCGCACACCCACCACAGCACTCTACCCAGCAGCCACAACTCATCCCGCCAGCGCACGCGTGCGGCGCTACCTCCCCTCACATAACTCGTCCCCTCAGGGATCTAGGACGCCTTGTTCAGAATGAGCTTGCCGTCCACCACTCCAACATAGGGGTGGGTCGGGCCCACCACACCCGCCCAACCTCGCGGCATCACGCCGCCCTCAGCAAAGGACGCCAGCGCGTTCCAAAGGTCCATCGTCGCCAGCGCCCCCGCCCGCTCAACCGACACCGTGCGATCAGGGGGCTGCACACCATCACGCGGACGCGTGATGCGCCACAGGTGGCGGCATCCGCGCTCCATAGCGTCCACCACGAGCGCTGCCACCACAGCCCACACACCAGCACGCACCCCAGCGGGAGGCTGCAGCAGCCACACCTGGCAGCACGTGATGACCGGCGTAGGAGCAGGGAGGGCAGCAGCAACCGCCACCACCACCGCCTCCGCCACCGCGCATCCCCAGAAGCAGTGCGCACGCCACGCCGTCGCCGGCGGCCCGTCCTCCTCACGGCACCGCCACCCGCACGGGCACTCGGGCACTCCAAGCGCAGCCTGCTTGTGAAAGCCACTCACCCACAGCCGCCAGATGGGCTCCTTGCAGGCGCTGAGGAGCGGCATCCGCCACAGCCCTGGCACCGCCGCCTCCAGGGTGCGCAGCCCCGCGCAGACCTGAGCGTCGGTTGCACGGGGGCCTCCGCGCATCCCGCAGTCCAGCGCCAGAGCCGCCTCCACCGTGGCTGCCCGCCGCACTCGCCGCTCGTCCACAACCGCCCGCAGTTGAAGCGCCACCGCTAGCTTGCACGTCAGCTTCCCGACCACGCCCGGGCCGTGCGCAAACCCAACCCACCGGGGCTCGTCCGCGGCCCCGCCCCCCGCAGGCAGGGGAGCATGTTTGGCAGTTGCGGATCGGAGGCCAGGCCGCCCACGCTGCCATCCAGCCGGCGTGATGACACTCGGCAGCTGCCACCCGACCAGCCGCAGGATCTCCACCACAGCAGCGCGCTCGCCCGCGCGAGGGAGGGGCTGGAAAGCGACGGAGCGGCCGGAGCAGAGTGAGGGCAGCTCCACCAGCTGCCGCCTCGACCCAGGCTGAGGGCACTGCCGCGAGCGCGACCGCCACTGCCGTGAACAGGGGGTCGAGCGTGCGCTGCACGCACAGCAGATCTGGCCCACCCCCCAGCACTGGCGGCGGCACCCCTGGGAAAAGGGCGCGGCACAGGACTGCCCTCCAGACACTGCCCCCGTCGTAGGCGCCGCACGCCAGAGCTGCGCAAAACTGCCCCAGCACGAGCGGCGCGCATTCCGGATCCGCGGCAGCGTACACCGCCAGGCATGCGTGGTCGACCGTGCGTGTGCTGCGCACCATGTCGACAGCAGCGAGCCACGCCCACAGCGCACACAGGTCTGTGACCGTCCGCATGCCGGGGAGGGCGTCGCGCACGCGGGCGAGGCCGTCCACCCGCCAGCAGGTCGCACCGGTCGAGCTGAAGAGCGCATGCCCTGCCGCATCCCCAGTGGGCTCCCGCCACTGTACCGTCCGCTGCGCAGCCGGCAGCTCCAGCTGGAGGAGGGGGTTTGCCCAGAGCGGCGCCTCCGCCCCCCACAGCTCAGCTGTTTGCACGCGTCCCAGGATGCGCGCCACTGGCCCCAGGGCCTGCACCCCATTGAGCATGCGCCGCATCGGCCCAGCCAGCAGCGCCGCGCTCACAGCCGGTTCTACGCACTCACCAACGAGGCCGCTTGGCAGAGTATCTTGCGAGGCACAACCCACCTATATGCATACCTATATGTGTTGCAGCGAAATAACCGAGTTCACACCAGCATGAGGCCCCGATGCCATGGCCAGGACACACTCAGTGGTGTTTGATGTTTGGCTGCACCCCTGAGGGTGTTGTGTGAAATGGCTGACTCAGTGAGGGAGGCTGCCCTCTCATTCTGGGACAGCCCCTCCTGCCACAATGGGGGCTGAGCCTCCCACCTGTGATCCACCTTTTGCCTATGTTCTTGAACAAACGGGAATAGTGGTTGCGTGGCCCTTGGAGAGGCCCACAGAGGTCCACCACCAGTGGCTCAGGTGCAGACACTATGGACCGAAGGTGAAGTGTTCGAATCGCAACGGTCACAAAGAGTTTCCCTCCAAAGCTCGCAAGCTAAGCTACAAGCCGACTCGTGGTATATACCACGAGTCGGCTTATATATGGGACACGGGGCTCGTTTATCTAAGAGGTTTGGGCACGCTCGAGGACAAACGGGTGCATACAAGGGGAGAGGAGTGCAACATACTTGCCTTACTGGTGATATTTGGGGCTCGATTAACGGAGGCGCGTTCTCGTCGCCGAGCCCTGGACCCAGCAATGCGGCGCTGCTGGTGACGAGGATCTCCGTGCCGCTGACGAGCGGGGTAAAATACGACTGGCCCGGCTCCTGCTAGACTGCCCCTCGGTGGAACACTTCAGGAGCGGCTTGCCCGGCGCTGCCATGGCTTGGCGAGTAGCCGCGGCGCTGCCGCGGCCCGTGCTGGGAGACGGCCCTTATCCTCCCCCCATGCAGGACGCCATGCGGCACCGATCTCGACGAGTTGATTGACGAGCGGAGGAGCTGGCGCCCGTCAATGCATGCTGGACATTGGTTAAGATGGCTGCCCGTGGAGGCGGGCTACCATCACGGCTTCAGCGGTGGCGACCGCCGAGGCAACACAGAGTAAATCCGCTTCACCAATCGCAGCGTTCGTCACCGCGCTCATCCTCGGGGCGCTCGTCTGCCGGTGACTGGCGTTGGAAGGTCTTCAGGCAGCCTCCATGACAACTCTGTCGTCCATGCACCCCTGGAGGGTGGGACCTGGCCATGCATGAGGCATGGGGCGCCGGCTGAGCCCCATGCAAACGAGAGCTGGACAGCCATGCACTGCCAGGCGGGGACCGTTCCAGTCAGCGCCAGTCGGCTCTGCCGGCTTGACTGGCCACAAGGCCACTACTGTGACCCTGAGGAAGGTCCTCTTCTATATGCTCCTTGCCAGACATGTCTCTCAGAGACCGCTGTTTGGGGTAGTCTAGCCGGCGGGAGCGGTAGTCTATTGGCCGGGAGCCGGCGATACTCTAGTACTTAAGCGTGCTGGAGTATCGGCGGGTGTCTCTAGTAGAAGAGTAGCCTGCTTAGCTGGAAACCCTGTGTTACTGTTACTGTTACTGCAGGGTTTGGAGGTTCAGGGTTTGCAGGGTCGAATACGCTGCCTGTTAGCCAGCCAGCTAAAGGTCCAGTCCAGCCTCCGGTTCAACCGGGAATTTCTCACTGCATCTCTTCCTTCAAGAAGCTACATGATGCAATCGCATGATGGAATCCCCAGTTGAATGGGGCGGGGGGGGGATCAACAAGAGCTGAGATCTAGACACGCCCTTTCAGTTGAGTCAACTGCAGTCGTTATACGACCCTTTTAACTCCCTGCAGCTGTTGTGCGACTGGTTGAGCGACTGTCAAGCGGCTGTCGATTCAACCACCCGTCGACCAGCCTTGGGGGTGGAAAATCACCAAGAGCCAAGACGGCTACTTTCAGCTGAATCAACTTGCAGATGATTCATCACCCTTTCAACTCCTTGCCGCTTGTTGAGAGACTGTTGATTCAACTTCCCTCTCCTCTCTTTACACCACTTGCTGTCGTGTGCCCAGCCACTTGCCATGGATCATTGGAAGACAACCGCAAGATCCGGGCCAAGCTGTGGACCGGGACAGATGCGCCGTGGTTATGCATTGACACATTGCAGAAACTATCCCAACATTCTGGGGGCCAGCATCCAGCATCCACCATTCACCATCCACATATGTTTTTTGCATTCACCATCATGGATGATTCACCATCATGGATGATTGTAGCTTATTATTGCGGCTGATAAAGTTCTATTGGTAATTGAATCGGACAGGTTGCAGGTCGTAGTGGCCGAGGCGCCATGACGCGTCTACGTGTCAAAACGGTGATGTCTACCGGGCACGCGTGTTTGCGGCGAGCACAGCCCGCACGGAGGCCACGTCAGCCGCAATCATCTCGCGCGGCTTGCTGACCCTGTCCTGGTTGACACCAGGGCTCTATAGGCGGCATCTTTGTCTCAGGCACAAAAATGCCAGCTGCAGCTCGCTGCCTGCCGGCTCGGCATCGGCGCCGCGCCCCTTGAACACGGAGCGCACCGTCGCGCCGTCGGGGCGGTGACCCCCAAGGACGGCCCAATGACTGTTGCACCCACTTCCCTGATCTTTCAGGATTGGTGCGCAGTTCCTCAGCCACGCCCGTGGCCACGCCCTAACCTGGGGCTGTGTGCTGTGTTGCAGTAGGCCAAATGGGGTGCCGTCTGAAACAGAGACGCACCCCTCATCGTTGCCCGCTTCTGTGCGGGGGCGGGACATGTGACCGGGCACACAATAATACACCGGAAGCCATGGACGTGGGGGTTGGGGGCGCTCGTGGGTGGGGGGTGGGGGGGTGACACTGTACCAAATCGACACAAAATGAGCCGACCGAATTCAGCCGGCTCGTCACCCACACTTTTTCACCATAGGCTCTGTAGGCTACATGTGGGACACTCTAGGACTAGGGTGTCTCCCTTGGCAGTCCGTCACAAAGCTTAAGGTGCACTGTGCTTAGGGGCAGTTGCGGCTCGACTCGCCTTTTACTTGGGGTTTAGGTTTACTAGTGGTGTCCAAGGTTCGCTTGGGCCGTCACTGCTACTGCAATCCCGAAGAATGCCGGGGTGCTTCTCCCTTGCCTTGGGGGGTGTTGAAGTGTAAAGTGTGAACGGTGTGTATTGGGACGTCTGCTGCAGGACCCCTGCACCACCACACCTGCGGACCTGTCTATACCGCATCTACTACTGCTCGAGTTGCCGAAGGCGAGTTACGGATGGACGGATACTAGCGAACACCAAGGTGTTGCCTCGTTCGCCTCGTTCGCCTCGTTTGCCTCGGTCGCCTCGCCTGGGGGGATGTGTTGCCTCGTTCGACCAACGAAGACGTACGCGTTGATGCGTGATCTATCTAGCCGCGCCACGCAGAGGGAGGGGGGGGGGCATAAGGGCGTGGGCAACACACACCCTTACTATAGTAGTACCCTAACACCGCGCAGAGAGGCGCTTACGCACCAGGAGCTCCTGTACAGTCAGGCAGTGGCACGGCCGATCACACGGTGCCTCGTGAGCCGACGCGCCGACGCCATGACGGCCGTAGCCACGAACCATCGCAAGACCGCCGTTCGCACGGCCCTGGGGCTCTGCGCGCTGAGCATCTATCTCACGCTGCTATACATCAGCATGCACCCGCTGTGTTGGCAAACGCGCACGACGGTCACGCACCCGTTGAACGGGCCGTTGAACGGCGGGCAGGCCGGCGGCGCGCTTTCCGACCCGCTGTCTGGCAACGTCGACCAGATGCTCGACGCGCACGAACCGATCGAGGCGGCGCACACGCAGCACAGGGAGCCGGAGGCAAGGACACAGCCTGCACCGCCCACGGCGGTGGCGGCGGTCGCCGAGCCGTGGCCGTGGCCGCTGCTGCGTTCGACCCGGGCTCGTACCCGCTCACCAGTAGCAGGGTCACCGCCAACGGGCCAACGGTGCCAACGCCAATGCTCATATCAATTAAATAAGCATGCCGCAGAGTAGTTAGGGTGATGCTTGCATGGGACACACACTAAGTTGAGCGCAACCCACACGCAACACCCTTTGAGCACTGGATGCGTGTGCGCGCCGGGGGTATGCAGGTTTCCAGTGCCCTCCAAGATTATTTGCTGCACTCCCAGCGTTGCATGAGCTATACAGACACGTCATTTCGCCTGTAACTCACAGCGAGCGAATTGTCCGATTCCACACTTTTCTCGCTTCCGAACGCGTTCTTCGCCCGTTGGCACCGCTAGCCCGTTGGCTTTGGGCACCGTTGGCCCAGCCAACGGCCAACGCCAACGGTGGGTACCTTTGGCCGTTTCCGGTGACCCTGCCAGGTAGGCATGATGCGGTGGCTAGTTTTGCAGCCCGCTCGATGCCTGTGCTGCTGCTGTGTGGGACTCATGCTCGCACACCCTGGCAATAAGGCCGGCAGCACTAGAGACTCCAAGCTGACAGCAGTGTCAGTGTGTGTGTGTGTGTGTGTGCACACGCGTGTGTGTGGGTGTCACATTCACCCACACTAGTGCACAAGTGCTAGCACGCCCTTGTGCATTTTCCGGGCACCCCACTCCCACCCCCGTTGCCCCTGCTCCCTCGCCTGCTCGACCCCACTCAGACCACATGCACATTCTGCCCCCCACCTCCCCCCACCCCCGCCCCGCCCACCCTACCAAAATCCCAACGTCTGATCCGCGCCATGGATTGCGGTCATAACGTCTGAGGCGGTCGGGGTGGCGCCTGAGGCGGTTTGGATAACGCCTGAGGCGATGCCTGAGGCGATCAGGGGTGCGCCTCAGGCGGCGCCTCAGGCGTTCGGAGCGCCTGAGGCGCCGCCTGATCCGCGCCATGGAATGGGACGCCTCAGGCGCCGCCTCAGGCGTTGTGAATGTGGTAGGGCCACTCCATGCCCGCAGGGAGCGCGTGCACGCACTTGTTCAGGACGGCTACATCACCGTCACGTTTGCAAACCACCACTACCTGGACTTTGCGAGGACGTGGGTGTACCACGTGGTCCAGGCTGGCACCACAGGGTTTATGGTCGGCGCGATGGACGACGACATGCTGAGGGTGAGTGTGCACGCATGATCGGAGGAGGGTGCTCAGAAGCCACACAGACCTGGCCGCGGCAGTGCTAAGAGAGAAAGAGAGACAGAGGGAGAACGAGGGAGCGAGAGCGAGAACGAGAGAGAGCGCGCGCGAGAGAGAGAAGAAGAGAGAGAAAGAGAGAGAGAGAGAGAGAAAGACAGACAGACAGACCGACAGAGAGAGAAAGAGAGAGAGAGAGAAAGAGAAAAGAGATTCAGGGCACACGCGCACACACACACACAAACTACAAATGGGTTACCCCGTGCCCGTAACACCACACACATTTGCCCAACTGGCTCGATGGATGGCAACATGTTGCAGGTGAGCTACCTGATTCTGATGGAGATTGTGGTCAAAGACACCTCGGAAGGCCGTGATTCGCATGTAGAGCCCAAGCATCTTACTGAGATGTCTAGATACTGGTGGTAGGGTAACCCCACTCTGCACAGAGCGTGGGCGCACCCTCAGGTCCCGTACAGCAGCGGCAGCCAATGCTTGTTGACAAAAGTGTGTGCAAATGAAAGGGAAGGGTGGATCTGGGGGCCCAAGGCCCTATCTAGGTCCAGTGCGTGCACGCGTGTCATGCTCACTGTTGGGTTTTCACTCACACAGGTTTTACAGGTTTTGCACGTACGCGCCCGGAGGACCCCGGGGCGTGATTTAAGTCTAGACGACACATCTAGGGGGAATCTACTAGGAGAGCCCGCAAGGCCACGCAGCGCGCCAGCCTACCTGTTGGGTTTTCACTCTCACAGTGCAGTGGACCCCTACCAGGTGGCCAGACAGTTCCATTCACGCTCCGGGCCTACCAGTGCACCGACACATGTCTTGCATACCAGTATCTAGTGGCATCCCACAGACAGTGATATCCACCAGTGGTGTCGTTTAGGAAACAGATAATGTCCTGTTTGCCCCCGCAACATTGGAGGGAACATGCCGAACTGGTCCCGCAGGAGGAATTTTTTGTGTGTAGAAAAGTTTACCAATCAACCCCGAAACCTGCAACCCTGGACCTAACCCTGGGAAGGGAGTGGGAGAAGCGGGGGAAGCGGGGGAGCGGGGGGGACGCGGGGAACGGGGGGGAACGGGGGGGGGACGGGGGGAACGGGGGACGGGGGGGGGGGGGAGGGACGGGGGGGGAACGGGAGGAACGGGGAGGAAAGGGGAGGAACGAGGGGGAGGGAGGAAGGGGGAGGGTGAGACACGGAACGGAGGGCACAGCGGAAGGCCGGGGGGGGGGTTGCGCGTGCATGCAGCAGGCAGAGAGATCAGGATGTGAGCCAGGGGCTGGAAGAAGTAGAAGTATAAATGACTGTCGGTGTGTGGTGGTGGTGGTGGTGGTGGTGTGTGTGTGTGTGGGGGGGGGGGCAGAGGAACAAGGGGGGAGTTTGCACGCGCACGCAGGAGGCAAAATGGGTCGAAGCTGAAAGCGGCCATCACATCTGCACTGAAAAAACTTTCAAGTTTCAGCATGCTTTTTTCTGGGAATTAAGTTTAAACCTTGATTTAATTAAGCTGATCAATGTACCTGTTTTCATCAGACGGTTACACACACACACACACACATGCACACGCACACACACATGCACACACATACACACACACAGGCACTCGTGGGTGATGGCGTGAACACGTGGCATATGGACAGCGGCAACATGAAGGGTGACATGGGGTGGGGCTCGGCCAACTTCCACAAGAGTGAGTTTTTATACTTTCCTTCGTTACGGGCTCCCCTGATGGTGATGATGACGATGATGATGATGATGATGATGATGATGATGATGATCAACATAATTAAGGAAATTGTGATGTTGGTGTCTGTGCGCAAAAAAAAAACACGAGAGCGCGACGTGAAGCATGTATGCCTCAACAATAGAGAAGGTACCATTCTATCGATGTGCCTCGTCCACAGTTTGTACACGGTGTTCAGCAGACCGACCGGCCTGTATTTGAATAGTGGTCACACCCTAGCCAGCTAGCAGCCGGGTGCCCTTTACGCGCCTTTAACTGCAGTGGACTGTACAACTCTCATCATCCTCAGCTAACTGCGTTGTCGACCTCAACTCCTTCCGCATCGAGCCCAAGAGCTTGTGTGTAGGCCCGCCACCCAGAGCCATGGACAAGGAGATTGCATTATGTTGGGATGGCATGGCAAAGCAGCAGGCATCACCTGAAGGGCGCTACCTCTAGGGCACGGCGCCTTAATAATGTGCACTCTAGTCAGCCACCACTTCACGCTGCCACCGCATCACTCTGATTGTGGCCAGGCGCGTGTGCAGCTAGGCAGCAAAGACGTGCAGTGCACTAGTGTAAAGTGCAGTGAGAAGTGAGAAGTGTCAAGTGTGAAGTGCACATGTACATGTATGCACTTGTGTGCTTTTGCACTGGTTGACTTTATGTTGTCTCTCCGCTTCTCCTTTGCAAGTTGAGCACTCGCACACACCCCACATATGGTCGCGATGCGAGCTGGAGGACTCGGAGCTCAACCGCGGTGAGACCTGAGAGCGCGAAGAGAGAACCCACTTTTGAGTCGCTTCTCGCGCATGCCACCTTTAGCGATCCCGCCGACTTCATACCACTGCCGACTTCATACCACCGCCTAGGCCTCACCGCCCACCGCCTAGGCCTCATCACTCACCGCCTAGGCCTCACCACCCACCGCCTTCACACGCCTAGGCCTCAGCACCCACCTCACGCGGTGGCGATTGTCTTCTTAGCTGCCTTCTGCGTCGACGTCAAAGTGCCAACCCAACCAGCCAACCAGCGCTTCGCATCCCCAGGTCCATCCAACACGCCTTGCCACGCCTTCCAATGGCGTGCCCGCTCCTCGTGCTCGTGATTCTCGTGGCCCTCGTGGCTGCGGCGACCAGCGCGCACAACACAGTGCTCACGCAGGTGGGCGCGCCTGCGTGGGACTTCTTGCAACACCCCGAATCAAAGCCCCTTTTATTCTCAAGCCTTGCTTCACACACAAAACACAACTCACAACACACAACACACACACACACACACACAGACACTCCGACGCAGGTTTTGAGCGCCCACGATCAGCGTGCACGACTGTTATGAGGACCGCTGTGCTCGCGCCCGCTCACCGCACGGTGTGCACAAAGCCCCGCTCCGGGACAAGCCCCCCCCCCACACACACACAAACACACACGCACTCAACACGGGGTGCAGTTGCGTGGACACAGCGGCGACGGCGAGCTGCATCACTTTGGGCCCTCGTCCTCATCGCACGACGTCCTCATTGACCAGTTGCGGGGCGGCGGCATCGGCAATGTGCTGTTCCTTGGGTGCACCCACGTGCTGCAGCGTTGTGCACGGTGCCCCACATTGAGCGTGAGCATGCGCATACGATCATATTTTGCCTGGGGGTCAGCGTTTTGTGTGCCGTGGCCGAATGGCTGCAAATACCACCCGGACTGACCTGTGCCTAGCTGTAACGGTTGCACACGTATATGCTGAACTTGCACAGGAGTGGGGATTCGGGAAAAGGACGCATAGATGCACACATGCCACGTGCTGGATGCCAGCACAGCACAACCAGTGATCCCTGGGAAGGATGTAGCAATTAATTAGTATTCCGCTTTTTCCCGGCTTTTTCCCGGCACAATAAAAAAGCTAGGCGAAACTAGTGGCACTCGTTCTGATTGGAAGACTTTTTCGGACACGGCGTTTGAGCGTGCTCAGGATAGGGTCGGGTGGAGAGCTGTGGTGTACGGTCTGGCTGCCCCTCAGGCGCCGGCCCCTCCACCACGGTGGTCAAGTAGATTGGCAAGCGCCACTTGACCCCCTATCCCCTAGAAGCAGTTAGGACCTATTTTGGAGGCGTCGCACACTAGCTCTCCTTTTTGCTCTGGGACTTCACGTTGGCAGGCAGCTGGCTGGTGGCTACCGCCCCTCACAAGTAATTGTTAGGGCCAGAACTGGACTTGGGTGTAGGCGGTGGATCTAGGACTAGAGGTAGTCTTTGCTGGAAAGCCGATGTAACTGTAACTGTAACTGTAATAAACAAGAATCCCGCTTTTTTCCGGCACAATTGTTTTGTTCTCCGAGCGGAAAAGCGGAAAAGCGGAGTGGCCTACAAAACACTGGAAAATATGGACGTAACAATAAAAAAAAATGTATATATATATATATATCGCTCAGATTCCGCTCCGAGCGGTAAACTGCCTCAGCGGGGATCACTGAGCACAACCTCCTACATTTAAACAACTTCTGAACCAAGGGGGGGGGGGGGGGGGGGGGCAAGTAAAGCAGATTATCGACCCCATGAAACAAAAAAACTTCGAATTTCAAACCGGCCCAGCGCCATGCCCTTCTCCCCCTTAGTTACGTCCATATTTACCCACCAACAAAAAGGCTGTGGGGGGAAGGGGGGTGGGTGGGCAGGATGAGAGTGGGTGGGCGTGGGCGTGGGATTCCTGTCATGAAGATGGTTCCAAATTGACCCTCTGATCAACCACACACCCAATATCGCAGGGATGTGGGGGGGGGTAGGTGGGGCGGCTATAGTGTGGACCACTGGTTCACACCCCCTGAGAGCCAGGATGCTCTGCACACCCACGATTGGGCTGGGAGTGGGCGCGCTAGATTCGTCTCATGACACAGATATCAAATGCATTGTCATTCATTGGTGGGGGCGGGTGTGGATGGGGCATTGGTGTGTGGGGCTGCACCGAGGCGCGTGGCCGCCTTCCTACGGTGATTTACAGAAGTTGAAGTGAGTTGCACAGCCACCAAATGCAACCATAGATAGGGAATGATGTAAAGAAAACTGCCCACCAAGTTTCAGCTCCAACAGATAAGGCCTGGATGGACCTTGGGGGCCCCCCCCCCCAGGGACTTCTAAAAAACAAAAGCATGGGGTCTGCAAAATGTCAACCTGCCCATCCCTCCCTGACCGCTCCCCCCCCCACCTCTACTTGCTTGCGAAGTAGTGGGGGGCGCTCTGCTGCTCGGCATCGATGCTGCTAACAAGAACTATGTCGCCCTTGGAAAAGCAAATCATGGCGCCCACCGTTCAAAACGGGGCTCTTGCACAGTGTCGGTAAGGGGCAAGAGGTTTACACCTTCATCTCGGCCATGTTATTCGGTGGGGTCGGTTTGTCAACGTGTTTTTAACGACGAACCAAGAGGCACCCTCTAGATGCCCAATGCATGTGGTACAACTCGGTGCTTAATTAAGTACGCAGCACATACAAACACTTTGTTATAAACAGTCAGGACTTGCCAAAAATAACAAAATCTTTCGTTTTCAAAGGAAATCAATGTATGTATACCTACCAATGCAGGATGCCGGAGCTTGCCAGCTCATGTGTCATGGTTGTGTGCACGCGGAAAGAGTGCCACGACGGGAAACCGCCACCTGTGGCCAACATGCGCACCCCAGTCAAGGCGACATACGAGGGTGCAGGTTGTTTGTGCAGTCATTCAGTCAGCCTGCCTGCCTGCCTGCCTGCCCGCCCGCCCACCCGCCCGCCCGCCCGCTCGCCCGCCAGTCTGCCTGCCTGGCTGCCTGTCTGCCTGCCTGGCTGCCTGGCTGGCTGCCTGGCTGGCTGCCTGGCTTGCTGGCTGGCTGGCTGGCTGGCTGACTGTGTCAGGGTTCTGTGCATGGCAGCGGCTTCTGTGCATAGCAGCGGAAGGTTGGTGGTTGTGATGAGAGTATTTGCTCGCGTGCAGGCACACGCTCCAACTTATGTCAGCCCCGTCTTGCAGAAAACGATGCCGGTGACGTCCTGCCCTTCCTGCGTGGAAGATTCGACCTGGTTGTGGTGGATGTCACGGCAGGTGTGTTTTTGTGTGCGTAGTGTGGTGGATGGGCGTGGTGGCCCTGCTACCTCGACCCCATGGAATGCAAGCACCCCACTGCATGCTTGTGTTTTCGTGTGTGTGTATGTACATGTGCGTGCACTTGTTCGAGTGTGCGAATGCGTGTGTGCATGCATCGCTTGTGCATGTGTGCGTGCGTGCGTGCATGCATGAGCGAACGAGCGAGTCCGCATCCCTTTGCCCCTCGCAGGCCAGCCATGGGGTATCAGTGCTGATCGATTGGCGGCACTGCTGGACGAGTCCCCCGCACGGTGAGGGGGCCTCTGGGTGGGGTGGGTGGGTGGGTGGTGGTGATCGGGTGCGGGGGGCCGAGGGGATCATCTGACCGCACTCTACCCTTGACCCCACCCTACCTACCCCACTCCACACCAATGGCAGGCTGCTTGCATCTATTGAATGGGGACCAGTGCTTATGGATGGGCACTACGGAATCCGCCCTGCATCGCCCCAAGCCCCGCGCTTGAGGCTGCTGCGACCCGCACAGGCGCAGCACCGCCTACGTTGACCCACACAGCATAAACGCACACGCCTTCACTTGAGGACCTGTTAGATAAGGTGGCGGCTGACGGCATTGTTACGAGGGTACCCAAGGGGGGATCCAGTGTGAAGTTAAGTTGAAGGAGGGCTTGGGTGTGGAGCCTGGATTGTGATGCTGCCTGCTTGGCACCCACCACCTCGTGTGGGCCCTGGACTTGTGTAGCTTGACCTTGTTGGTGGGCCTCGTGCCGCACTTTACTTCAGGTATTGATGTGTAACGCTTCGTGTTGGTGTACAAGCCCCCTCTGCGACTGGCAAATCACTGCGAGACATGCTCAAAACCGTATGGTCGAATACATTGGGGTTCCGTATCGTATCGTGTTACTTTGTTCTCTACCGTGTTCCGTGTTGTGCAACCCTGGCTGCAACGCCAATGCCAAGCCGCCCCCTCCCCCTCCCGCCCGTCTGGATCGGTGCACACGCATGTGAGCACAAACCACACAAGTTGTGCGTCTGATGACGTGGGCGTGAGGGTCCGGCGTTGCCCGTACTCGACGCGTAGTGCTCGTTGTCATGCCCCACTCCGCCCTCACGATGGCGATGGATGTTACAGTCTGTGTTTGACACGCCCAAGCATAGGAGACTGCGAGTCGCCATTCCGCCGTCACCAGCGACGCGCTGAACATGCTCCGGCAGGCACTTTGTGCCTGAGCTCACGCCCGACCCCCATGGATTTGATCACAGGGGTAGGCCGCTTGGCTGCTGGGCCATGGCCATCGCCGGGAGGCAAAGAGGTGTCGTGCTCGCATTGGCGTGGACTGGTCAACGCACAAAAGTGAACCCCGCGTGCGCGCCATCACAGCCGTGGGTGTGATGGATGTCACAGTCTGGGATGCCTCTGTGTATACGATCGGCGCATAGTGTGCAGCGTGGTGCTCGAGGACCCAACTAATAATGATGATACATTTCACAGGATGTGCGTGATGGCTTGGCTGCTGGTGATGATGGGGGGGCCGGTTCCCCTAGCACTCAGTGATCCAGAATTGCGTGCGTGGACGTCACCCCGCCGTCATCGGCGCCGTGCTGAACAGGCTCCGGTACACTTTCCGGCTGACGTCGCGCCCGACCGTGCGGGGCCCCGCCTGCCCGACCGCAAGACCTGTCCCGCCCACCAGGATGTCTGCCAGCAGGGACTCTGCACGCATGGAGAAGGGGGGGGGGAGAGCTTGAGAGGATAGTTCCAATCAGGTCAACAAGAGCAGTCACCACGAGCGCGTTGCTGTTGTCTGCGCCTGCTTGAGCATGGTGCTCGCCAGCAGCCCGCAGCGGTCCTGCAGCATGCACACGCCGTCGTAAGGGCACCAGCGCTTGGCAGGGGGTGGGGTGGGGTGAGAAGAGCGTCGCAATTGGGTCAATAGGAGGGCATCGGCGCAGCGGGGGGGGGGGGGGCTCGCTTGCTGCTCATACATGGAATGAAATGCAGGCAGGCCTGTCCACCCGTCGATGAAAGGCAGGCAGGCCTGTCCAGCCATCGTGGGGTGGTGGAGCCTGCCCGCACCCGGGAGTGACTCTGGGCAGACCTCCTTACCCCTCCCCTCCTCGCCTCCTCCCCACCTCCCCTCCTCCCCCCTCCCCTCCCTCCCCCCTCCCCCTCCCCCCCCCTCCCTCCCCTCCTCCCCTCCTCCCCTTATTCCCTCCTTCCCTCCTTCCCTCCTCTCCTCCTTCCCTCCTTCCCTCCTTCCCTCCTTCCCTCCTTCCCTCCTTCCCTCCTTCCCTCCTTCCCTCCTTCCCTCCTTCCCTCCTTCCCTCCTTCCCTCCTTCCCTCCTTCCCTCCTTCCCTCCTTCCCTCCTTCCCTCCTTCCCTCCTTCCCTCCTTCCCTCCTTCCCTCCTTCCCTCCTCCACTCCTCTCCCCCCCCTCCTCCACTCCTCCCCTCCTCCCCACACGCACCTGCGGCCCTGCCAGGGTCTGGGTGCCCGATCTGTCGCTGTCGCTCTATGCACCTCTTGTACGCGGCCCACAGCTCGTGCCACGTCGGGTAGACCGCGAGGATCGCCTCGACGAGTGTCTCGCCCGCACCTGCGTTGCACACGTGTGTGTGTGTGTGTGTGTGGATGTGTGGGTGTGTGGATGTGTGGGTGTGTTTGCGTGTGGTCGGCGTGGGGTGGAGGCACTTTACTCTGCGTGTTTTGCATATTCTTGGCGGCCGCCGGCCAGAAACGTGGGGTAGACCGCGATGCTAGCCTCGATGCGCGTCTCGCCTGCGCCTGCGTGGCACACGTGTGTGTGGGTGCGTATGCTTTGATGTGTTTGTGTGTGGTCTCTTTGGGATGGGGGCACTAAACTCTGCGTGGTGTTGCGTATTCGTGGCGGCCGCCGGCCAGAAGCGTGGGATAGACCGCGAGGATCGCCTCGACGAGCGCCTCGCCCACGCCTGCGCGGCACACGTGAGTGTGTGTGTGGGTGGATGTGCTTGTGTGTGGTCGGCGTGGGATGGAAGCACTTTCTTCTGCGTGTTTTTGCGTACTAGTGGCGGCCGCCGGCCAGAAACATGGGGTCGACCACGAGGACGGCCTCGACGCGCGTCTCGCCCGCACCTGCGCGGCACACGTGCGTGTGGGTGTGTGGATGTGTTTGTGTGCGGTCGGCGTGGGATGGAGGCACTTAACTCTGCAATTTTTTTTTTCGCATTCTTGTCGGCTGCCGGCCAGAAACATCGGACAGACCGCGAGGACGGCCTCGACGAGCGTCTCGCCCGCACCTGCGTGGCACACGTGCGTGTGTGTGGGTGGATGTGTTTGTGTGTGGTCGGCGTGGGATGGAAGCACTTTCTTCTGCGTGGTTTTGCGTATTCTTGGTGGCCGCCGGCCAGAAACGTGGAATAGACCGCGAGGATCACCTCGACGAGCGCCTCGCCTACGCCTGCGCGACACACGTGCGTGTGTGTGGGTGGATGTGTTTGTGTGTGGTTGGCGTGGGATGGAGGTACTTAACTCTGCGTATTTTTGTATATTCTTGGCGGCCGCCGGCCAGAAACGTGGGGTAGACCGTGAGGACGGCCTAGACGGGCGTCTGGACCTGTGGTTCCGCTCAGGATCTTGAGGAAACGATGACTCAACCCGGGCCTCTCCTCCTCACTCCTCAATCTCAACCCGACAGAGGTGATTTCTTGCGAAAAGGGTGTGAAAATGTAAATTTCCACACTTTTCTGGGTCGACATTTGCGCAATTTCAACCCTTCGCGCCAGCTCAAATCGGCCAATCTCAACCCGAAAGTGCACTTTGTCGGGTTGCGGGTTGGCCAACGGAAACACTGGTCTGGCCCGTGCCTGTGCGATGCGCGCAACCATGCACGCGTGCGTCTGTGTGTGTGGTCGATTGTGAAGTCTTTCGGACGGCTTTGATGGCGTAATACACCCGCTTTTGGTATGTGTGTGATGTATGCACAGCCATGCACGCGCGCAGTACGTGTTTGCGCGTGTGCGTGTGACATTATCCAGGCTGCCCGTGCGGTCGGAACTGTAACGTAACGTAATGTCCCTATCTCTGTCACCCGCGTGGGATGGAGGCAGGGGTGCAGGCGTGCAGGAGTGCAGGCACACGGGGGCTCTGGGACGGCAGGCAGACCAGTGATCCCCCCGCAAGCCGTTACCTGCTCGGGGCCGGATTTCCCGTTTCCAAGGAAATTACCCAGTGAAACTGTGAAAAGTGTCGTGGCGGGTGGATAGCGCGCTAGTGCGGGAGGTGTCCGCACGCATCATTTCCAGGGGGGGGGGAGGGGGGCAAGCGCACGTCTCACACTTCATCAGAGGCGTCCAACACACTGTGAAATCGGCCACCGCCGCGCACAGGATGAGGCTAAACACGTCTCGCACACGGCCGTGGCGGTGGCGGTGCGGCACCCCGGCACGTGCGTGTGTGTGTGTGTGTGTGTGTGTGCGCACGCACCTGGCACCGCGCACAGCATGAGGCCAGCCACGTCTCGCACGCGATCGTGGGCGGTGGCGGTGCGGCACCCCGGCACGTGTGTGTGTGTGTGTGTGTGTGTGTGTGTGCACGCACCTGGCACCGTGCACAGCATGAGGCCAGCCACGTCTCGCACGCGGTCGTGGGCGGTGGCGGTGCGGCACCGCGGCACGTGTGTGTGTGTGTGTGTGTGTGTGAGTGTGTGCACGCACCTGGCACCGCACACAGCATGAGGCCAAACACGTCTCGCACGGTCGTCGACGCCCTCTGGCGCTTGACGCCCGTCGACCATGCCTTATCATAAGGGGGGGAGGGGGGAGAAGGGGGATTAAGGGCCATACGATCATTGCAGGGGGAGGGCCATACGATCATTGCAGGGAGGGCAGGAAAAGGGGGGAGTGGGGGGGGTCATTGATGCCCCTGGCGCTTGACGCCCGCCGTCCACGCCTTAAGAAGATCAGGCAGGGGTTTAAGGGCCATACGATCATTGCAGGGACGGAAGGGGGGGGGGGGGGCGGGAGGGGGAGAGGGGGGAGGGGGGGGGTCGTCGACGCCTTCTGCCGCTTGACGCCAGCTGTCCATGCCTTCAAAAGGGGGGCTAGGGGAGAGGAGGGAGGGCGGGGGGCAGCGAGGGAAAGCGTGGCGGGGGGGGGGGGGGGGGGAGGGAAGGGGGAGGTGGGGGCAGGCGAAGCAACGGTGGGGGAGGCTTATGGCGCGTGACGCCCGCCGTCCACGCCTTAAGAAGATCAGGCAGGGAGGGGGAGGGCCATACGATCATTGCAGGAGGGCAGGGGAGGGGGAGGGAGGGAGGAGAGAGAGGGGGGAGGGGGGGGGTCGTCGACGCGCTCTGGCGCTTGACGCCCGCCGCCCGCGCCTTCGAAGGTCAGACAGGGGGGGGGAGGGCATACGATCACCACAGGGTAAGGAACAATGTAGGGGGGGGGGGCTTAGGAAGAGTGGTGGCGCTTGACCATCGTGAGGACGGTTCAGGAGTGCACACACACGCACGCACACACACACACACACACACACACGCGCACGCACACACGCACACACGCGTGCACACACGCGTGCGCATGCACACACACACACGCACGCACACCCACCCACTCACCCACCCACACACACCCACACACACACGCACGCACGCACACACACACACACACACACACACACCTCGAGGGTCATCGACGGGGGCGCAGACGGCGGCAGCCCCGGCGCGCCGCTGCCGGTACGCCCCGCGTAGTGGCGCTCGACCGCGCGCGTTAGGCGCGCGAGCAGGAGGAGGGTCTCGTGGGGCCCGGGCGTGGTAAGGAGGTGGAAGCCAGCGAGGTTTGTTGCGAGGATGGCTGTCTTGACGGCCTGTGTGTGTGTGTGTGCGTGTGTGTGTGTGCGTGTGTGCTTGTGCGTGTGTGTGTGCGCGCGTGTGCATGTGTGTGTGTGTGTGTGTGTGCTGAGCGTGCGAGGGGGTCGGTGGTGATTCACGCACGTTAATGGCGTTGTCACCCCACACTGACTGTAAAATCCATCATCACTCCCACACAAGTGTGGGCCCCACACTCACCTTGCGCTCGATTTCGTTCTGAACACGTCGTTCAGAACCCCGTGCAACTCAGGGCAATCTCAGGGTCCCCGTCTTTTTTTCATTTCCCCCCACATTTTCCCACTCAAGTGTGAACCCCACACCTTGCGCTCAATCTCGCCCAGGCCCGCGTCCATGTCCGGGTCCCCCTCGATGAGATAGAACTGCCGGTGCAGGCCGCAATTTGTGAGGAAGTACTTCTGCTGGCCGTAGCGCTGGTCCTTGATGCTTGAAGCGAGGTCCTTGACGCCCTGCGTGGCGTGTTTGCGTCAGTGGTTCCGCTAAGGATCTTGGGGAAGTGACGACTCAACCCGGGCATCACGCGTATTCCGCCAATCGTAACCCGTCGGAGGCGGATTTTCGGAAAACGTGTGAAAATGACGATTTCCACACGTTTGAGGTCGAAATTCGCTCAATCTCAACGCGACTCGCCAGCCCGAATCGGGCAATCTCAACCCGAAAGTGCACTTTGTTAAGTTGCGGGTTGGCTAACGGAAACACTGGCGCGCGTGCGCGGAGCACATTTGGGGCGTGCAGGGCAGTCATATTGTTTTTCCGGGGATGTATTGCCGGAGTTTGTGAGGAGGTACTTCTGCTGGCCGTAGCGCTGGTCCTTGATGCTCGACGCGGGGTCATTGACGCCCTGCGTGGCGTGCGTGCGGGAGCACATTTGTGGTGGCTTTCTATTGAACCCCTAGGTGGATAAAAAACTGGAGTTTCTGTCGAATGAGACTTTCCAAGTGTGACGTGAGATTTACAGAAGCCTCTTAGCTAGGACCCCAAGCTTCCTATCCGTCTTCTTGGGTCGCTAGCACCGCTCCTTTTCTCAGTCAGTTTGCGGTTTCACGTTCCTTTGGCAGCCTTTTGGAAACCACCCACCCACCCTGCTGCAAGGTGGTCTACATTGTGCATTTCCAAGGAGTTGAACTTCTACGTTCTGTTTAAGGAGAGTGGTGCTTAGCTGCAGAGTCCGGCCGCTCGACATTGGTCGTGGGTGGTGACTGCCATGCCTTACGGCGGGTCACCATCTGCGGCCAGTGTAGGTCTGGCTCCCGAGCCGTGACCTCCGTGGTCACGCTTGACTGTAATCAAACAAACACTACTGAAAGTCTGAGACAGAAATGGCGTGCAGGGCAGTCATCTTTTCTTTCCAGGGATGTATAGTTGCACGTTGTGAGGAAGTACTTCTGCTGGCCGTAGCGCTGGTCCTTGATGATCAACGCGGGGTCCTTGACGCCCTGCGTGGCGTGCGTGCGGGGAGCACATTTGTGGCATGCAGGGCAGGTTTCTGTTCTTTCCGGGAATGTATAGCTGCGCGTTGTGAGGAAGTACATCTGCTGGCCGTAGCGCTGGTCCGTGACGCTCGACGCGGTGTCATTGACGCCATGCGTGGCGTGCGTGCGGAGAGCACATTTGTGGCGTGCAAGGCAGTCATCTTTTCTTTCCGGGGATGTATTGCCGGAGTTTGTGAGGAGGTCCTTGATGCCCTGCGTGGTGTGTGTGCAAGGAGCATATTTACGGCGTGCAGGGCAGGTGTATTTTCTGAGTGGCCACACTTTGTGAGGAAGTCCTTCTGCTGGCCGTAGCGCTGGTACTTGCCACGCTGTCCCACCCAAAGCCATGGATATCCTTTTGCCATGGATATCGTACTGGAGCACATGTCTGGTCACCCGCAGCAAACGAACTCAAGATCCATGTTTTTTTCCGACTTCTGAAACGATCGCCGGGGTGTGTGCTGTAGCTAGCACAGGCGTGAGCCGTAATCTAGGTTGCCCGTGGGAACTGTAACGAATATCTCTCTCTTTCTCTCTATCTCTCTCCCTCCCTCTCTCTCTCTGTCTCTCTCCCTCTCTCTCTCTCTCCCTCTCTCTCTCTCTCTCTCTCTCTCCCACCTTGCGCTCCAAGATAAAGTCCAGAACGTACATCGGGCCGGCCGGCTGCCCGCGCGGTCGCGCCACCCACAGCGCGTCTCCGATTGGCAGCGTATGCGTCTCGTCGACGGCGATGCCCTGTCGGTGTGTGTGCGTGTGTGTGTGTGTGTGTGTGTGTGTGTGTTCAGAAGGGGATGATTCCCCCACCACCCCCACCACCCCCACCACACACACAAACACAAGAAACGCCCCGCGAACGCACAGTGGCACAAGCACGCAGTCCACCAGCTTGGCCAGCGACTCGCTGCACCCCTCCCAATGCCTCCACCCCACCATCCAAAAGACACACTCAGGGTGCTATCTGCCTGCCTCGGGGATTGAGTGCGCAAGCACAAGTCTAAAACGCCATCAAACGCGTCCAACAAGACTGTAAGATCCACCACACTCATAAAACGCACCTTGGCGCGCACGCGGTCGACCAGTTTCGCCAGTAGTTTGCCGCGCCCCTTGCCACCCCCCTCTCCTTCACACGCCTACGTACCCTACATCAACACACCTACCAGCCGCCACCCCACCATCCAAAACTAAAAAACTAAAAAACGCACCTTGGCGCGCACGCGGTCGACCAGCTTCGTCAGTGAATCGCCGCCCCCCTTGCCACACACCCCCCCTCCTCCCCTTCACACGCCCACCTACCCCACACCAACACCATCCATCCAAAACACACACAAACAAAACGAACCTTGGCGCGCACGCAGTCGACCAGCTTTGTCAGTGACTCGCCGCGCCCCTTGCCCCCCCCCCCCTCCCCTTCACGCGCCCACCTACCCCAAACCAACACCATCCATCCCAAACACACACACACAACATGCACCTTGGCGCGCACGCGGTCGACCAGGTTTGTCAGTGACTCGCCGCGCCCCTTGCCCATCTCCCGAACCTGCGGCGTCGGGCAAGCATCACAGGTAACAGGCAGTTTTAGGCGTGGTTACAGGCAATAGTTGCAGGGCGCTCAGGCCGATAGTTACAGCCAATAGTACCAGGCGGCGGTAACGGTAACGATCACTCGGCCAACACATCTCCCACACCTGCGGCGCCGGGCAAGCAACACAAAAAGCAGGCAGTTTCAGGTAATAGTTGCAGGCGATATAAGCAGGCGACAGTCGTAATGGTCGCTCGGCAAACACAACGGCTGCAACCTCGAGGCACGGGAGAGCAACACGAGCGAAGGGCGCCCAGGCTGATCGTCGCAGGCAATATTAACAGGCGACAGTCACAATAACGGTCACTCGGCCAATACAACGGCTGCCCTCGAAGCACGGGAAAGCAACACGAGTGAAGGGCGCTCAGGCGTAGTCACAGTAGTCACAGTAGTTACAGTAGTCACAGGCAAGTCACAGTAGTCGCAGTAGTCACAGTAGTCACAGTAGTCACAGGCAATATATAAACAGGCGACGGTAACGGTAACCAACACTCGGCCAATACATCTCCCACACCTGCGGCATCGGGCAAGCATCACAACTAACAGGCCGTTACAGGCAATGCTGCAGGCAATATTAACAGGCGACAGTAATGGTCGCTCGGCCAACATCACGGCTGCAGCCCCGAAGCACGGGAGAGCAGCACGAGTGAAGGGCGCTCAGGCTAATAGTTAGGCAATATTAACAGGCGGCAGCAACGGCAGGGTCGTGCCCGCGGGCTCTGGATGTGTGCGAGGCAATGCAAGACGACATGTGATTAGTAATGCCTATACTTGAGGGGTTTGCTGCGTCGTGGGTGTGCGTGCAGCCCCTGGGGCGTCGATCGTTGCCTGGGCATTCAACCCCCACAACATGCAACACGGCCACGTACCGTGGCCCAGGCGACCCGTCCGCCGCGCTGGCTCGATGCTATGACACCCTAATGGAGTCTGATTGCCATCAGAGGGGTCCACGGGTGTGTTTAGTCCAACAACTGGGACCCTGTCAGTGATTTTTGGGCTGAGCGTCCAGAGCCACATCCGCGGGGGCCCTCGCGATTTTTTTTGCATGACATCATTCTGACCATCACTTGGGACCTAGCCACGCGGCGGGTGGTCCGGGTGCGCTGTCCAGGGTGCCGATTCACGGCTGTGCATTTCAACGCTGAAAACGGCCGACACGCCGAGACAGGCACGTTGCGCATTCCCCGACCGTCTGGGCATCATCGGCGGTGTACTGAGGACTCGACCATCGAGTTTATACGCGTGTTGGGCACAGGGAGGTGACCCTGGACTGAAATGTGTGGGCGTGGAACACCGTAACACGCAGAGCCGAATCTAGGGGTGGGGGGCATTTTAGTTTTTGCATGCATCGATTGCGTATATTTAATGGGGCAGGGAGCCAGGATTTCGGGATTTTTGACGTTGGGGAACGACCTCGCATGGTGCGCCGCGTTTGGGCTGCATGGGGGCGGCACGCCCATGCAGCGGCGTCGACCCGCTCCGCGACCCCAACCGACCGATTGCGCTCCATTGGGCATGCATAGGGGACGTGCCGAGCGAGTTTCAGCTCTGGGGGAGGCCGCCGAGGGGCACTTTGCGTTTTGACCCCCCTTTTTGCAAAACCTCGCCCAGCTCCAAATCTAGGGCGGGCCCCCATTTTGTAAGGGGCGGAAATGGCTTCGGAACATTATAATTAGGACGCCTGTAAAGTTTGGGGGCCGCCGACGACCGGGAGCAGGGTACGCTAACATCGTCCGTCCTTAAGGTCGTTTTGTGTGGAGGCGTGGGGACTGTGCAGCAACGGTAACAGTCACTCGGCCAATATAACGGCTGCAGCTTCGAAGCATGGAAGGGCAACACGAGTGAGAGGCGCTCAGGCAAATAGTTACAGGCAAAAGCAACAGGCAAAAGAAACGGCCAGTCAGGCACGGCTGCCACTAGCGCCGGCGCACGCAGACTGGCACAGTTTTCGGAGCGGAATTCCCGCGATTCGCCCCCGCAGACCTTCTCCCCCCGTTTGCCGCTGCGGGGGCTGCGGGGCGCTAAGGACATTAATGTTGAGGGCTGAAAGGCCGCACCATCTGCTCGCGCGAATCCAGCAGCAGCACGATGTCGTACGCCACCTCAAACGCCACGCCGGGCCGCAGCGGAGGCAGCGGCTGCGGGGGGTCACGTTCGTGCAGTGCAGTGCGACGGGGGTTAGTCTCAATTTCGGGGCCATCGGCGCAGTTTCGGCCGTCATCGATTTAGTACCCTACCACTATCGGTAACCGACGCCTGCCAGTCCTGGCCACTTTTTTCATCATATAGGCCCTGCACAGGGCGACACACATGTGTCGTGACAATATCCGTCCACAGCCAAAAATGAAGGTTGGCCAAGACCAGCAGCTCGGGATAAAGCCCCGGGGCGCGCCCGCCCCCTAGACCCCCCACACGGGTTAAGTCGGCGCGCGGCGCGAGTGCATGCAATTCAACGCAACGTTATTCATAAAGCTGGGACACAAGACCGCCTCAAATGCCACGCCGGGCCGCAGCGGAGGCTGCGGCTGCGTTTCGTCATTTATGGTGCAGTGCAGTGCGGGAGGGGCGTCAGTCAGAGCATGATGAAAGGAGAGCGATGCCATAAGCTGCCTCAATCGCCACGCCAGGCCGCAGCGGCGACAGCGGCTGCGTTTCATCATATGGTGCGGGGCGGGGCAGGAGGAGGGGTCAGTCGGGGCATGGTGAAGAGAGCTGGGACACAAAACCGCCTCAAATGCCATGCCGGGCCGCAGTTGAGTCAGCTGCTGCGTCAAATCATTTGTGGTGCGGGGCGGGGCGGGGGGGAGAGGGGGTTCAGTTGGAGCATGACAAAGAGAGCTGAGACAGAACCCCCTCAGAACGCCACGCCGGGCCGCAGCGGCTGCCACCATTCAGCGGTGCGGGGTGTGAGTGTGTGTGTGTGTGTGTGTGTGAGTTATATGTTACATGCTCTGACGCAAAGGAGGCTGCTGCTTAGGCCCAGCAGCTGTCCCCTGTCCCCTGTCCCGTGTCCCGTGCCCAACGGTGACAGACGGTGGTAGGGTTCAGGGAAGGTGTAGGAGGAAGGTGTAGGCTGGTCGTTAGGCGGGGGGAGGTGGGGGCGGGGGGGGGGGGCTCCAGACAGCCAGGAGGGCTCTCAATCTAGGAGTGAGATAATTTGCCCCATAACCCGCAATCGGGCTGTTTTCAAATTCAAACTGCAGGAGTTCCTGGCCGTTTCAGGTCAAACCAAAAAATGTGACATCAGAAAGGCATCATCACCAGCTGTCCGTGGATGTCTCCATCA